>CM076681.1:63369728-63952228 GCA_038501925.1 Xenopus petersii | reverse complement strand
GCACAAAAACTTTGTGTAAGGGAGTCACATAAATGGGTTTTTAGAGACACAATGTTTAATAGACAAGCTTCTTTTAGAATGATAAACAGGACTATAAATAAATGTTTCAATAATTTGCCTGGTGAGTGAAGGAAAAGTGGTTGAAGTCAGCTCTGGTCCTAGGCTGGTGATTTTTAGGCCCCTGTAAAAACGAGAAACTGTTGGCACAATGCAGTTATTAGCCTGCAAACACCTTTATTATATGGTAGCATTGTGTCAAAAGTTTCTCATTTTACTGGATTATTTTGCCCTCTGAAGGAGAGCATTTTTAATTCACGACCAACTCTAGGCCGTTGTTTACTTTTAGGCTCCTAAAAGGTCTTATAAAAAGCAGCACAGAAATTAATTTTTAGGGGCGTATTTAGGAAAACTCAATTTTTTTCATTATATAAAAACATTTTTTTTTTTTAACAAAGTCACAAACCTGAATCTGCTTAATATACTAATAAATCTGAACAGAAAAGGCATGTGGGAAAAAGTTGCAACAAAATTCGAATCAAATCGAATTAAGCAAGTTTTTCGAATTATAACTTTAGAAAAATAGTCCCAAAACATTTACCTCTGCTTGGCCACTAGAGGTTCCCAACATGCTACAATAATTTTCACTACGCCTTTGATCCAAGGTAACTATATATTTTTAAGTTTTTCGATTTGACATCGAAAAGTCCAATTGTTTCAGAATCTCAAATGAAAACCAGCCTTAAACCCTCGAAGATCATGAAGGCAAAAAAACACTTCACATTGTTAAAGGGACATCTGCCATTGACTTTTACATGATTTCGACAGGTTTTAGCTAGAGTATTTTCAGATACAGATATTTAGCAGATTTGGAGCATAATAAATCTTGAAATCTTTTTTCGCCTAAAAAAACAACCAGAAAAAAAATTGAGGCTTCACAAATAGGCCCCTTTGAAAGAATATACCTGCAGAATTACGATCACCAAGATAAAAATAAAATGTAATTTTCAAATTACACAAGACCCCCCCGCCACTTTTTCCAAGTCCACTTTAGAAAATACAACCTTTGTTCAGGGTTCCCAATGGCTCATAGCAAGGTTATAGTTAAAATATTGGTGTATTAATTATTCATCTATAGTTCCAAAACATTTTTATCACCAACCCTCACTCTAACTTCTCATATGGCTGGTCTTTCAGGTGCATCTAAGAAAACAAGCATTCTCTCCCAATCTCACCCTCACTGGCATTGAGCCTGCCTTCCCCATTCATGCTCCAAGACCCAGCACCACCACTGCATGATCAGCACACTTTTTATCCTATTAACTTATTGTTATAGGGGTCTCTTATCTAAAAACATAATATGCAAAAATCTCTAAATTTTGTGAAGGCCATCATCTACAGAGTGCATTTTTAGCAAATAATTCCAATATTTTAAAGTGATTTTGTTTTTCTCTGTAATAATGCAACAGCATCCTGTACTTGATGGAAAAGATAAATAAATCTCTCCTGGAGGCAATATAGTGCAATTGGTTTAATAATAAGTAGATTATTAAATAAGTAGACAGAAGGTATGAGGATCCAAATTAAAGGGAAACCCCATTTATCAAGAAAACACCAGGTGGCACCGCACCCATTCTGGATTACAGATCCAGTAGCTGTACATAATCAAACAAAAGATTACCAACATCTATTACAATTCAGTATTTGATCATTTCTTGAATCCTTTAACTGATGCGACATTCCTAAATCATGAACTATTTGTATGAATTTATTGCCTGTTGTAAAATAGTTGCATTGAAATGTTTTGACTTCATACATGTTGAATAGGTTCTTATTTGAAATTCAATGATTTTACGGTTTTTAATTAAAAAAATACTTAAGACCGCAATATCACAACATCTGGAGGTGGTTGAGAATTAAACCCAATTAAACTAAGCCAGTATTTAAAAAAAAACTAGCAGCCAGGAGTGTCAAATTAATTACTCCCATGCTGTGTTAATGTTCCCCCACAGCTATTCTTGACAAATCTGTACCAATTTACAGAATACAGTTGAGAGAAAATAAAAATAAGCAGTTAAAATTGAATGTACTAACCTACTTCAGTTTCAAAATGTTTAACAAAACTGCTACTGCCTAAAATATTGCCAGTGTTATGAAAATTCCATGCTGCCTTGATTAAACATTTCATAATTGATTATTTTATGCAATTTCAACATAAAATACATACTGAAACATGCTGATCTTCTTCCTGCTTTGACCGGCGTTTTGGCGCATGCGAGTAGGAGCATTTCGCCGGTACGGATCTACTGCGCATGCGCCAGAAGTCACTTTGTGACTTTTGGCACATGCGCAGCAGATCGTACCGGCGAAATGCTCCTACTGGTCAAAGCAGGAAGAAGATCGCTTGGAAGAAGATTGCGTCGGTGAACTCCGTAGACTGGACCTGCGCAGAAGGGTAACAAGTTAAGGCCATTTGTCCAGCGGGACGGGTAGGCCAGGGGGGAGTAGGGAGGGTGGGCAACACATGGGAGGGGGGGAGGGTTTTTGCGCCGACTAGGTTTCCTTCTCCTTTATTGGAAAATTATTTATAATATAATATAAAGAGTGTAAATTGTATTTTTTTTAACGTGAAAAAGTTAACATTTTGTTGACATATGGCGGTATATTGGTTTTACTTACCTTAAGTGATTAAGTAATGGTTGCAGCCTTTCATCAGACTGAACAACAGGCAGGGATCGAGCAGACAACTGAAAGACAAAAATGATACCTTGTCCATTATTTTGTACCCTATGAAGAAAAACATAAAATTGTGGTTTGATTAAGTTCACATTTATATAATCCATATAGAAGTTCCAGATGCTGTTAACTACAGCCATTAAGAATTTTGTATAGGCACTGGGTCCATTATCCAGAAAGCGCGCCGGCTTCCAATTTGCCGTGTTAATTGTCCCCCAGGCTCGGGGGCCCAGTTCAAGACTGTACGCGGCCCGGGGGTTGGGGACCCCTGTATTAAAACACCTAAGCATAGATTTATTATTCGTTATACTGTATAACTTCTAACTATATCCCTATTTGTGTTCACGTCTTGTACATTTGCATTGCTATATAAATAGATACAATGGAAAAATCAAAACTATTTTGGTAATAATTAAGATAAGCTTGACTTATTGACTAATTAAAATGAAGTATTCCGCTCTCCACAATGATGGACATTTTCGTTAAATACATCAATGGTCTGTGCTGCCTTTGTCTTGACAATGAATTAAAAGTGACTAAAAATAAGCAACCCTGGCACAAAGCTGCATGTAGAGGGACAGATTGCGGAGAGGTGGCTAAAATAAGAGAAACTTGACGGTTCTAAAAACAGTACATCATTTTTAACGGTTTATTTCACTGTCCTTTAGCAACCTAATTGCTGCACAGAAAAAAACAAATAGATTTATATAAGTTGAAAGTTCTCTTAGAATACCACTGTCTACATCACACTACAAGTACATTTTAGGTCAACATCTGCAAATAAAATCAGTTTCTTGATATTTTATTACTCCACTTTTGTTCAACAATAGTTACTTTTAACTTCCAGTCTTTAAATTATCTTCCTTTGCATCTTCACGCATACCCTTTAATCATTTTTTTTACATTTTCCTTTAATCATAAAATTGATTATGATTCGTATACATATTTATAATTAAGCTTGAAAAGGGTAACTCCCCCCCTGTTGTTATCAGTTCCTCAATCATCTTAAAATCCTTCCCTTGGCTAAAGAACACATTTCTGTATCTTACAATTGATTAGAATCAGGGCGACAGAAGACAAAAAAGATAAAATAATTACTTTTATTCTTTAGAAAACTGCCTACCAGATTCAATGTATTCAAGTCTTCTGCTACCTTAAAATACTCCAAAGGAGATGATATATATTCCACCTAACCTCTGGCACTTTATTCTGCAGCAGACCCATAGTTCCAGACAAGCTAGCCATCCTGTGAATAAAAAAACAGTTTGGTGGCTGTTTATGCAAAAAAAATTATAAATATGTTGCGGTCCCCTGTATTGTTCTTGCCTCCTCCAAAGCTATTCATTCCATTCTCTGTGGTCTCTTGCAGCTATTTCCGGTTTCCTTTAGTCCTTTGACCCATTTAGTCAAGGCCACACAACCGAACGCAAAGGTCCAACCATTTTGCACCCCTGCCTCCAGGGGAACCACACTACCCATATTGCTAGATTTCAATTTTAGTAACCATTGAAAGATAGGGCTAGCACGTACTATCTGATATTTGTTCACACCAATTCAGAGTGCGACTAATAATGCTGCAAACACTGCATTGGAGTACTGACATGTCATACGGAGTTAACTTTGGTGATATGATGCGTTAATGCAGTTCAAATGCTCAATTATCCAGAATACCTGGGAATTGGAGTTTTTGTGTAATGAGGATTTAACATAAAGTAAAGCACTGTACGTTATTACAGACAGATACCATACATAACTTTTACACACAAATAAAAACTGCACAGGTAGTCACACATTCTAAATTATATAGTGAATAAAGTACCCCCTCTTGTAAAATATAAGGATATTATAAGTTACCGAGGAGCTTCATGACCATATAAAAACACGAGTGTTATTATACAGATCATGGAACTCCTAGGTAACTTCTAATATCCTCATATTTTGCAACTGGGGGCACATATACATATAATAATAAAAATAGGGTTTCACTAACTTTCTTTATTAAAGTGTCTCCTAAAACTACAGTACACACAAGGATAAAATTGAATTGTTTAAAAAGGAGAAGAGAAGAAACAATTTAAGCACAAGCACTTTACATTTATTGCCACAAGGTGTGAATTTCATATATATGTGTTAACTGATTGGTGAATGAACTAAGTGGAAAAAGTTGGCCATTAAGTTAACTGATACACGGTCCATAGAAGTGAGGGTTAAATTTAACCATTGAAGGCAATTTGCAGTCAAAAACAAGGTTCTTTGTTTCTTCTCTTCTCCTTTTTAAACAATACATATAATACACAAAAGCTATGAATATCTTGTAAATTATATCCTTATAAACGGTGAGTTCTGATGTCATCAGTTATAAACGGTGAGTTCTGATGTCATTTCTGTCACGACTCACTGAAACTTGTGTATTATAATAAAGTACCTCCAGTTGCAAAATATGAGGATATTAGAAGTTACCCCGGAGCTCCATGAACTGTATAAAAACACTAGGCCTTGTGTTTTTATATGGTCATGAAACTCCTTGGTAACTTATAATATCTTTATATTTTACAAGAGGGGGTACTTTATTCACTATATAAACGATACTTAGTATTGTTAGTTATAATCAGTGCTCAGTGAGTTACAAGACTCACTGAAACTTTTATATTATAATAAAATACCCCTTGTTGTAAAATATGAGGATATCAGAAGTTACCTCGGAATTCCATGACCGTTAAAAAGAATTCGGCCTTGTACTTTTTTGCCGCCTTCGCCACGCACAACTTCGCACAGACAACAAATTCACTAAGTTGCAAATTTTTATCACCGGCGCCGAACACTTGCGAAGTTGCGCTAGCGTTACTATGGCAGGCATAGCGAAGTTGCGCTAGCGTTGGATAATTTGCATATGGCGGGAAGTTAAATTTCAATGGACGTATATGTTGCAGCAAATATAGTAAACTACACAAGCCCAGGGAACCTTAATAAAAGAAAACAGAGTTGTGATATTGCCCTATACATGAGCCCACAGTATAGTTTAAGTGCAATATGTAAGGAAATGTAGGGGGGGGAAGGAGTGTACCCAAAAAAAAATTTACAATCTTTTTTAGCCTATTGCCCTGTAAAAAGGAAAAGACGCCAGAGTTTTTTGGGACTCAGAAAAAAATATCAATTTTTTTTGGACCAAGTCCTATCTACTCTATTGCACTTCACCTGGTCCGAGGTGGCGAAGGCAAGTCTGGCGATAGAGGTAACGTTCAGTAAAAACAAAAAAACTTAGTGAATATGCGTAGTAACGCTCTTTCGCCAGAGCGAAAAATACGCCTGGCGTTAGAGTGCAAAGTTGGGCTAGAGTCTCCTTCGCTAGCATAATTACGCCAGTGCCCTTTAGAAAAACGGCGAAGTGCCAAAACGACGTCACGCTGGAGAATTTTCGCCAGCGTTAGCCACTTCGCCCTTTAGTAAATTTGCCCCTTAATGCGTTCTCTAAAAGAGATAATGTTTACCATGTAAACAGGCCTCTGAACCTGAAGGTGACATTAGTGTCACTCCTACACCACAGCCCACTAAGTCATTTTAGAGATTTTTGCTTTCGTTCTAATTTGTAGCTGAGTGTTCAAAACGAACTGCAGATTAGTTGCTATTGGCAACAACACTTTTTTTTTTTAAATTAAAAATGGCAAACCTAAAATCATTATGTGTTTTGTTAAAACAAATATTAGAATTTTGTTTTAAAAATTACAACACAGGCTGTTTGCATACAAAAAAGTCCCCTTACATTTATTTTGTAGTGACAGATACCGGTAGTTTAGACACAAGACCTTTATGCAATATGAATTCAATGAACAAAAAAATCTAATATTCAAACACACAAATAGTAAACTTTAACTGCATGTAGACACAGAATGACAACTCATTACTTTTCAACACCTGCTGTCTGTATTACTTCAAGCACATGCTTACATAGCGCACCCTTCCATTCTAGGCATAAATTCTATTAGAACTTCACAGACAAGGTGACAGCTCCTAGTGATAAAAAAATACAGGCTCTGCATAGTGGACGATGTGCTATATCCATCTTTTCACCTATTAAATTTTAATGACAGATTGTGGGACTTGGGTGGACTCTTTGTTCTTCATCCCAAACAGCTGTCACTACATTGGTTTGAAATGAGTAAAACACTGCATAGCTAATAAAAGACTGAAAAACTCAAAATTAAAGGCATAGTAAATAAGAAGCACAGGATTGTCAATTTAGAACAGCAAATTCATTCCATTATGCCAGTATAAAAATCTCATTCTACCACTAAATGGCTAACATTTTCACTGGGGCTAGCGGTGGGGTGTGTATGTGTTACTTTGTTCTTGTGTTTGGGTCATGGTCCTACTAAGGTGCATACTTAAAGGAGCTCCCTCCTGGTGCGGGTGGCCCAATGCTGGCGGGGGATAATATATTTTGGCAACAGGTGCCCTTTAATTATAACTAAACCAACACTGCCAACTGGGACATCCAAATACTTGGAAATTGTTTGTAACCTTTTTCAAATTCATAAATTTATATTACCATTATAATCTTTGGAATGCTCTCTAGCCATTTTCACAATGGCATTTTTAAAACTTAAACTTCATGGCATACTGTACATCAAAAAATGTGGCTATGATGTAGGAGGCCAACTGTGATTATTTTTCATCTTAAAAAATAAAATAAACAGGAATCAAATACAATATCAAATGCAAAGAGCATTTATCAGTTAATTTTTAATATACGGTTGTGTTAAAAATAATAGCAGTCCAACAGCACTAACCTGATTAATCACGTTTTTTGGTAGAAATTGTATTTCTACATAATTTACTAGTAGGTAAAGGAGAGTAATAGACTTTTTAATTATAACAATGAGGCGTTCCATTAGTGAGGTGATTCAGTCTGTGAAAAAACATTACGGCCCTTATTTTAGAAAGGAAGGCAGCAAATGTTGTGCAAGTTGGTTATAGTCCAAATTGGTTGTTCCTGACATTGTTCAGAAGAAACGCGTACTTTGATTAAAAAGTTGATTGGAGAGGGGAAAATATTTAAAGAAGTGCAGAAACGATAGGCTGCTCAGCTAAAATGATCTTGAATGCTTTAAAATGGCAACCAAAACCTGAAAGATATGGAAGAAAAGGAAATCTGCCATTCAAACGAATAGAAGAATAGCCAAAATGGAAAATTATCAGCTCCAGGAAGATCAAAGAAGGTCTAAAGTTACGTGAGTACTGTTACAATTAGAAAATGCCTATGTAAAGAGGTTACAATCTGCCAAAGAAAACAGTGAAATTGCTCAACATTTTGTGGACTGATGAAAGCAAGGGTCTAGGGGCCGCAGACAGTTTGTCAGACAACTCCCAATCATGGAATTCCAGCCACAGTACACTATGAAGATATTGAAGCAGGGTGGTGCAAGCATCATGACATGAGAAGGTTTCTCATACTATGGTGTTGGGACCTATTTATCACATAACAGGGATGGTATGTGGATCAGTTTCAATACATCAAAATAATTGAAAAAGGTCTTGGTTCTAGACCAACAAGATTTAAGTTAAGGAGTGGCCAGCCCAATCCCTGGACCTTAATCCAATAGAAAACTTGTTGAGTGATGTCAAAAATTCTGTTTCTGAGGCAAAACCAATAAATACAAAAGAATTGTGGAATGTAACTGGTGCCAGAAGTTGGTTGACTCCATGCTACACAGATGTGCAGCAGTTCCCAGAAACAATGCTTATACAAATAATTAGTAGTTCAGGGATTCAAAGGAAAGCAAAATCTTGAAATATACAGTGAATCAAGTTTTGTTTATCATTGGCTGAGCTTTCAAAGAAGCAACTTCCTTTTGATGTATAAAATGCCTTATGGAAACAGTTAGTATTTCAGCAGTGACAGTTTATTGGATTAACAAAAAATATGCTAAATGCATCTTAACGAAATTAGACAGGTGCATACATTTGGGCACCCCAACAGAGATGTTAAATCAATACTTAGTTGAGCCTCCTTTTGCAAGTGTAACAGCCTCTAGATGCCTCCTATAGTCTTTGATGAGTGTCTGGATTCTGGATGGCGGTATTTTTGACCATTCGTCCATACAAAATCTCTCCAGTTTAGTTAAATTTGATGGCTGCCGAGCATGGACAGCCTGCTTCAAATTATCCCATAGATCTTCGATGATATTCAAGTCAATAATTCTTCCATTCTTGCACTTACACAATGTTTTGGGATTATGCAAATCTTATCTTAATAACAGTGTCCACAAAATGGCACCTGCCTGCTAGTTGTAAATTGCAAGACTGATGGAAATAAAATGTAAATAATGTATAAAGTGTAAGTTTATTTTGCATATCTAACATATCAGAAAAGGATTTCGAATTTCTTAGGGTGGCAGGCCCCCTTTAATGATAAGTAGTGTCATTATATGTTTTATGCCTAGAGTGTAATGTGACACCTAATAGAACATCATTATGCCTACAATCTGTGAGCCCAGTTTTGTCTTGTACACCTTTAACCCTTTAAATGCCACAGATCGTAGAATCTACGTTCTGTGGCAAAGGTACTTGAAATGCCACAGAACGTAGATTCTACGTTCTGCAGCACTTCCGGGTTCTGGAGCGGAGGAGCGGCTGTTAGAGCCGCTCGCTCCGTTCCTGCTCGATCCCCTGCCCCTAGGCAACGAGCAGAGCAGGGGATCGAGTGGCCCCTGGGGCGCGATCGCCCAGGGGCCCAAAAACAGCAGCAGGCACGTGTTACTTACGTGTCCTGCTGCTGCAGCCTGCACCGGATCGTCGATCTCCGCCCCCACAGCACACAAACAGGAACCACGAGGCAGATGTCTTCCAGGGGCTCTTCCTGATCGCCTGCAACAGTCTCCAGCGATTTTTTCAGGTTAGTGCAACAATTACACACACAAACACACCAACACACACTTATTACAGTAATACACACTTAGATTCACACTTACACACACATTTTTGGGGATTGGGGGGTCACTTACACACATGTGCACACGCACACACGCGCACATAACATGTAATTTACCATTTGTACACATGCACACGCACATACATGGCATTGTGGTTTTTTTTTTTTCTTATCGCATCGTCTCTTTTTTTGGCTGAAAAAAATGTTTTATTGCCATTACGAATAGCGTATTCGCTAACCGTACTGTGCAATACCTTTTGTATGTTATTTCGGTGATTATATTGCAATTTTGGGTATTTTGGTGCATTTTTAGCCATTTTATTGATTTTTTTGCCATTTTATTGCATTTTCAGCTCTGCATATGTTGTGTTCACTTGTTTCTAGCCGTAGAACCTGTTTGGCCCAGCTAAAATATTCAAACTGTGATTCTGACGGCCGATAACACTGGTCTGGAAAAAAAAACATTGATTTTTGTGGTTTTATTGGATTTTTTTGCATTTCACTCTTTACTGCCTTATTTTGTTTTGCCTTGTAAATTTTATATACTATATATCCATTTGGGGGTCTCTGTGCACCACATAGTTTGGTATATCTATGCATATTGGGCATCAAAGTGTTCAGTAGACACCAGGTGTTCATATTTAGGATGTTTTATGCTGATACGTTACGAAATGTGGGGCATATAATGGGGTAAAAGTCAAGCTTTCTGCCAATTTTCAGAAATTTGATAAAAACCGTTATGTTCAGCATTGCTTTGCAGTTTGGCAGTTTGCAGTAGAAACACATATTTACCCATATTGGATTCGTCAGAATGTGTACTTTCTGAAAATATATGGTTTTCTGGGGTCTCTGTACTGTTAGGGGGGGTCTAATGTCGCATAATACACACACCAGGTGCTTATATTGCAGCAGCCAGCGCGTCAGCCGTGAAAATGTATATACACTATTGTCATTTGGTGGTCTCTGTGCGCCACATAGTTTGGTATATCTATGCATATTGGGCATCAACGTGTTCAGTAGACACCTGCGTTCATATTTAGGATGTTTTATGCTGATAAGTTACGAAATGTGGGGCATATAATGGGGTAAAATTCAAGCTTTGTGACGATTTTCAGAAATTTGATAAAAACCGTTACGTTCAGCATTGATTTGCAGTTTGGCAGTTTGCAGTAGAAACACTTATTTACCCATATTGGATTCGTCAGAATGTGTACTTTCTGAAAATATATGGTTTTCTGGGGTCTCTGTACTGTTAGGGGGGTCTAATGTCGCATAATACACACACCAGGTGCTTATATTGCAGCAGCCAGCGCGTCAGCCTTGAAAATGTATATACACTATTGTCATTTGGGGGTCTCTGTGCGCCACATAGTTTGGTATATCTATGCATACTGGGCATCAAAGTGTTCAGTAGACCCCTGGCGTTCAAATTTAGGATGTTTTATGCTGATAAGTTACGAAATGTGTGGCATATAATGGGGTAGAATTCAAGCTTTGTGACGATTTTCAGAAATTTGATAAAAACCGTTATGTTCAGCATTGCTTTGCAGTTTGGCAGTTTGCAGTAGAAACACTTATTTACCCATATTGGATTCGTCAGAATGTGTACTTTCTGAAAATATATGGTTTTCTGGGGTCTCTGTACTGTTAGGGGGGGTCTAATGTCGCATATTACACACACCAGGTGCTTATATTGCAGCAGCCAGCGCGCGTCAGCCGTGAAAATGTATATACACTATTGTCATTTGGGGGTCTCTGTGCGCCACATAGTTTGGTATATCTATGCACATTGGGCATCAAACTGTTTAGTAGACCCCTATGTTTATTTTTAGGATGCTTTATGCTGGTAATGATACATGGACAATACGATGCTGGAAAGTTGAAGCTTTGAGGCAATTTCCAGATATTTCACCCAAACCGCCAAATTTGGCAAAGCCTTGCGACTTAGTAGTTTGGAGCAGAAAGGCATGGGTACCCATTTTAGATTCTGTAGAATGTGTACTTTCCAAAAATATATGGGGTTGGGGGGTAAACATATTTCTGTGTTTTTACCCCACAAAAATGCAGTCAATGTGTTGCTGTCAAGACCGCCGGGAGCGCGAGGAGTCGCGTCCGCTCCCGGCGGCGAAGAATCCAATATGGCGGCGCCCAGGCAACCCACGTGGGTCCCGACGCCGGCGCCGTGACGTCAGCGCGGCGCGACGGTCGCGGGCGCGCTGACGCTGGCGCAAGGGCGCCAAATTCAAACATAAAAGGTCGCCTGAGGCGCCAAGATGGCGCCCGAAAATAGGATCCTGATTCCTTGTGATTCCTGGGTTTCCCTTGCTGTTTTCCCTGCTTATTCTGCCTGATTCCTTGTTGTGACCCCTTGCCTGGACCTGGACTTCGCTGATATTCTGCCTGTCATTGACCCCCTGCCTGGCCTTGGACTTTGTTTCATTCCGCCTGCCTTTTGACCTGTGTTTGGACTTTGTTTCTCCTGCCTTACTCTTGGATACCACGATCCTGATCCCTCCTGAGGGGCTTCCTCCTAGATCCGGACTACTCCCCAGAGGGGGCTCCCGGCTCCCTGACACTATTTTCGGGCCATGGATCCTTCTGAGGAAGCCACACCTGATGTCGGACGAGCGCTCCGCGGACTGGCATCCCGCATGGAGGACTACGAAAACCAGCAGGTTCGCATTGGGCAAGCACTCGATATCCTGCTTGCTCGAGAGCCATCTGCGCCCTCCGCTGCTCCACCTTCTGGAGTTTCTCCCATGGCGGCAGCCTCTTCGAACGCAAGCTATCCGACAGGTGAGCCTCGCATTCCACCTCCTCCTCGCTTCAGTGGGGACCCACAAGCCTGCAGGGGATTTGCCACACAGTGCCAAATTCAATTTGAGTTCCAACCCACGCAGTTTCCAAGTGAGCGTTCCAAGGTGGGGTATGTGATGTCTCGATTGGAAGGCAAGCCTCTGGAGTGGGCTACGTCTCTTTGGGAGAAGAATTCTCCGGTGACTTATGCTGTTAAAGACTTTCTCCAAGCTTTTCGCACAGTCTTTGATGCACCTGGTCGAGTCACGAACGCCCCTGCCCGTCTCTTGCAGCTCCGGCAGGGAAGCCGCAGTGTCAATGAGTACGCTATAGACTTCCGAACACTGATGGCGGAGACTTCCTGGTGTGATGAGCTTACAAGGCCGTATACTACCAAGGCCTATCCATCCGCATCAAAGATGATCTCGTCTCCAGAGAGACTCCTGACACCCTGGAGGGACTGATCACCCTATCTATTAAGGTAGACACCCGCCACAGAGAACACCAGGTGGAGAGAGAGCGCAGCAGACGATTTTCTCCCATGTTGGCTCCTCGCTTTCAAAGGCCGATTCTGCAAGCCCCCGCTGTTCCTGTGACTCATGTGTCCACGTCACCCCTGGAGGAACCTATGCAAGTAGGAAAGGCTCACCTTTCCGAGCAGGAAAGACTCCGAAGACGAATGGCTGGTCTCTGTTTGTACTGTGGTGGTCACTCCCATTTTGCCAATGCCTGTCCTGCCAAGGCCAGGAGTTTTGTACCCCGAGGTATGTCACTGGTTTCTCATGTAGGGGGCATTACTCGAGGGCCTAAGGAGAAGTATCAAGTAAATTCACGCAGACTTCTCCTTCCTTTGCAGATTCACCTGGCAAATAAGACTATCTGCGAAAGGGCCTTCCTCGACTCTGGGGCGGACGGCAACTTCATGGACGCCTTCTTTGCCGAACGCATGAAGATTCCCCTGCTCCCCTTGTCTTCTCCCCTGCGAATTACCGCCATAGATGACAAACCCCTGGAGTTTGAATTCGTCACTAAGTTCACGGCGGAACTATCTGTACAGGTTGGGGTACTGCATCAAGAAAAACTTTCATTCTTCATCATCCCCTGTCCTTCTACTCCAGTAATACTGGGTCTTCCGTGGTTACGTCTACATAACCCCACCATAGACTGGTCCTCTGGGCAGATCTCTCGTTGGAGTTTATTTTGTCAGCAGCATTGCCTTCCGCCAAAACCCCTCGAGAAGGTGAATGTCTCCACTACGGAACTAAAGACTTTGCCCTCCACTTACAAGGGATTTTCCGATGTGTTTTGTAAAAAGTCTGCAGAGTTCCTTCCCCCACATCGCTCCTACGACTGTCCGGTTGAACTCCTGCCTGGATCCATGCCCCCCAAAGGGCGCACTTACCCTCTCTCTCCTGCTGAGACCACCGCTATGAAGGAGTACATCCAAGAAAATCTTCAGCGGGGGTTTATCCGCCCTTCTACCTCTCCTGCAGGGGCTGGGTTCTTCTTTGTGGAGAAGAAGGACGGAGGTCTTCGGCCTTGTATAGACTATCGGGGCCTGAACAAGATCACCGTGAAAAACAGATACCCTCTGCCCCTGATTTCCGAGCTCTTTGACCAGCTAAAAGGGGCAAAGATTTTCTCCAAGTTGGATCTCCGGGGGGCCTACAACCTCATTCGCATCCGGGAGGGTGACGAATGGAAGACGGCATTCAACACTCGGGATGGGCACTATGAATATCTTGTTATGCCCTTCGGCCTATGCAATGCCCCTGCCGTCTTCCAGGAGTTTGTTAATGATGTGTTCCGAGATCTCCTAGGAAGGTTCGTAGTCGTATACTTGGACGACATCCTGATCTTTTCCAAGGACCTTGAAAGTCATCGCTCCCAGGTGAAGGAGGTACTCTCTCGTCTGAGGAAGAACTCTCTCTTCGCCAAGTTGGAGAAGTGTGTCTTCGAGGTATCCAAGATCCCCTTCCTAGGATACATTATCTCTCCAGAGGGATTTGAGATGGACCCCGTGAAAGTGTCGGCCATCCAGGAGTGGCCTCTCCCATTGAGTACCAAGGCAATCCAGAGATTCATCGGATTTGCTAATTATTATCGACAGTTCATCCGGGGGTTCTCTTCCCGCATTGCACCTATTCTGGCCCTCATCCGGAAAGGGGGTAAACCCAGCCTGTGGCCTCCATCTGCCATAGAAGCTTTTCAGTCCTTGAAAGAGGCCTTCACGTCCGCTCCTGTTCTCCGACATCCCAATCCTGCACTACCCTACTGCATCGAAGTTGATGCTTCCGAAGTCGGAGCCGGAGCTATCCTTTCTCAGAGACATTCCACTGATGGAAAATTGCACCCCTGTGCGTTCTTCTCCAAGAAGTTCACATCTGCAGAGCAGAACTATGATGTCGGGAATCGGGAACTCTTGGCAGTCAAGCTTGCCCTTGAAGAATGGCGTCACCTCCTGGAGGGCTCTGAAATTCCTGTCCAGATTTTCACAGATCACAAGAATCTGGAGTTTATACAGTCCCTCAAGAGGCTAAATCCCAGACAAGCCAGGTGGGCCCTTTTCTTTTCCCGATTTAACTTTGTTTTGACCTATCGCCCAGGTTCCAAGAATCTGAAGGCCGACGCCTTGTCTCGTAGCTTCACTCCGGTGGACCGTGACCCTGAGAGACAGGAACCAATCATTCCACCTGTCAAGATCATTGCCTCTCTGTATCCCCAATTTGCCGACCAGATTCTGGCTGGGCAGTCCTTGGCTCCTCAAGATACTCCGATTGGCATGGCCTTCGTCCCTCCAGAACTTCGCCTGGCCATCCTGCAACAAACCCACTGCTCCAGGCAAGCTGGACATCCTGGTCCGGCCAAGACCCTTGAACTCTTGAGGCGCCTAGTCTGGTGGCCTGATATCCGCAAGGATGTAAAGGACTTTGTGGCGGCTTGTAATGTCTGCGCCACTTCTAAGCCTAGCCATTCCCGCCCCAGCGGGTTGTTACAGCCTTTACCGGTTCCCTCTCGTCCATGGACGCACCTCTCTATGGACTTTATTGTCGAACTTCCTCCCTCCGGTGGGAATACTGTGATCTGGGTTGTTATTGACCGCTTCAGCAAAATGGCCCATTTCATCCCTTTGAAGAAGTTACCCTCTGCGGTGGAATTATCCCAACTCTTTATTAAGTACATCTTCCGCCTGCATGGTTTCCCGGTGGAGATCGTCTCCGACAGAGGCACCCAGTTTACCGCCAAGTTTTGGCGTTCCCTATGTAAAGACTTGGGAATAACACTTCAATTTTCATCTGCCTACCACCCGCAGACGAATGGGGCAGCTGAACGTGTGAACCAAGCCTTAGAACAGTTCCTGAGGAACCATGTGTCTCTTTGCCAGGACGATTGGTCTGACCTCCTCCCGTGGGCGGAGTTTGCTCATAATAATGCATGTCATTCCTCCACAGGAAGGTCTCCGTTTATGGTGGTGTATGGACAGCACCCTCAAGCCTTTCCTCAGGACTTCGTGTTGTCGGACGTCCCGGCTGCAGATGATCTGGCAGCCCATATGCTTGCTATTTGGGCTGCAACCAAGTCTAATCTGGAGAAGAGTGCTCTAGTCCACAAGACTTTCGCGGATCGCCGTAGAAGGCCCTCTCCTCCCTACAAGGTGGGTGATAGTGTCTGGCTCTCTTCCAGGAATATTCGCTTGAAGGTGCCATCTCCCAAGTTGGGTCCGAAGTTCCTGGGTCCGTTCCCCATCTTGGAAATAATTAACCCTGTAGCCATCAGACTTCAACTCCCACCAGAGATGAGAATTCCCAACGTGTTCCACGTCTCCCTGGTGAAGCCCACCATCTCTAACCGTTTCTCTGATGTCCAATCTCCTCCTCCTGCCGTCTCTGTGGAGGGTCAACAAGAATTCGAGGTGGAGAGAATCCTCGATTCCAGAATCTCCAGAGGGTCCCTTCAGTACCTCATCCATTGGAAGGGCTTTGGCCCCGAAGAATGCTCTTGGGAAGGACACCGTGATGTGCATGCTCCTCGTTTGGTAAGAGACTTCCACTCCAAGTTTCCCCAGAAACCAAGCCCCGGTGGTCCTGAGGCCCCCCGTGAGGGGGGGGTACTGTCAAGACCGCCGGGAGCGCGAGGAGTCGCGTCCGCTCCCGGCGGCGAAGAATCCAATATGGCGGCGCCCAGGCAACCCACGTGGGTCCCGACGCCGGCACGTCAGCGCGGCGCGACGGTCGCGGGCGCGCTGACGCTGGCGCAAGGGCGCCAAATTCAAACATAAAAGGTCGCCTGAGGCGCCAAGATGGCGCCCGAAAATAGGATCCTGATTCCTTGTGATTCCTGGGTTTCCCTTGCTGTTTTCCCTGCTTATTCTGCCTGATTCCTTGTTGTGACCCCTTGCCTGGACCTGGACTTCGCTGATATTCTGCCTGTCATTGACCCCCTGCCTGGCCTTGGACTTTGTTTCATTCCGCCTGCCTTTTGACCTGTGTTTGGACTTTGTTTCTCCTGCCTTACTCTTGGATACCACGATCCTGATCCCTCCTGAGGGGCTTCCTCCTAGATCCGGACTACTCCCCAGAGGGGGCTCCCGGCTCCCTGACAGTTGCTCTTTAATTAGCTGAAGTTACCCACAGGACTATTTGTATGCACTAACTTCATTTTGGGGCCCCTAAATGCCAGTTAGTTACTTTGGTAAACCTATGAACAATGGCCACCAAACTGTTCGGAGGAACCCTGGCAATCATATTTAGGGTGCTTTTTCTTGGTGTATAACGATACATGGGTGATATGGTGCTGAGAAGTTGAAGCTTTGAGGCAATTTTCAGATATTTCACCAAAACCGACAATTGTGGGAAAGCCTTGCGACTCAGTAGTTTGGAGCAGAAAGGCATGGGTACCCATTTTAGATTCGGTAGAATGTGTACTTTCCAAAAATATATGGGTTTTGGGGGGTAAACATATATTTCTGTGTTTTTACCCCACAAAAATGCAGTCAATGTGTTGATTTTTCATTAGCTGAAGTTATCCACGGGACTGTTTGTATGCGCTAACTTCATTTTGGGGCCTCTAAATGCCAGATACTTTGGTAAACTTATGAACAATGGCCGCCAAAATGTTCAGAGGAACCCTGGCAATCATATTTAGGGTGCCTTTTCTTAGTACGTAATGACACATGGGTGATATGGTGCTGGGAAGTTGAAGCTTTGAGGCAATTTTCAGATATTTCACCAAAACCGACAACTTTGGCAAAGCCTTGCGACTCAGTAGTTTGGAGCAGAAAGGCATGGGTATCCATTTTAGCTTCAGTAGAATGTGTACTTTCCAAAAATATATGGGTTTTGGGGGGTAAACATATATTTCTGTGTTTTTACCCCACAAAAAATGCAGTCAATGTGTTGATTTCTCAGTAGCTGAAGTAAAGTCCTGAACAATTTGGATGTACTAACTTCATATTGGTGTCTCTAAATGCCAGATACTTTGGTAAACCTATGCATAATGGGTATCAAACTGTTCAGTGGACCCCTGGCAATCATATTTCAGGTGCTTTTTCTTGGTACCTAAAATAGTTTGGGATATGCGGAGCAGCAAAATAAAACCTTTGAAATGATTTTTCAGAATTTTGAATTTTTTTATGAAAAACCGCTATGTTCAGACAAGCTTTTATGTTTGGTAGTTGGGAGTAGAGAGACATAGTTACCCATTTTGTAATCGGCAGAATGTGTACTTTTCAAAAATGTATGGTTTTCTGGGGTAAACCTACGGTTTCAGGATTTTTTGCCTTGGAATCTAAAGCATGCCGTTTTCTGCCTTAGTGCTTTCAAAATTTGGTAATATACTGCCGGGAGTTTTTGAGGTACAGAAGTCCTAAAGCTCCCTAAAACTATACATATCTGGTATTGGCACGTTCGAGAGACATAAGGCTTTCCAAATCAGTTGGATTTTCCTCCGTAAAATGAAATATTTTTCTGGTATAAATTGATATACGATGAAAAATGGTAATTTTTCTTTTTTTTTTTGGTATTTAGCACTATAAATTTTTTTTGCACAGGTGGAAATACATGAAAACTCAGGCAGATTTAGAAAGCTCAGTTTCTACCGAAAAAAACAATGTATAGTTTTCCTAGGTAAACTATAGGTTTCCCCTCAGAAAATGCCCCTAAAGTGAGAGAGAACAAAATGTTTCAAAAACGGCTGGCATTTCGCGTAACCAAAATGTGAAATTCTTCTGGCACTTAAAGGGTTAAAAACATTAATGTGTTTGATGTCTATTGAAAAACAGATATTGATAAAACAGGTGACAAATACAGCAAATGCCCTTGAACATACACAATTATAAAATTCCTGATTTTTATAATGTCTCAATACCCAAGAGCATTTGAGGGTGTACTCTGTAGGCCAATTCTGCATTGATAATTAAAATGTCTTAGTCAATTTAAAAATAATATTTGGCAAGTTGCCTTGCAGTGTTTTGAATTCCCTGAAATTGCGTCTGTGGGTACAGCTGGAGAACTGGAATACGTAAAGAAAACCATCAGAATCAGTGAGAATAAAAGTGAAGTGAAAAGTGATGATACATGTAAATAAATGCCCTTCTGGAAAACAAACCCAGGACCCCAAATCTGCAAGGTACCACTGCCAAAGTAAAAGAGGATCCCAAACCTGTAAGATACCAATATACCAAGGGAATTACAGAGAATTGCTGGCCTGTATCTGTTGTGGTAGTTACGATCAGATGGAGGTGCATCAAGAATTTTAGGGGGGGGGGGAAGCATAATTCAAAATATTTTTATATAGCAAAGTGAAGCTGTCATAAACTTGCGTATCCTTAACATTGTAAAGTAGCTGCTACTCCAGCTGTTAGCAAAGGATAACTAAACGAACATTTCAATTTGATCCTAAATTTGCAAATTCAAGTAGCTTAGTTACACAGAAAACATTTCACTATCTTAGGCAATTAAAGTTGTAATGTCCCTTTAATCTGGCACCAGAAAAGCATTTTTCGTACCAATTACCCTTCAAAAAACTTTTTTTGAATTTAAACGGGCATTGGACAATCTTAATACATTCCATGCAGAACTAGGTCCAAGATCAGCCATATTTGCTTACCAAAAGCAATAACTTTCATTTACTGTATATGTTAAAAAATACTTCAACTAATTTATCACATTATAATATCTGAGATTATGGTACATTTTGAAAATGTTATAAATTAGTAACAATAACAAATACCCTCAATAAAACCAGCCTCCATGATTTATATAACACGCTATGAATACAAGAGTTATCTTAATTCATACAGAATATTATTTGATTATTTTATAAACGTCATTAAAAGAAAGAGCCACTTGACATTTCTTAATAAACTACACAAGATATCAAGATATTACACCTTCAATCGACTGAAAACGTTCACAAAACCATAAAAAGAATATGAAAGTTATGAAGCAAAACATGAGTAAATACATTTAATCATTCATATTTTAGCATAAGTACGCAAGCATTTTAAGCTTATATGAAAGCACTAGTATGGTTTAAACGAATTAAACATTTCACGCTGCTCTACGAGAAGATGTATCCCGAGCAACAAATAAATAAATTCTTACTTACTGCCAAAGCTTTTGATAACTTTGCTCTGAAGTCATTCAAGACAATGGAAACTATATCTTTATGAGGAATGAATGCAAAGCCTCGCCACAGGAAAACCTTTCTTGGGCGAACTAAATCAAGAGCAGCTTGGAAGGGAACCTTAAAATAAAAAAATAATTATCTACTTATTATTTTAGACACAGGTATATTTTTTTTTTAAAATCAAAACAATAAATGGTAACATTTCTCTCAATAAAGTAATGCAGGAAGAAACCCCCATGCTCTTTTTAGAAGGCCCTCCACCAAAATGCATCAAGTGATGAAGTGCTCCCCCATCACTTACCTGCTCCCCCATACCTGGCCTGAAAACGCAGAGTAGTGCAGTGGGGTTGGCAGCATATCATACCTGGCCCCCTGTGAGTTGAGAGCATACTGCATTTGACATGGAGGTGATAACCCAGCTAAGCTACTCTGGAGATGCAATTCATGTTCCAGGGAAGGTGAATGGACTTTTTGCTGAAGGCATACTTTTAAAAAACTTTATCTGAGCCTGAAAGAACTTTTTTTTTTTTTTTGCTCATTCTATTAAGGTTAGTCTAGAAGGTATATTAATGAGAATGTTACTAATTGCCTTGCCTGTTCATATGTTGAGGAAACATACGATTACATCAAATTGATGATTATATTTTGGGTAACAGCTAGTTGGCCGCGTGTCGTGCATGCATGAATGCACACAACTTACAATAAAATAATATATGGGATGCCATTCCTTATTGAAAGGTCACTTTGCTTGCCATTATTCTATTCTATTGCACGTTAGTCTCTGATCCAACATAGCGTGCACTGACCAGTGAGGGGGAAATAATGAACAAAGGAGAAAAAGTAATTAAAAAAGGATAAAAATCTAAAATGTGAAGGGGGTGGTTGAGTTGCACTACACCATTAAATTAGCCAGAAATTTATTTTCAAAATAGAGGGCATGTGAACTTTATTACTTAACAATACATTACAGTAATGTTAAATGGAAGCCAATTCAAAATTACCTATATCCCTTAGGAAAAGACCATCATTTATAAATCCTCTCTATGCCCAATAGAATATTTTTTGCATAATGAAAACCAATACAATACACATTTATTACAAATATTTGATGGTGTTGGTATACAGTGGTGCTTGAAAGTTTGTAAACCCTTTAAAATGTTCTATATTTTTATATGAATGTGACCGATATCTAATTTTCTGATCTGGTTTACATGGGTCAATTGGATGACAATCACGTGTGAGCGAGAGACCCTATTTTATTTAAAGAACACACATTCAACACATTTGTGGATGTGTATTATGGCGCAAACAAAGGAGTGGTCTGATGGCGCTCCCGCTCTCCAGTGGCGTCGCATTCAAGATGGCGGTGCCCATGACCCACGTGGGCCAACGCTCGAGCGATGACAGCGTGAAATTTGAAAATATAAAGGACTTTCAGGTCACGAGTTCAATGCCCGATTATAGGAATTGCTGATTGTGTTCCTGGGTTTCCTAAATTGCCGATTACTGGATTACGGACCCTCTGCTAAGACCCTGATTCTAATTCTTGCCGCCTACCTTATCGAGCTCTTGCCTGAACTTGACCAACGCTTATGCCTGACCCCTTTGGATACTGTGAACTTGGACTTAACCCCTCTCTGCTTGGAGCCAATATGCCCCTGACATAATAATAGGGCTATGGACCCCACTGAGGAAGCTCCGCCTGATGTGGAAAGAAAGCTCTGGGGTTTGGTGACTCGCATGCAAGCTTATGAAGCCCAGTAGAATCATATAGGGCAAGTCCTAGAAGCCCTTATCTCCCGGATGCCATCCGCTTCTTCGGTCATGGGAAATCCTGCTACTGCAGTTGCTCCTCCTTCTGTGGCCTCATTGCCTGGTGAGCCCCACATTCCGCCACCGCCCGATATAACGGGGATCCTTATGGCCCCATGTTTCCAGAGACCCCTCCTTCCTCCTCGGTCACTCCCCCAGAGTAACCTATGCACATTGTCCGGATGCATCTCTCTGAACAAGAAAAGCTCCGGAGACGGTTGGCTGGTCTATGCCTATACTGTGGCAGAAAAGCCCATTTTGCCAATCACTGTCCCTTGAAGTTGGGAGGATCTCCAAGCTCAGGTGGAAGTGGGGAATTTTACCTGGGTGACATCGAGTATGCACCAGAAAGAACGCTCATCAATTTCTTTTGCCATTACAGATTTGGCTACCTGATTCCAGGGCTGCTGGAAATTTCATGGACGCTGCTTTTGCCAAGTTTATACAGATTCCCCTTATCCAGCCCACTGAGGGTCCTGGTGATTGATGACAGAGCATTAAACTTTGGAAATAATCTCTAAAA
Organism: Xenopus petersii; assembly: GCA_038501925.1. Classification (NCBI taxonomy): domain Eukaryota; kingdom Metazoa; phylum Chordata; class Amphibia; order Anura; family Pipidae; genus Xenopus; species Xenopus petersii. The sequence goes on along the minus strand of CM076681.1, from coordinate 63,929,807 downwards.
CAACAGGTGAACTTCCATTGACGGTCGGATCCTTACACCAAGCGAAATTATCTTTTCTCATAATAAACTGTCCATCAGCTCCTGTGGTGTTGGGTTTACCCTGGCTTTGTCTGCATAACCCTTCTATTGACTGGGCTGCCAATCGGATCTGTCCTTTTTGCCGAAGAAACAGTTTACCTGCTAATCCCATTCACCGGCTGTCTGCAACGCTCCAGCCGTCTTTCAAGAATTTGTGAACAACATCTTCAGAGATTGTTTGGGGCAATCCATAGTAGTGTACTTGGGCGGCTAAATTTTAATCTTCTCCAGAGATTGGGAAGTCACCGAACCCAGGTGAAAGTTCTCTCCCATCTGAGAGAAAATTCACTTTTTGCCAAGCTGGAGAAGTGTGTCTTCAAGGTGCCCAAGATTCCCAGCCTCGGTTACATTATCTCCTGTGAGGGATTTGAGACGGATCCTTCTAAAGTCACGGCAATTCAAGACTGGCCTCTCCCCACAAGTACCAAGGCCATACAAAGTTTTGTCAGTTTTGCCAAATTCTTAAAAAGTATAGAAAATTTTAAGGGGTTAACAAACTTTAAAGCACCACTGTATGTAACTGCAGTTGAAAGAAGTGTTTGCTTTCTGTTCTCTGGGTCTAACTCTTAAAAGAATGCAAGTCTCCCTTAGGTCTCTCCTTTGTTTCAGGAACCAGGAAAGCAGAAAATGTAAACAGTCAGATATTGATTCTTTCAATAGAAAAAAACATTTACAAATAACTTTAAAACAGTTGAGAGCTCGTAATTATGTGTAATGCATAAGGAAATTTTTTTTTTCACAATTATACAAAAATTACTTCTGGAGTAGAGGACCCCATTAAAATTCATGACCCTACTTGAGGCTCTGGTTCTGCACAAATGTAATTTTATATCACCAGGCAATAGAAGTAGCATTCTACATAAGCTAACTACATCACACAGCAGAATCAATTAAAAACCTGGACTTTGAGAATTATTATATAATCAAAAGCTAAACCTGTTGCAATCATGTAAAAGTCAATAGATGGTCCCTTTTACAATTGGAAGATGGTTTTGCTTTCATGATGTTTGAGGGTTTCAGACTGACACTGTATTTCTTTAGATAATCTGAAAAATTCAGGTTTTTCGGGTGACAATTCAAAAAAGTTGCAAAATTCAAATTGCGGCATGATTCTTTTTTCCCGCGGAGACAATTTTCAACTCCAATTTTTAGTAAATTAAGCCATCTGTGGTTGGGAGTTAGGTCGAATTTTTAATCTTAACAAATAGTCCCCTTAGTGTGAGGATTTCATATTTAGGAATACTGAAAAATGGTAATAAAATTTACACACTGCTTCTCGATGAACTGTTATGCCATACCTTGTAAAATTCTGTATCTTCCATTTTAGTCAAACTTAAGCCAAAACTTGAATTCATTAAATCCTCTTTGTGCATGTTCTTTTCATCCTCACTGATCTGCAAATAAAAACAAGTTGGCTTTGAGGTAACTTTTCTTGAAATATAAAATCTGATTTATATATAGCAAGCACACAAAAAATACACAAATTTATTAGGAAAGAAAAGATGGCACTCTGGAAACTGGACAGTGCAGTACTTAGCATGTTGGCAACAATTATGATCAAAGGGTGCCATTTGCTTTCTCGGGTAAAGTAGTGTGGCTGGATCCTCACTACTGATATCAAAGTACTACTGATTAAACAACATTTACTGGCAGCTGGAATACAAGGTGTTTTATTGCTGGACTATAAGGAAGAATGAAATGTGATTTTATTTCCAAAGAATATTTACATTGGTTTAATAATGCTGCAGTTTTAAAATCTTGTAGGCAGTTAGGGACTGAAAATGTTTGCAGTAGTAAACGCTCCAGCAGACTACTAAAATGTACCACAAAACATTAGGTTGAACAACACAAACAAAACTTCTGTTTTTTCATTGAATATTAAATGCAATAATGAAAATGTACTGAAATCATAGAAAATGTGTTGCCTGCATTATCTCCATAAGATAAATATTCCTTATTCTCAATCATTCTAGTAAGTCGTCAATTGAAGATGCTTGGTTACCATTTTTCAGAAATGTATCACATTAGTAGTTGAGTGATAGGTGCAGCTTCAGTCCCAACCGAGCATGCTCCACAAGTTTTACAAAGGTCTGTCATTGAGCAACTTATAGGGGATCTATCGCAAAAATTACATTTTAATATAAACTTCATCTCATGGAAATAAGACATTTTCTAAATATAATCAAACATTCTGTACTGTTTTTGAAATAACTAGGGATGCACCATATACAGGATTCAGTTCGGGTGTTTTTCTCAGCAGGATTAGCCTGGCTGAACCAAATCAGAATCCTAAAAATCATGTGACGTTTGGTCACAAAAACAAGTATAAAAAAATTATTTTCATCCATTGTTTCCCTACTTTTCATATGCAAATTAGGATTTGGTTCGGTATTTGGGCAAATCTTTTCTGAAGGATTCAGGATTAGGCTTTATTTTAAAATAGCAGATTTGGTACATCCCTATAAATAACCAAGTTAGTCTTCCCTGTCCCATATTCAGTAATCTGTTTCTTTTTTTCTTCTTCTCTTTCTGCAATAGGTGGAGTCAATTTTTGTTTGACTATTAGGTCTAATACATTCTTGGGAGGGGTTGCACCGTTTGCTTAGATGTATTAGAACTCACTCTTTCTAAGTAACCAGTTCTGTTTTGCTGCATGCAGGGTGCTTGCCAGAGCTTTTGTTTGTACTGGAGTTAGTTATTTTAGTTAAGCCCCCCTAAGAGACATACATATTAGACCTGTCAATCAAATCTGTCCCAGACCTCTGAATGGAGAGATCATGAAGAGGAACTTAGTTAAGCATTCTATACCGTTTATGAATTAATCGACACTTAGAAAGTGTCTTATTTCAGGGGAATAAAGCTTATATTACATTTTTATTTTCGTGATAGATCCCCGTTAAAATACTAGATTCTGGATTCCTGGATGATGCTGAGAAATGTATAAACAAATATATACAATTTTGAAGAGGAGTAACATATTTAAAAAAGTACTCTCATCATGCAGGGAGTTATAATAAAGTGCCTGGTGTAAATATCGGTTAAAGCAAATTGTTACATATACAGAAACAAAGTAGTGGGTAGCCAGCCACAGCTTTGCTCTTACACAGGGACAAATGAGCTGCATTTCCCTCTCTGGTGTACGCAGTTGCTGTGTGTCCGTCTGCCAGACAAGCATTGGCTGGCATACTAAATTATAAAGCACTACGAGCAACTAGCTCCCTTCATAGGCTTCCCTCTTTAGCTATTAATATGTCTGGCAATCTCTTACACTGGCCATAGATGCAAAGATGTTACCGTACGTATCTCCGTTTCGTATGATTTTCGGAAAGTGTGTGGAGTGTCCCGTTTCATACAATGGTTGTTCAGACGATCGGACAGGTTAGAAATTTTTTGTTGGCTACCGGTAATATCTCTGGATGTATTGCAGATCGGACGATATCAATGGGAGATTGTCACCAGCTTTTGTTGGACATAAATTTTGTACGATTGCTGTCAGGGGCAGAACATCGTCTGATCTATTCTTTTAATACTTTATTTGATCTGAATGTTTAGTGGCAGGTCGGGAGATTGCACCACACAATCGTTCGTCTGACATTGAATGTATATCTGCACTTCTATGGCCAACTTAAAAGGACAGTTCAGTGTAAACATAAAAAAATAGGTAAATAGATTGGTTACTGGGCAGTAACCAATAAGTAACCAATCAGCGGAAACCAAGAGAGTTGCAAAGCAGTAAGTAATGTTCTGTTCTTACACATCCAGTCACTCCAGCATTTATACATTACATTTTTCACTAACTATATTGAAAAAAAAAAAAAATTTCTTTTGCACAGACTATTTACACAGTTTTTATTTTTATACTGAATTCCTTTAAGGGTGGAAAAAATTAAATACCTGGTCAGCCAACCTTGGGCAATTAAAACCGTGCATAGATTGAAAAAAACTGCATTTAAAAGCAATATAATTTATCTAGAGACATAGGGTCCTTTAACAAACCCCCAGCCCATAGGAGTTATGCTCTCTGCATGGAGTGCCAAATCAAAAATGCTGCTCTTCGTACCTTGCATTTCTGTATTATGTGCAAGGTAAAGGGCAGGAGGGAGTTCGCTTATGTGCCTATGTGACCAGTAAATGCTACCTACTGAAACTATTTCGAAAAAAAAATAAATGAACCATATATTAATCTGCTTATAACGATGTACTGACATTCACTGTTGGCATACCTGAAGCAACTAGAATCTTTATTTTCAAGCACTGTCTGTATTGGCCAATAAACCAAACAGGTGTTTCTCAGTTTAGATTGAAAGTGCACCTGGCAAAAACTAGTTAATCAGTCAAGCCAAGCATTTAGGATGCAAGTATTGAAATTAGATTCAAGGTGATTTAATATATTATTGGACAAATGTATGCAAATAAAGCTATTTCAAAGAACACTTTTGAGAGGAATGGATTAAAAAAATTACACATTTAAAAGAGAAATAAAACTATTAATAGTGTATTTCTTACAGTTTGGGATATGACAAAAAATGCCATCATTCATGGCAAAATAAAAAGGAAAATAAATATGACTGGCATATCTGTAGAAACTACTGAATTCCAGAGCAAAAGAATTACTCCAGAATTACAGAAGCCGTTATAAAAATATATATGAAACAACAATCTATTTAAGAACACAGGATTCTGTTTGGAGAAAAGAAGGTCAGTCGTGGTGATATCATGTGCTGATCACCTTATATTACAGTAATTGAATTATTTAAGATGTATTTATTAGAATATGATTGGCTTACTGAACATTTCCTCAGTCAACCAAAAGACGACAGTGGAACTCTATCTCCCCCTACTGATTAGCCAAAGTTATTTACTTGATTCCCAAACCAGCTCTTATTAGATTGTGACATTAGATTACACTTCAGCAACAAAGTATATGTAAATAAAAACAAACCTGTAGGTCTTGGGTTGCCAAATTATAAAGATTATACATTGATAAAGAAAAATACATAATAGAATATGCAGTAATATAATCAAATGCTTGCTGTCCAGTTACGTATAGCACAGTCAGACTGTCCCACAGCCAACTGGCTGACAGTTACTGCACCAGAGCAACATTTTTTCCATTTTACTACACCTTAAAATGTGAATGATCTCGAATATGATGAAATAAGTGAAAAGATATGGTGAACATAACTAATAGTTTGTGCACATGTGTGAAGAACAGAGAAAAAGCATGGAGCAGAGTTCTTTAGCAATCACCTTGGAAGAAATGTGTTATAAGGATATAAATGCACCTCCTTTGCCAAGAAGATATTTAAATAGCTCACTAATCACGACAGTTATTTCTCTAGTGCCACCCAGCAGTATAGGGGGTGCACACGAGGTAATGTAACAGAAGTTTGCAGTATGTCTACCAAGTCATAGCAACCAATTAGCATTTACCAGTCATGTGCCTGAAAGCTGCTATAAAAGGCACAAAATTATTGACTAGAAATGGTTTTGATTCACTGCACATGCTTTGTGCTGCTGTCAGTTACTGAGCTTAGGGGCCGACTAAATATACAGTACACATAGAATGTAAATGTCACAGTATAAGGCTGATTAGTAGTTAATATGGATAATTACTACATGGCAGCACAGAAACTAGTGCAACTAGCATCAGAATTTAATCAGCCCTGTAGCTTTAGATTATTTTTTAGAAATGTACAGAAAACATGCAATACCAATAGAAAGTATCACATCTGCTATAATTTGTCATAGTTTAAGATATCCAAAGGTGGACCTGCAACGAGAATATATTATTTATGTTATGACTTTTCAGTAAAACTGAACTGTGTATATTCTTTGTAACAATGCATTTTTCAATCGGTTTGCTCTAGAAAATTATCCATTGAAATATTCAGGATCTAGATTATGTCCAGTGCAAATATATTTTATGGTGTACTTACAGCAACATACTGCAGATCATTGAGTTTCAGAAATTCCTGGACACTCTCTTTAGTCAGCAAACCAAACCGAAATTTAAAGAGGTCCATTTCTTGTTGTATAAACCAGCGCCTTAAATCCTCTCTGGAAAAAATAAAAATACAAAAAATACCAACAGAAAAATTAACACAAATGTAAAGATGAAATATTTAGAATTGGTGTAGGAAATTCAAATTCAACTATTTAAAAGTAACCCACAACTTAAAAGTAAATAACCAGTAAATAAGTAAATAAGTAAATAACCAGGGCTCACTCATTTGAAATGTTACTACATTACATCATTACAATATAGTCAAGATAACATGTAACCAAAATACAATGTTTAACCCCAGAAACATTTTAAACAGTTTTAGCACAAAATGGAAATAAGCAGCCAACAAAGGCCTATTCAGAATTGTAAGCAGGCCTCATAAGTGATGAGAATATAAAAAGTGCGAATGAAAAAAAGTGCTGAACAATCCAAAAAGAATACGAATATCGCTAAAAATGTGTTTCCTTTTTTTTAATCATTACTAGTGTAAAAAAATCAGAAAACCTCTATAAGTCCAAATTAAATTAAAAAATGGTCCAATAGGATCAGATTTCGCTCTCTTATGTTTTACACCAAAAATGTGATCCTTATGTGATGGGCAACAACTTCCCAACAACAGACTTCTGGCAGCAGCTGGTAGATATTGCCCTTCCCCTGATTAAAATGACCTATGAATTACAGGGAGTTGGAGCCAAATTCAATAAAGTCTAAAGGCTGTGGTGTGGAGACCTTACTATGTAAACCAAGAGGGGACCTTGTAACTTTAGGAGAAATGTGTTGCTTAAACTGCTGAGAATCATCATGACTACATTGTTTTTTTTGTTGGTTGTCAAGCAAAAGGAAAAAAAGTCCCCTTAAAAATGTCTACTTACGACTGACAGTATGCAAGACGTAGGATAAAGTGTGAAATGTGGTCTTTTCTTCGTAGATCATAGACGTCATCACTTATTTCCTCGTGTAAAGGCTGAAACATATACGGTCACAAAACAAAGAGTAGTGAACATAGCATTTCTATGTTTTCTCTGTAATTTTTCATTAAACTTGGAGGATCATGCTTAAAAATAAATAAATCAAACACAGAAATACTTGTTCTGACATTAACATTAAGTAGTGAGCAGTAAGTAGTGTTCAGGCTATTATGTTAGACATCCAGTCAATACAGTCTTTATACAATACATATTTGGCTAACTAACTATATTAGAAACATTTTTTATTTTGCACAGCCTATCTATTTACACCGTTTTTATTTTTACACTGAACAATTCCTTTAACATTGAACCAATGTTGAAAAAAGGGGGTATAGTTTAAATAAAAATTTGATAAAAATGTTAAGAAAAAAAGTCTAAATTCTTACTTACTCTGTATGGAAACTTTAGTTTTCTCAATTCTAGTTCCAGCTTTTTACTGTATTCTTCTGAGTTCTTAACATAACTCACACCAAGATTCTCTACAGCCTTAAGAACTAAGGGTGGAAAAAGTTCAGTTTAACAGATAAACTAATACTGAATATTATTTAGATATATGTAACAGCTAGTTGGTAATGCATTTCAGAATCATGACAGATCTTTTAACGGTAAATATATCAACAGCTAAGGTCCATTTACTAAATAAGGGAAAAGTGCAACACAATAGCTACAATTGTACAAGTAGTACAGGTATGGAATCCGTTAACCAGAAAGCTCCAAATTACGGAAAGGATGTCTCTCCCATTGACTATTAAATTCAAATAATCAAAATTTTTAAAAACCATTTCCTTTTTCTCTGTAACAATAAAACAGTACCTTGTACTTGTTCCAAATTAAGCTATAATTAATTCTTATTAGACGCAAAAACAGCTTTTTGTGTTTATTTAATGTTTACATGATTTTCATGATTCATACATAAGGTATGAAGATCCAAATTACGGAAAGATCCATTATCAAGAAATCCCCAAATCTTGAGCATTCTGGATAACCGGTCCCATACTTTTAGTATCTTCCCAGAATCCTTGCATCATTGAGGAATACCATGAATGCAAATATGCACACAATTTTGAGCCCTTTCACTGGGCCTTTTGTCCCTGTGTTAGTAGATGAGCCCTTTTATTGGGATTTAAAATAGAAAATATACATATATTATTCTTTACTATACATTGACTAAAGTATTTTTTTTTATTTAACAAATTGGTGTGAATATATAATACTGAAATATATTGCAGTTACTTGTAAATTAGATAAAGTCAAGAAATTAAACTTACGTTTAAGTCTCTCGATTGCAAAAGTCTCAAACTCAGTCAGAGATATATTCTCTGTTGGTGGATGCTGGTAGAATTGCAAACTGGAAGGATACAGGTCCCCCTTCCTGTCCCCTGTTAATCTTGTGTTATGCCTATATTTTCTATCCCTGGAGAACAGCATTGTTCAAAGCAAAATCCCACACAAATACAGACAATATAAACCTAAAGAAAAAAAAAAAACAAAAAAACACATTGTTAAAGAGATACTGACAGAAATTTTCCCTGTTTTACTATCATAAAATTTAATTTGCATGCTACTTATAGACCTATGATTAAGTATTTGTAACATGAAATGCGTAAAGCAGAGAACACAATAAATCTTTACTTCACTTCAACTATTTGATGGAAGATTGCCTTTATTTGAGTGCCTGTTCCAAATTCATTTACGGTTGTCCGCTCCCAATGGTGAGGGATCAGGGCAGTGCACCTGGGCTACTTCCCCCATTCTACCTTATGGAGACCCTTCTTCCTAAATTCTTATACCTTGTATTTAAATAGCTTACCAGTAAATGCTATCTGCTGATTGATTACAATGCATTGACGCTTTGCAAATGTCATCAAATTTCTTATAACCAACCATTAGGTGCCATTATAATCCTAATCCTATGACAATCTCCCTAATAAAATAATTGGAAAAAGGATCACCAGGTAGACATTAAGAATTATATATTGATAAACCCCTCTATCCCTCACACAGACAGTTACATATTTAGATTGGGTTGAAAAAAGAACAAAGTCCATCAAGTTCAGCCCTCCAAATAAAACCTAGCATCCATACGTAAACACACACACACACACACACACTGACCCCTCCATACACTCACATTAGATAGAGATAGATATATATATATATATATATACTCATACACCAACTATAGATTTTAGTATCACAATAGCCTTAGATATTATGCTTGTCCAAGAAATCATACAAGCCAATCTTTAAAAGGCATTAACACATTAACAGAATCAGCCATCACAACATCACCCAGCAGTGCATTCCACAACCTCACTGTGAAGAACAACCTACGCTGCTGCAAATGAAAGTTCTTTTCTTCTAGTCTGAAGGGGTGGCCTCTTGTGCAGGTGATTCTCAATTGGAAATTGTCTCAGAATATCACTCTCAACATCATATTACAAGTTAAGGTGAACAACCCCTTTAAAGGTCCTCACAAAGGGCCAGTACAAGCCAATGAGAGTCCTGTAAAGGAATGCTACCTGTTTAGATCCCACAGCAGTAGTAATGTTGGTGTTGACAAACATGGACCAAAACGTGGACCCATCCCATCTCTGAGCCTAGATAGGGCCTAAAATGCAGGCAGCTCATGCATCACTATATAAATGTCACATTATCACCGGCACTAACAATAGCACAGATTGAATAGTCCATAGTTCCACAACAGTGATATTCTGATACAATATGGAATTGGTTTTTGCATGATTCAGCTTTGTTTCAGAATTTCAGCAACTATCTGGTTGCTAGGGTCCCACTTAGTCTAGTTACCAGGAAGTCATCGGAGTGAGCGTCTAAAAAAGAAATTGGAGAGGAACTGAACACAAACCTAAATGACAAAATCGGAAAGAAAAATGAACAGTAAACTGCAGAATCACTACCGTTGTTTTGGCCACTAGAAAATAGAGTAACTTAAAGGAACACCAAAAATGAATGTGAATTAAAAGTAATTAAAATATAATGCACTGTTGACCTGCACTGGTAAAATGTAAGTGTTTGCTTCAGAAATACAACTCTAGTTTTTATAAACAAGTTGCTGTGTAGCCACGGGGCAGGTTAGTTGACATCTCGCTAATGACAGTAGTGCATAAAACTCTTTCACAACGAATGTCTGCTGAATGTACAAACACAGCAATGATTGGACTATATAGAGTTGACAGGCTGCACATGCATGTAGTATCATGTAGTATCATGTAGAAGGGCAGTGCAGGCATGCACACCAACATTCAGCAAATTGAACATTACCTTGCTCGTCTTCTCTATCAAAATCGCGCCACCAACTTGAAAGCGGGAAAGCAAGACCTAATACAAGGCAAGAGCAGCAGAGCTTCTGAAAGCATGGATGGGATCGACAAACAACGCTCGGTTGCCAAGAGCAACCTCACGATTGAGTAAGCCTGGCGTTGACTCGGGTTACTGTGAAGAAAGCTGCGTTCTGCGCCTCCTCTTCGCTTAATCGTCCCCTTACTTCCTTTTCAAAGGTTCTACACTTCCGCTCCCCATGCCGAGCGATCATGTGATCTAGTGACGAATTGAATGACATCAGTAGGTGTAGCCCAAGGGATAGTAACTAAACGCTACCTTTCTCCACCTTGCGTTTCTCCCGGTGCTTGGCAACCGTGCAAGGAAGAGCGTGGCGCCGACTGGGAGCCTCGACACCGGTGAGCTGTGAGTGAAAAGGTAATTGCTTGGTATGTTCCGCGCTGTCCGTATTGGGGTGTCAGTCCTATACAGAATGGGGTTACAGTAATGCTAATGATTATATTGCACATGTAATCCCCCCTTATCATATATATATATATATATATATATATATATATATATATATATATATATACATGAAAGCAAATTGGCAAAGGACTTATATAATGTATTATTCATCACTGTTGTTTATCCTGTGGAACTACAATTACCTACAGCCCCTGTTTAGCTGGTAGTAGAAGATGTAGGGTGGGTGCAATGTAGGGCAACAGGTAGAATATAGTCCGCTTTGCTGTCATATATTGGCTTTTGCTTTAACTCCATTCATTTATTGCTTTTATGTGAATTAAGAGAGGTGTAAATGAAAGTTTTACTTTCAGTGAGACTCTTTAGGGCAAGGCCAGACGTGGCGTTTTTGTGGCGTTTTTCCGTTGCGTTTTTAAAAAAGAACAGCCAGGCGTAAATACGCATAAACTGCACTACCACTGAAACTAATGGAAAACGCACTATGGAAATACACACAGGGCGCTTGCAAGATGAAATCCGCCACAGGACGCCAGTATTGGCGTTTTTTAGCAGAAACGCCACTATGTCAAGAAACTACCAAATCAATAGACCCTATGGGATCTGCACGTTCGAAACCACACTTTACGTAAGTATTTTAAATATGGCGTCCAAATTCAATGAGAACAATGAGAAGTGCATGTTGGGGAAAATAATCGTAGGTGCTGAAAAACTCATGAACAATGCATGTTGACGGTCGCGTGTGGTTTCAGTAGCATATTTACGCCTGGCTGTTCTTTTTTGAAAACGCAACGTAAAAACGCCTTACCCTTAATGAGAGCCCTGAAGCTGCCTAGTTGTCAGACCTAATGGTGAAAAGGAGCAATTTACACATTTGCATGAATAAGATCATTATATATTTAATTTCAATAAAATTAGCAGAGATTATCAAGGAGTCTTAATTTTCCGGCCTATGTGTTACTTCTACCATATGTATTTTGTCCCATATAGGGCCTAGGGTTATCAAATCACTGGAAAAATCAGGCATGCTTCTAAGAGTAATGGCACGTGGGTCTGTTTCAGGTGTATTTTAAGTAAAAAGGATATTCTAGGGACAGTTAACTGCTTGCCCATTGAGCTCTAAAGCACACAGCCTCCAAACACTCTGAAATGCCCAATTGCCAAGAGGAACAAAGAATATTGTAATGCCCAATTGCCAAGAGGAACAAAGAATATTGTAAAGTATTTTCTTATAGGGGTGGTTCAGCTTTTAGCTTACTTTTAGTATTCTATACAATGACTAATTCTAAGCAACTTTTCAATTGGCCTTCATTATTTTTTTATAGTTTTAAAATGATTTGTCTTTTACTTCTGACTCTTTCCAGCTTTCATATGGGGGTCATTGGACCCCATCTAGAAAACAAATACTCTGCGAGGCTACACATGTATCGTTATTGCTATTTTTTATTACTACTCTTTCTATTTAGGCTGTCTTCTATTTATATTCCAGTCTCTTATTTAAATCAATGTGTGGTTGCTAGGGTACTTTCTACCCTAGCAACCAGATTGCTGAAATTGCAAACTGGAAAGCTGCTGCACAAAAAGTTAAATAACTAAGCAACACATAATAATAATTGGAGACTAACTGCAAATTGCCTCAGAATATTAGTCTAATACTAAAAATGTACTCAGAGGTGAACAACCCCTTTAACTTTGCTTTATCCAACTTTTAAACAGTATTAATAATTTATTAAGCAAAATGCAGTTGCCTTTGTGTTTTTTTTTTAATAATTTTAGCAAGTTACTTCAGCCAATTGGAATGGGACACAGGAAGCTCTTTAAAGGGGTGGTTCGCCTTAAAGTTAACTTTTAGTATGTTAGAGAATGGCCAATTCTTAGCAACTTTTCAACTGGCCTTCATGTTTTATTTTTTATAGTTTTTGAATTATTTGCTTTTTTCTAATGATTCTTTCCAGTTTTGAAATGGGGTCACTGACCCCATCTAAAAACAAATGCTCTTTTAGGCTACAAATTTATTGTTAAGGCTGCTTTTTCTGACACCTTTCTAATGGGGCCCTCTCCTATTGATTTCACAGTCTCTTATTCAAATCAATGAATGGTTACTAGGGTAATATGAACCCTAGCAACCAAACTGAAATTACAAACTGGAGAACGTCTGAGTAAAAATGGAGTAAAAAGCTAAATAACTCACAAACCACAAATAATAAAACATGAAAACCAATTCACTCTCTATATCATATTAAAAGTTAACTCAAAGGTGAACAGCCCCTTTAATTACTGCCTGACCTGCTCTTGGTGGTAATTGCAGAGCTCCCCTATCAAGGGTGCCTTCTCGTTTTATGTAAAAGGGGTCTGAAAAAGACCAGTCTGTTGCATATATTGTGTATACTTACGTACAAGTAGGACGAATGCAGCTACACTGAGTCTGGGTGCAGCCAGATAGAGACAAATAAAAATAAATAAGTTTCCCAGGAAGAGAATTTACTGAGAATTTACTTTCTAATGATTTTAGCCCCCCCCCCTTCCTATATTTAAAATACTGGTTTTGAGGTCGAAACCAAATAGCTTGAGCCACCAGGAAGACGTTTGCCTTCGTTATTTAGGTTAGAGTGATTGATATTTATGTACGTGTAGGTATCTGCAAGTGGCAAAATGTCTTTTCTGTCCATGAACTATCATTGAAAACACAGCTCAATCCTGGGATTCTAGGGAATCTGTTTGTGTTGAATTGGAACAAAATTATTTGTTTTGTGTTAAATGCCAAATGTAATATTTTTAGAGTTAAGGGCATTACTGGCACATGCTATAAGGAAGGTGTTCTATTTCACTGCTGATCAAACATCTAACTACATGGGTCCCCAGGTCCTAGGATACAAGCAAAAGTACACAAGTTTTTGTTTTGTAGCTAATTACAATGCTGTTAATGGGAAGTGACCCATGGGATTTTCTGGCATTTGATCACTTCTATTAATTACCATTTGAGAAACACTGTGTGTTCTATCTACGTGGAGTGTCTCAGATGACACTTTCTCATGTTGTTGTCAGATAACTATTAACTAAAAGGGGGCCTAACAGTCATGGCATATGAAGTGTTTTAATAGCTTCTCCTACATAAGGAGGAATGTCTTTGATCTCAGCATGTTGCTACTACTTAAGAGCAATTCATTATATGGTGGTTAGACTCCAACTAAGTCACCTGAAAATACTAAAATATTTTCATGGGGCTCAGTAGAAGCATTAAAAATACATTGTCTGCTATAGCCGTTACATGCCAAATTCACTAAAATCCGCACAAAGTTGCGCACAGGGGTAGCGTAAGGTTGCGAAGTTGCGGTAGCGTTGATTCGCTATGTAAAGCGAAGTTTCGCTAGCAAAGGCTAATTTGCATACGGTGCGAAATTCAAATTTCAATGGAGGAACATGTATCAGCACTACAAATGCCTAGAAAACCTTCAAATCAGCAAATAAAAATTTTATTTTGGCCTACACATCTGCCCACTGTCTAGGTAAGTTGCCATGAGTCAGGAAATGTAGGGGGGAAGGAGGGGAGCCCCAAAAATATTTTCGATCTTTTTCAGCCTATCACCCATCATGTAGAAAACACGCCAGCGTTTTTTGGGCCTTAGAAAAAAATTTGACTTTTTTTGAAACAATCCCTATCTACTGTATTGCGCTTCGCCAGGTCTGAGGTGGCGAAGGAAGTCTAGCGTAAAAGGTAGCGTTCAGTACACTGCGCAAGTTAGTGAATTTGCGTAGTTACGTCGCTAGCGAAAATTCGCCTGGCGTAAGGATGCGAAGTAACACTAGCAAAACTACGCCAGCGTTAGTTAGTGAATTTGCGCAGTAACGAAAATGCCAAACGCTAGCGAATTAACGCTAGCGTTCGGCGCTTAGTGAATTTGCCGCATGGTCTCTCAGATTTCCCTAACTGCATCATTTGTAGAGTTGCAACCAAATATTTTCAAAACACAAAGATTCACAGCAGTGCAGCAAAGTCCATTGATACCCCCAGAGACAGCAAAGGGAACCCTTGGAACCACTACACACAATGAAGGTTTATTTCCTATTTACCTGCTTTCTTTAAAACTACTCATTTTTGATATTGGCACAAAACAGTGTCCCGGTCTAAAATGTTGTAAATTCTTGGCTGCAATCACCGAGAACAGAGGCCTTTGTTTGCTTTCAGGTCCAACTTTTTTAGGGTGATGCCACTTTTTCTGTGTACAGGTATGGGACCTGTTATCCAGAATGCTCGGCAGTTGGGGTTTCCTGGATAATGGATCTTCCCTTAATTTGGATCTTCATATCTTGAGTCTACTAGAAAATCGTGAAAAGATTAAATAAACCCAATAGGCTGGTTTGGCTTCCAGTAAGGATTAATTATATTTTAGTTTGTATCAAGTACAAGCTACTGTTTTATTATTACAGAGATAAAGGGAAAAAAATATTATAATGGAGTCTATGAGAGGCAGCCTTTCTGTAATTCGGAGCTTTCTGGATAACTGGTTTCTAAATAATGGATTCCATACCTGTAATAACAGACATGAATGAGGTCCACATGTCACTGGGTATACAGGGAGAATTTTTGTCCAGAAAATTCACAAGTATGCATTATTGGCTAAAATACACCTTCTGTGATTCTATTCGTGCCTGTTGCTTCACACATACTGAGTTGGTTTGGTGAGGATGGTGTGTTTTCTGTGAGAGAGTAGACAAAAGATTAATTGCACTTATTTTTACTTAGATTTGTAGTACTTTTTTGTTGTTGGCGTTAGCATGCCAATGTGCAGGTCAGCAAAGTATTCCTGGTGTAACCTCATCTTGTGGGTGCTAAAATCATTTCCTGAGTTAAGTCACCTTAGACAATGGAAGGTGGGGAGAATGAGTAATTGCAGGCAGCCTTGTGTCTCTCACTTCTGGGTCTGCAGTGTATTCATCAGCTGAACAAACTGACCTTCCCATAGCAACTGGTTGCTACAGCCAGCTCCCCCACAGCTAATGCATACAAATCTTGCATTGAAAAAAATGTCTCATCATGATGAGAAGGGACCATTTAACTGCCAGCATGTTCTCTCTTCTGAATTACCAATGCTTGGATTGCCAAATATATCCTCTGCCTATTTCCCTTATGGTTAATTCTTTCATTAAAGTTAATCTTCTTGCTACAGAATAATATGTTCCATTTCCTTTGTAAACAAATATACATGACTATCCCTGTTAGCAACAAACCAATAATCATTTTGTAGAGAATAGCACAGAATATAATGGTATCCTGGTATATCTCTATAGGAAAGGAGAATAAAGTTAGGAGTTATGGATCCATGAGCTCAGAGCATGGGGCCTGAAGTCATTAAATAACAGCCACATTTGGATTAAGACTAGACACAGAATAAAATAGAACAGTATTAAAATACTACTAAATTGAGTTGAGAGCATCATGATAGATGGTATAAAAATAGTAGAAGCAATAAAGAGGTATATTAAAATGGATAGAAAGAGTTTTATTGCCTAAATGTATAAGGTCAAAATATGCTGTCTTAAATTGTCAATTGTCCTTTGTATATTCAGAACTGTATCTTTTAGAATTTTTCCCCCTTATTTTTTCTGTACCCCTTTTCTCCCCAAAAAACTGTTTTTGGTTAAAAAAAAAAAACACAGAAGTTTGGGCCTGCTACAAGGATTTAGACTTCCACAGCTGTTAAACAGAGATGTTGCTATACACTGCTATGTTTAAACCCCTTGGATTTCCACTGTCAGGCGCGGTTCATACTGTTGATTCATTCCAGAAGGATGGAAATACTGAAGTGAGTGTTAACGCCCTAACTGAGAATTTGTCTCCAAACAAAAAAAATCAAATATGAAGAATGTAAGAAATCAAACACACCGATACACATGGACAATAAGGCAGTACATTTTTTGTGGACTGTTTCTCATTGTGGGGCTTAGGGAAATATCATGTTCTCTATTATCTCAATAATAAAATTTAAAAAGCTTTATATTGGCTGTAATGTGGGTGGTGTTTTTCCTTTTGCCAATGGCAGGCCAAAAAACTGCTGCCCCACTGCTCCTCTTCTCAATGAAATCCACCACGTCTACCTGAACAGAGGTATTGATTTTGGGTGCAGAGCAGCAGATATTTGGCCTGTGGCCCTAGCCTTAAAGGATATGTAAACCTTAAAAATAAGTGAATGTAAAATTGATGAGGGAGCTATTCTAAACACTTTTGCAATGTAAATTCATTATTTATGTTTTTTTAATTCCAAGATATTAAAGGATAAATGTCCTGGTAACATGAATGAATTTTGTTACAACAATGCCACCTGCTGGTCATTTTCTGACCACCAAGTAGTCAAGGAGGTTGTCAGTAGAAAGAAAGAAGTTGTTCTTAATTAAAGAAGTAGACTAGAAATGTTGTACATTATGTTTTGAGCTTCTGTACCAGCCCAAGGCAACCACAGTAAAGATCTGTGTCTACAAATACAGTGGTGTGCAAAACTATTTGCCCCCTTCCTGATTTCTTATTCTTTTGCATGTTTGTCACACTTAAATGTTTCTGCTCATAAAAAAACCGTTAACTATTAGTCAAAGATAACATAATTGAACACAAAATGCAGTTTTTAAATGAAGGTTTACGTTATTAAGGGAGAAAAAAAACTCCAAATCTACATGGGCCTGTGTGAAAAAGTGATTGCCCCCCTTGTTAAAAAATAACTTAACTGTGGTTTATCACACCTGAGTTCAATTTCAAAGGTTATAAAGCCATTTCTAAAGCTTTGGGACTCCAGCGAACCATAGTGAGAGCCATTATCCACAAATGGCAAAAACATGGAACAGTGGTGAACCTTCCCAGGAGTGGCCCGGCCGACCAAAATTACCCCAAGAGCGCAGAGACAACTCATCCGAGAGGCCACAAAAGACCCCAGGACAACATCTAAAGAACTCCAGGCCTCACTTGCCTCAATTAAGGTCAGTGTTCACGACTCCACCATAAGAAAGAGACTGGGCAAAAACGGCCTGCATGGCAGATTTCCAAGGTGCAAACCACTTTTAAGTAGGGATGCACCGAATCCACTTTTTTGGATTCGGCCGAACCCCCGAATCCTTCGTGAACGATTCGGCCGAATACCGAACCGAATCCGAACCCTAATTTGCATATGCAAATTAGGGGTGGGAAGGGGAAAACATTTTTTCCTTCCTTGTTTTCTGACTAAAAGTCATGCAATTTCCCTCCCGCCCCTAATTTGCATATGCAAATTAGGATTCGGATTCGGTTCGGCTGGGCAGAAGGATTCGGCCGAATCCGAATCCTGCTGAAAAAGGCCGAATCCTGGCCGAATCCCGAACCGAATCCTGGATTCGGTGCATCCCTACTTTTAAGCAAAAAGAACATTAAGGCTCGTCTCAATTTTGCTAAAAAAAACATCTCAATGATTGCCAAGACTTTTGGGAAAATACCTTGTGGACCGACGAGACAAATGTTGAACTTTTTGGAAGGTGCGCATCCCGTTACATCTGGCGTAAAAGTAGCACAGCATTTCAGAAAAAGAACATCATACCAACAGTAAAATATGGTGGTGGTAGTGTGATGGTCTGGGGTTGTTTTGCTGCTTCAGGACCTGGAAGACTTGCTGTGATAGATGGAACCATGAATTCTACTGTCTACCAAAAAATCCTGAAGGAGAATGTCCGGCCATCTGTTCGTCAACTCAAGCTGAAGCGATCTTGGGTGCTGCAGCAGGACAATGACCCAAAACACACCAGCAAATCCACCTCTGAATGGCTGAAGAAAAACAAAATGAAGACTTTGGAGTGGCCTAGTCAAAGTCCTTACCTGAATCCTATTGAGATGTTGTGGCATGACCTTAAAAAGGTGGTTCATGCTAGAAAACCCTCAAATAAAGCTGAATTACAACAATTCTGCAAAGATGAGTGGGCCAAAATTCCTCCAGAGTGCTGTAAAAGACTCGTTGCAAGTTATCGCAAACGCTTGATTGCAGTTATTGCTGCTAAGGGTGGCCCAACCAGTTATTAGGTTGAGGGGGCAATTACTTTTTCACACATGAAAATGTAGATTTGGATTTCTTTTCTCCCTAAATAATAAAAACCCTCATTTAAAAACTGCATTTTGTGTTTACTTGTGTTATCTTGACTAATAGTTAAATGTGTTTGATGATCAGAAACATTTTGTGTGACAAACATGCAAAAGAATAAGAAATCAGGAAGGGGGCAAATAGTTTTGCACACCACTGTATGTCCCAGTACCTCCCCAACTTCTTTCTGCTGATTTACTGCACATGCTCTGTGCTGCTGTCACTTACTGAGCTTAGGGACTTACAATATACAGTACACATAGAATACAATTGTCACAATAAAAGGCTGATTAGTAATTTAAACCGAGAATTAATACATGACCACACAAAAACCAGTGCAACTAGCATTAGAATTTAATAATCAGCCCTGTAACATCATCTTAAATTACAGACAAACCTCATTTTTTGCTTGATAATTTGCAGCAACCCCTAATCTTAACTTCTCAACAGCTGCTCAGAGCCCAATGAGCGTGTGAGTTTTGCAGACACTTTCCAAGATGGTGACCCCCTGTGACAAGTTTGAAGTCCTGGATCATTGCTGCTATTGAGAAACTGAAACTTTGGGCTAGTGCAATAAGTTCAGTATATAAAACATGGAATTTTTAGCCAAATTAATTTTTAGGGGTTAGTTCATCTTTAAAACATTTAATGTCCTCATAATTCTTTACATAGCACTGGCATGTTGCAAAGGGAATTACAGAATGTATTTAATCCCTCCCCAACATAGTTTACAATCTAAGGTGGCACACACAAACTTTTACTCTGTAGTTAATGCAACCTGCCTGTATCTATTAAGAGAATATATATTAGTAGACTTTCTCAATTGGAGCAATCCTACTAGTATTATCCTACTAGTAGTATTGTGATTATCAGACTCCCTCCTTATCTGGCTTATGGTAGGACACTTGTCAACATTGTGCCATGCCCAAAGGGGAAGTCACAGCTAAATTTTAAATCTTCAACAATAAAAAAACCCCACAAAACACATGTAATTGTAAATGTATATATCGCACATTTACTGGCTTCTTTAATCCCATAAATACAATTAGGCATTTGATTTGGTGACAAAGAACATTCGTGTTTTTCTAAATCCATGTAGTTTTTTTATAATACAGTTTTTTCTTTAAAGGAGAAGGAAAGGCATATTTAATTGGGGGTGCCAAAAGTTAGACACCCCAAGTGATTATATTTACTTACCTGACACCCCGGGCAGAAAACTGCACCGGCCTGGAGGTTCTTCCAGCGAGCACCACAGAACGATCGCCTTCCATCTTCAAATTTCCTAGGGCAGACACATGCACAATAGAACGAAATTGCTGACTTCCTTGTTAAAGTTTGGATTTATGCGAAGAAAGAAGTAGCCGGAAGCCTATCACTCCATGGTGCTCACTGGGAGAACTCCAGGACTAGTGCAGTTTTCTCCTGATAGGAGCACCGGCCCCGGGTGTGAGGTAAGTATATGGAATCACTTGAGGGTGCCTAACTTTTGGCACCCCCATGTAAAGAACACCTTTCCTTCTGCTTTAATATATATGAAAAATATGTTTCTTGCAAATGGTGCAGCTCTTAGAAGTTTTGGGAACTGTTAGAGGTAACATTGTACTTCTTAGTGTGTTTAAGCAAAGCAACAAGTTATTTACTTCATGGCTGTTTTTTTAAGCAATCTTGTATGTTCAGTGTATCCACCCTAATATTGTACAGCACTGCAGAATATGTTGGAGCTTTCTAAACATGCGTTAATAATGATCAAATTACCTAAGCAAATCTTCATTCTAATGTGCATAGTAAAAGTTTAAAAAAACCATTGTTACTTACAAATGCAATGGAAAGCAATATTTTTTTCTTTCTGCATTGCTGGTTCTGACTTTTGTAATAATGTAGCAGCAAACCTCCCAACTGTCCCTTTTTCGGAGGGACAGTCCCTCTTTTGACAGCTCAACTGGCAGTCCCTCATTTGTACCGGAAAGTCCCTCTTTTCTCTGCACTGAACAGCCAGAAAAAGAAACAAAGTTTCTCACTTAATTGACTTTTAGCAGAGAGCCCAGAACAGCTAACAGGTGCAAATAAGATGCTTTGTAACAATTTTGAGACACAAAAACACAGTTTAGATAAGGAGAAATATTTTCAAACTTTCATAACCTGCCAAGGGGGTGTGGCCACAGAAAGGGTGTGGTCAAAAAAATTGCTGCGCTACGCGCGGAAAAAATTTTTTTGTCCCTCTTTTTACTTCCAAAATGTTGGGAGGTATGTAGCAGGACTCATCTTACTCCCAGCTTCCCTACTTCAGTTTCCACTGTTCCTTGCATACTTCTTCTGTGACAAGCAGATACTGTTTGCAATAGCAATTGCCTCTGTAAATAAATAATGAACCTATATGGGAAAGGTCTTGGAATTATATGTATCGGATAAAATGTATTTTTGTATTTAGATTTGCTTTGCCTTAATAATAAGGTTTCTTGACCTCCCTATGTATGTAAAGATGACCTCCAAGTGCAAAAAATAAAATTAGAGATTCACAAGGATTTATTCTGGATTTGATCTAAACCCTCACACTGTTTAGCCAGATCCCACATGGAATCCTGAATATAGTGTTTTCCTTGTTTTATTTGCTGCAATGCAGTATAACTTGAGAAAGAGCAAGAGTTATGAAATCCCTTATGAGGACACTAAGGATGAACCAAATCAAGGATTCTGCCAGGATACAGCCTTTTTAAACAAGGTTCAGATTTGGCCGAATCCAACTGCCTGGCTGAACTGAATTTGAGTGCTTTAATGGAATACTGTCATGGGAAAACTTTTTTTTTTTTTTTTTTTTTTTTTTTCCAAAATGCATTCATTAAAAGTGCTGCACTGAAATTCGTTTTTCAAAACGGCAAAAATTTTTTTGTATATTTCATTTTGAAATATGACATGGGGCTAGACATATTGTCACTTTCCCAGATGCCCCCAGTCATGTGACTGCTGCACTACAAGTTGGAGTGATATCAACTCCCCCCACCCGCCAGCCCATCAGCAGAACAATGGGAAGGTAACCAGATAACAGCTCCCTGGTAGATTTAAGAACAGCACTCAATAGTAAAAATCCATGTACCACTGTGACCCTTCAGTTAAGTTGAGTAGGAGAAACAATAGCCTGCCATAAAGCAGTTCCAAATTGCAGCACTGGCTCTTTCTGAAAGCACATGACCAGGCAAAATTACCAGATATTGCTGCCTACACACCAATATTACAACTAAAAAAGATACACTTTTTGGGTTAGGAATGGAATTTTACATGGTAGAGTGAATTAGAGTGTCATTTAGAAATAAAAACTACACCATATTAATCATAACAGAATCCCTTTAAAATCATTTGGATTTAGTTTTGGACTTTTGGACCCAAGTAGTATATTCGGTTTAACCCAACTGGGAACCCTTTATCCAGAAAATTGTAAATTATATTAGTTTGTTTTATATATTAAAATTGTTTACAATTATTTTGTTTTCACTCTTATTTCAAAGCAGTATAATGTACCTGATGATAAGGTGTGTGTGTATTGATCACGTACACTTTTACCAGCACAACAAATCCAATAAAAGACTTTCCGGATATAAAAACATTCTCAGTAAATGGTATAAAATGGTATAAAAAAAAAAATATATATATATATATTCTAAAAACCCAAATTTTAAAAGTGACCTCCTTTTCTTCTGTAATAATAAAACAGTAAATTGTACATGATCCCAACTATGATATAATGAATCCTTATTGGAAGCAAACCCAGCCTATTGGGTTTATTTCATGTTTACATGGTTCTATAGTAGACTTAAGGTATGGAGTTCCAAATTATGTAAGATCCATTATAGGAAAGCCCCAGCATTCTGGATAACAGGTCGCATACCTGTATTTAATTTATTCTATTTTTTGTGATTGAACATTCTTTCTGTAATGCCCACATTATCTGTAATGACACAAAATGTAACTTTTTTTCTCTTTAATTATTTAAGGTTGGTTGACGGCAACATCTCTGCCTAACATTCCTCTTGCTGGGATCACTCAACTGCCAAGATGCTGGAGGAAGATATGGAAGTGGCTATTAAAGTGGTGGTAGTAGGAAATGGTGCTGTTGGCAAATCCAGCATGATTCAGAGGTATTGCAAGGGAATATTTACTAAGGATTACAAGAAAACCATTGGCGTGGACTTCTTGGAAAGGCAAATTCAGTATGTATTCATTTCAGCTTTTTGCAATGTGCTTGATGGACAAGGAATGCCTATGTTGCTGAGGAGTCTTAGTCAGACTTTCAGAACTGAAGCATGCAGACAGAATTATTTAGGAAAGTTCTTAATTGTGTATGTATCAAGCATGACTAGGTACCTGGGAGGCTGGGGAAAAATGACAGCAGCCTGTCCCCTACAGAAATGACCTCAGGATTGTCCTATTTTATGCTTTAATGTGCAAATCAATAAGATTTTTGTTCAGAAATATATTTAAAGTCGCAGTATAGCATATGAGCTCCACAGATGCTTGTGCTGATGCTGAATTTCTTGCTCTCAAAAAATGTATGCCTTTTGTTATTTCTTGAGCTAAACAGGGAAATTGAAACTACTCTATGTTTGGTCCTTGTGAGGAAGATAATTACATTACCGATTGCACAGATAATTCTCTGCATAATGAGATCCTGCTTACAAAACAGACACAACAAAGGGTTATGGGAAAGGTTATATACTGGTGATGTAATTATCAACCTTGCAAAGACCAAACATGGAGCAGCTTTAATTTCTTTGTTTGCCCTGTATAACTCAAAAAGATGCTTCATGATAAATACAATAGGCAAAGACTATGTTAAACACAACTGCTATTTATTGAACTTATGTTGAGCACACTGGTATACTGCCCCTTTAATGTTCAGCAGTATTATCTGTCATAGACCAAAGCTGAATAACCTCTACACCTCCACATAACATTGGACTACAACTCCCACCATCACATGAACAGGTAACATCTGGAGGTGCCTGGGTTGTTATAGAATGGTAAAGTAATGCTTCAGTTATGTCGTCTGTAATATCCGCTATTATGTTCTCAAAACAGTATAAATTCTGCCTTGATTTTGTACAACTGCCTTCAAAACCTTGAAAAAACACACTCTGATGGATGATGCGAAAACATTGAAAACTGTGGCAATTGATGTTTCTCGTTGATAAGATTAACTGTGTTTTGTCTGTTAAAGGAACAGTAACACCAAAAAAAAGTGTAATGAAAATAGAATGTACTGTTGCCCTACACTGGTAAAACTGATCTGTTTGCTTCAGAAACACTACTATAGTTCATATAAACAAGCTGCTGTGTTGCAATGGCGGAAATTGAAAAAAGGCTTTATGGCACAGGTTAAATAGTGGATAAACGACACCACCATTATGTTCTCAGAGCTTATCTGCTGTGTAACCTGAGCCCTTTCTTCTTAGAATGGCTGCCCCCATTGCTACATTGTAATTGTTGCTCTGTTTGTTGTTTCAGGTTAAATGATGAAGATGTACGTTTAATGTTATGGGACACGGCAGGCCAGGAAGAATTTGATGCAATAACTAAAGCATACTATCGAGGTAAGTATAGCAAAGCTTAGATCTGGGTGCTATTATCGTGTACAAAAGCTAAGGTGATCAAAAACCAGTCCTTTGAGTGCTCCAGGCATTTCATACAATTATTTAATTGGGTTGGGTAGAAAATTGTAATGGTAAGAAGTGTAGCCATTGTGTTAGTTTATTCATACTATTGATTGGCATTGACAGGATTGTTTTCTGTTGTTTCTGTAGGACAGACTAAATTCAATTAATTTGTTGAAATTGGAAATGGTACTGTAAACTGCCACACATATATTAATTTAGCTTCAATCATTTTATCCAGTCATCAGCAGCCCTTTGTACGTTGCTGTGGGTGGCCCTCAAAAACAGATCTTCCACTCCAGAGCTATTGTTTAGACCCTACTAAAATGATCTGTATGAACTTGTTATATTTAGGGCACCGAGATCGCGATTACTGGAAAAAGTCCATGCAAATCTCTCATATTCTTGGTTTATAAACATGTGGTCACAGTTAAGTCAGATTACTGTGCTTAAGGCTAAGGCCACACTAGGCGATCCACGACTTTTAAGCCGCAATCGCTGGGGAAACTTTTGCGCTGGCGTCTATGGGGAATCGCGAAAAATCGCCAGCGTAAAAACATACGCGCCGATCTTTTTTCTATTGTCGCTCGAAATCGCAATTTCGAGCGACAGTAGAGAAAAGATCGCCGCGTGTGTTTTTACGCTGGCGATTTTTCGCGATTCCCCATAGACGCCAGCGCAAAAGTTTCCCCAGCGATTGCGGCTTAAAAGTCGCGGCGAAAAGTCGCCGCGAGTCAAATCGCGGCGCTATCGCCTAGTGTGGCCTTAGCCTAAAGGAACCGTTCAGTGGGTAAACTTATAGACTGTGCAAAATCAACAATGTTTCCAATATAGTTAGTTAGCCAGATCGGTGATGTCCAGGAATTTCAGTGCTGTGGGCTAATCTATTCCATTACATGTTTGAGGGGGCCTTACTACTATTAAAAAAATGTATTACATGTAATACAAGAAGACCTATGAATATATTAGTAATATTAGAATGTTATGTTTAGGGGCCATAATCTACATTGTTTAAAGTAATTGTGCTGGGTTTGACATATAAGTCAATGGTCTGTAGTTTGATTTGACATCTGACAAGCATTTGTATCTTACAAACCGTACAGATGTGCTATCTATCTAAGTAGAGGTTCTTTCTGCATGGTTGAAATATACCTGTATATGCACCTGAAAAGAAAAGAGTTTCCCAAAAAAGGAGCATTATAATCCTAGAATTATTTATACAAAATTCCCATGTACATACTAAAAGTGTTGTATATGTCCACAACTTGTTTTAGCCATCCACACTCTGCCTTACCAAGTTAAACTTATGGCTTAGATGAACAATTATCAAACTTTTTTCTTTTTTTACCCCCAAACAGACATATACACCCTAATTAGCATTATTGTCAATTATTTGGCATTCACAAAAAATGCTGTAATAAACAACACAATGTTTATAATTAATATGTGTCCTTATATACACACTGCATAGCACAGACAGATGGTTTATTCTGATTGATGCACTTGTTTATCTGACTGTACTGTTGAGACCTAGGACATGTTTTGATAAACCAAGTAGCCAATCACACATGTAGATTTTAATATTCTAATGAAATTGTCATCATTGACAGGTGCCCAGGCTTGTGTACTTGTATTTTCAACCACAGACCGAGATTCATTTGAATCTATTCCCAGCTGGAGAGAGAAGGTGGTGGCTGAAGTTGGTGATATACCGACAGTTCTTGTCCAGAATAAAATTGACCTCCTTGATGACACTGTTATCAAGAAGTAAGTTTTGTTTGCTAAAATAGATTTCTAATTGCCATGTGTATATTTTTTATTTATTTAAATAACACGCAGGAAGAAATTAATGCAAACTACACTACAGAGGGTAGTGGTGCCACAAATACATTAAATACACAAGAGACCATGATTTCTGATACCGCAAGACCCCATACCCTTCCAATAAACAGGTTTCCTGAAGGCTGGAGAAGATTTCAGCATTTTAGAGATGAAAATGAATTCCAAAATCTTTGCTTAACGTGCTCTGATGCACCCACATAGTGGTAGATTGAGAAAAGTTCCCAACCCTGTTTTGCTATTATACAACTTGGGTCACACTGAGCAGGAGAGACAAAAGCTTATCTGAAAGCAGTTCCCTTGTGAAGTACTGGCTCCTTCTGTGAAAGCTCAAAATCAGGCACAATGACCTGAAATGACCACACACACACATACAGTACATGTTTTGGTTAAATCATGACATATTCTTTTTAATGAAGTTTCAATGGATACATAGAACACAAAGAGCACCCTTGTATAGATATATTTGACAACTGCCAGTTATATATTACAGCCTTGTGGCACCTTCTGTTTTTATGTTGTGTGTAGATAACTCTCTCTATACACCACTGTATTGCTTGTGATACCTAGTATTGCTGTAAAACAATTGTTTCTGTATAATGTAAGTTACACCCAGTACAGCTGTATGTTGTTACGTGATACTGGGTACTGTTCCTTGTACAGTGTTGTATGGTATACAGCAATCTACTGCATGAAAACTACAGAATGTTTCTAATATCTTATTCTGGCTCTACACATTCCTGCATTTAAAGGACACTAGAAAAATTTGAGTTACAGTGCGATTTTCAGGCAACTTGCTTTTGTAAAATGGTGCCTGTCGGATTAAATGAACTGAAACATATATGGTTGGCCTGCAGTTTCACTGGGGATTCCAGACTCCTCTTTCTTCAGCATAAGTGTGCATGAGAATAGTCTTGTTGTTGTGAATGTAAATTGGCTGTCAATCCTTCTGTAACAGAAACCAGTGCCATGTATACACACCTTTATGCAAGAATGCCTGGTGTGATATTTAATACTGCAAGGATCCAGTCATTTTTATTTATTCATTCCAGTTGTGTGTTCTTTTTTTCTTCCCAAATAGTAACCCTGTCAAAGGATATAATGGCAATTACAGCTGACCTATAACCTGGCAAAATTGTGTTTATTTTTCTTTAGCGAAGAAGCAGAGGCACTGGCAAAAAGGTTAAAGCTACGATTTTACCGGACATCAGTTAAAGAAGATTTAAATGTTACAGAAGGTTGGTTACATTCATGTATTAGAATTTTATCTACAATAGTTAGGTTTGAATTTTTAACAATGCAGATATTAAATGGGAACAAAAATGTTGACCGTTAAAGGAACCAACCGTTCAGTGTAAAAATAAAAACTGGGTAAATAGGCTGTGCAAAATGTTTCTATTATAGTTAGTTAGCCAAAAATGTAACCTATAAAGGCTGGTGTGACTGGATGTCTAACATAACAGCCAAAACACAACTTCCTGCTTTTCAGCTCTCTAACTCTGAGTTATGGTGGCCATACACGGGCAAATTAAAGCTGCCGATTCGGTCCTTTACAACGATTCGGCATCTTATGTGCCCATGTGTGGGGGCTCCCGACAGGTCCTCCCAATTGATAGGCCAAAAATCAGCCAGGTAAATCGGTCAAGTTTGATTTTTCGTACGATCCAGGATCACATCTGCTAGTTGATGCGGTCCTGCGACCTGTCGGAGCCCATTCGTAGTATTGTAATCAGATCGCTCGGCCCAGGGCCGAACGTTCGGATTCATCCGATATTGCCCAGCCGTTAGTGGGCATATCGGGTTAAGTCGTTTGGCGACCTTGCCAAACGAGCGGATCTTATAGTGTATGGCCACCTTTAGTCAGCGACTTTAAGGGGGCGCCACATGGGACATAACTGTTCAGTGAGTTTGCAATTGATCCTTGGCATTCAGCTCAGATTCAAAAGCAACAGTTATGACCCATGTCCCCCCCCCCTCAAGTCACTGATTGGTTACTGCCTGGTAACCAATCAGTGAAACCCAAGAGAGCAGAAATGCAGGAAGTAGTGTTCTGGCTGTTATCCAGTGACAAATCCAGTCACTCCAGTCTTTATACATTACATTATATTGGATACATTTTTTTATTTTGCACAGGCTATTTACTTAGTTTTTTATTTCTACACTGAACAATTCAGTGTCGAAAGGAAAGGGGTTATTACTGGGGAAGGGGGCGGTTTTCAAAAATGTTAGACACTCCTCCAGTGGTTATAATTAATTGCCTGATACCCTGGGCCTGTTTTTCTGTTCACTGAAAAGTTCACCAGCCCAAGATACTACTACGAGATCTCAACAGCACCATCTTCTTCTATGTTTGTTTGGGAACACATGCTCTATAAAGTGAAAAGATGACTCGGTCAACTGTGTGCAGGTGCTGCTAGTCTGGGACTGAGGAGGAGAGTGAAGAAGTGGAAGAAGATTACAACATGGTGCTCCTACAGAAGTAGCCTGGGCCATCCCTGTTTTCAGTGAACAGAAGCATCAGATTATAATGACTGAGTGGTGCCTAACATTTGCAACCCCCCCCCCAACAGTTATTATAACTTTCCTTCTCCTTTAACAGATATACTGTATGTAAATCCCGTTTTATTCTTACTTTACCTATAAATGCCAATGTTTACTACCTGTATTCTTTCATTTCTTTCTACCTGTAACAGTAGTTACAATATGTATACAAAATTCACTGTGCCTGTCTGGGATTTGCAATGAATAACTTCTTCCTTTTTGTGTTTTATCACCTCAGTTTTCAAATACTTGTCAGACAAATACCTTCAAAGGCTAAAACGCCAAACTGCAGAAGACAATGAAATGGTGCATACAACCAGCAACAAAATTGGTGTGTATATTTTTTTTATGCCCTGTGTATCAAGACCTATTTGCGTAATGTTTGAATTTCTAAAGCGATTTTGTTTTGTTTTCATAAAGGAGCAATTACATACCAAGCACTGTTTTCATAAACCCTACCATAAGCCAAATAAGAAGGGAGTCTAATAATCACATATCTGTTTGAGCTACTAGTAGGGCTGCTCCAGCTGAGAGCCTAATAAATACAGGCGGGTTGCCTGTTTCCTGAGGACATTAACTATAGAGTAAAAGTTTGTGTGTGCCACCTTAGATTGTAAACTCTTTTGGGGAGGGATAATAAATACATTGTGTAATGCCCTTTGCAACATGCCAGTGCTGTGTAAAGAAATATGAGGACAGTAAATGTTTTAAAGTAGAACTAAACCCTACAAATGAATGGCTACAAATGCCATATTTTATATACTGAACTTATTGCACCAGCCTAAAGTTTCAGAATCTCATTAGCAGGAATAGTCCAGGACCTCAAACTTGTCACAGAGGGATCACCATCTTGGAAAGTGTCTGTGACACTCACATGCTCAGTGGGCTCTGAGCAGCTGTTGAGAAGCTAAGCTTAGGGGTCATCACAAATCATCAAGCAGAAAATTAGGGTTGTCTTTAATATAAACTGATGCTACAGGGCTGATTATTACATTCTGATGCTAGTTGCACTGGTTTCTGTGCTGCAGTGTACCAGTAATCTGAATTAATTACTAATCAGCCTTATATTGTGACATTTCTATTCTATGTGTACTGTATATTGTGAGTGGGTCCCTAAGCTCAGTAAGTGACAGCAGCACAGAGCATGTGCAGTGAATCAGCAGAAAAGAAGATGGGGAGCTAAGCTACTGGGGCATCTTTGGAGACACAGATCTTTACTGCTAAAGGGATGTGGTTGCCTTGGGCTGGTACAGAAGCACAAAACATAATGTACAACATTTCTAACTACTTCTTTAGTTAAGATTTAGTTCTTATTTAATAGTGGCTCTGTCAATCATTAGGCGAATGGCTGGCTGTCAATGTATGGCCGGCATCTGCAAATGTGATCATTTGTAATGTTTATTATTTCTCGTTTTTTCTATTACTTTGTATGCTGTTCAGGCCTTCTCCGTTTTAAGCTACTGCTTGCTTGTTAGGCTCAGTTGTTCTAGTAATTTAATAGATGGTTAAATGTGATATAAAAAGTCACTTGCAGACTGGCTTTAGATGACCATTTCATATGCCAATTTGATCATTTCGCTGCATTAGCAGTTGTCAGTATGGCATGGATTGATAGTAACATAGTAAGTTGGGCTGAAAAAAGATACACATCCATCAAGTTCAACCTTTTAACTTTTTTAACCTGCCTAACTGCCAGTTGATCCAGAGGAAGGCAAAAACATCCCATCTGAAGCCTCTCCAATTTGCCTCAGAGGGGGAAACAAATTCCTTCCTGACCCCAAAATGGCAATGGGACTAGTCCCTGGATCAACTTTTACTATGAGCTATCTCCCATAACTCTGTATTCCCTCACTTGCTAAAAAGCCATCCAGCCCCTTCTTAAAGCTATCTAATGTATCAGCCTGTACAACTGATTCAGGGAGAGAATTCCACATCTTCACAGCTCTTAAGGTGGCCATAGACATAGTGATCTGTTAGTTTGGCGATGTCGCCAAACGAGCCGATCTCTCCCCGATGGGAGATATCGGGCTGATCCGATGGTGGGCCCTAGGACCCAATGATCGGATTATAATGCATCCTATACTGCATACACTTACAGATGTGGCCACGATCCGATGGGATTTTTTTAACTTGCACGATCGAGATCTGGCCAGATATCGATCGGGAAAGCCCGTCGGATGGCCCCACACATGGACTAATAAGCTGCCGACAGCTTTTATCGGCCCCTGTAAAAAAAAAAAAAAAAACCCTTCCGAATAATTAGGCAAAACCTCTTTTCTTCTAATTGGAATGGGTGACCTTGTGAAAGACCTACTGGTAAATAAAGTATTAGAGAGATTATTATATGATCCCCTTATATATTTATACATAGTCATCATATCTCCCCTTAAAGGAGAAGGAAAGGTATTTTGCAATACTCAACTATAATTGTTGCCTGTGTGCACCCCTCCTGAACCGCATTATTTTCACTGCCCAAATCGGTCTGGAGCTCTCATACCATTGCGTCGAAGTTTTCAAACGTTTTATTCTTTGCGGCCGCCATTTTGGCCGTGTCAATGTCATTTCCTCTCTCTCCTATTTTCAAATGCGCATGCGCTAAATTAAGCCCTCCCCTTGACCCCCGCGCGTCACACACTTGATACAGCAGACATTTGCACAGCCACAGCTGGGTGTCTGTTTCAGGGGAACAAAGGAGTGAAACTAATACAGTGAGTCTGAATACCCAAAAACTTACACATGGTAATCAGCCACAGCTGGGTGTCAATTACAAGGGAGGAACACACTGTGAGGGGGACAATGGAGTGAAACTAATACAATGAGTCTGCATACCCAAAAACTAACACATGGTAATCAGCCACAGCTGGGTGTCAATTGCAAGGGAGGAACACACTGTGAGGGGGACAATGGAGTGAAACCATTGCAGTGACTATAAACTATACTCAATACTCAGTACTTATAGCAAATAATCTGCTCAGCAAGCTGCACAACTCTGCTCTGCACACTTCTGACAATTTCAAACAATCAAATTTAAAAAACGAGTGTTGCCATGGCAACCCGTTTTTCTGCAGTGTGATTCCTATCTATAAAGTCTATAAAGTGCAGAGCTGTAATTACACATAACATGCCTGTACTGAAGATAATCCGTTTTGAAAAAAGGAACAGTTCCTTCAATCCGTTTTGCATATAGCAAATCTGGTCAGCAAGCTGCACAGCTCTGCTCTCCCATTTAGAAACGATTGTTGCTATGGCAACCCGTTTCCTGCAGCGTGATTAGCTGCTCTAACAAAGAGGGAGGGCAGAACAGAGGTCAGTTAAGACGTAAGCAGGGAAGAAGCTGCTCAATATGCGCATGCTCAGCAGTACTACAGAGAGGAACTGCGCATGATCCAGGTCGTGAGTCGCAATGGGAAGATAGGCATGCTGGGAAAAACGCTTCTCCTACTCTACACTATCAGAGGAAACGGATCAACAGAGCTGCTACAAGAAAGCACACAGAGGTACATGGAACACACCAGCAGACTTTTAGTAACACAGCTGCTTTTTAAAAGAGAATTCATGTTTGGGCTTTACAGGTCCTTTAAGCTCCTCTTCTCCGGCGTGAACATCCCGAACTTGGCCAGTCTTTCCTCATAGCTAAGATTTTCAACACCTTTTATCAGCTTAGCTGCCCTTCTCTGTACCCTCTCTAATACAATAATGTCCAGTTTGAGTGATGGAGACCAAAACTGTACGGCATATTCTAGATGGGGCCTTACCAGTGCTCTATACAGTGGAAGAATGACCCCCCCCCCTACTCTAAATCAATGCCCCTTTTAATACAGCTCAAGACCTTATTTGCCCTTGATGCTGCTGACTGGCAATGCTTGCTACAGCCAAGTTTATTATCTACAAGGACTCCAAGGTCCTTTTCCATAATGGATTTGCCTAGTGCAGTCCCATTAAGGGTAATAGGCACAGAGGCAGTACTATATTGTACACTGATTTATAGTATAGGTATGGGACCTATTATCCAGAATGCTCGGGACCTGGGGTTTTCCGAATAACAGATTTTTCTGTAATTCCATACCTTAAGTCTACTAGAAAATCATGTAAGCATTCATTATACCCAATAGGCTGGGTTGCTTCCAATAAGGATTAATTATATCTTAGTTTGGATCAAGTACAAGCTACTGTTTTATTAGAGAAAAAGGAAATCCTTTTTAAAAAGTTGGATTATTTGAATCAAATGCAGTCTAAGGGAAATGGCATTTCTGTAATTCAGAGCTTTCTGGATAACGGGTTTCCAGATAATGAATCCCATACCTGTACCTGCATCGTTGCCATATACAGTATGTGATATGCTACCTCTTACACTAGGGGGCATATTTATTAAGCCATGTAATAAAACTAGAGTTCAAATACAATTTATCACCACATTAAATGCACTCTTCATTGTAAACCATGTGCATTTATCAAGAGGTATAATGAATGAAAAGCCAAGTGCAAAAACTAGTATAAAAATGTACCTGCAGAAGAAAAACATTACTTTTTACTTTGCAATGCATTTCTTTGCAGTCAGGAACTGGTTAACCTGTCTGCATGTTTTGGAATGTGGAAGGAAACCTACATGTACTGTAATGAAGCTGTGTTAGTTATTAATACCTCGCATATTCATAAATCACTTTGCATCTTTTTGAAAATCCTAATTAATGATTTATATCTCTGCCTTGCCCCTTTACTGTACATTTTTGCTTTTTTAGTATTTGTATTATCTACCATTTTCCAGATCATAAGTAGTATAGGTTACTAGCGTCACTATAATGTCTGTGTAATGAGCACTTGTGCTTTGTTTTTCCATGCAGGAGTCTTTAACACAGCTGGTGGCAGCCATTCTGGACAGAAGTCAAACGGCCTTAATGGTAGTGGAGATGTTATCAACCTGCGGCCAAATAAACAGAGGACCAAGAAAAATAAAAGCCCCTTCACCAACTGCAACTTGATTTAAAACTGTATCACGACTCGGGGCTAGAGTGCAATCATATGAAAAACACCTGGGGCCACCAGCAGTCCTAGAGTCAGTCCTAGAGGCACCAGCAGTCTTTTAACAGAAGATGAATAGCTAATACTAAGAACTGCTTTTGGGAAATAACATAAAAACATCATGGGGATACCTAGCTGGAAACAGAGGTACCATGGCTTGTTTATTTGATCAAAATGTATGCTGCAAAATCAGATTCTTACTGTTCACTGAACTCAAGATTCTGTAGACAGGAAAACACTATTTTTAGAATTATAAGTAAGCACACTGACATTTCCCTAAGGGGGTGCTGAGCACTGCCGAATTGCCCTGTGGCTCCTGTTATCATCCCTAGTGCCCCCCCACTGCTGTTTAGAATTAAGTGTATGCTGTCTTATTGGCTGCAAGCCTTGCAGTTCACTGGGTCTGGAAGATTTCACACAACGCATTTTATATCTGTTAGACAAGAAGCAACACGTTGATGACTCCTGGTCTTACCGGTCAATATAAAATACTCAGATCATTTGATATGTATTATATCTAGTCTTAAATATGAGTGTGCTTCAAATCTATCAGTGTAAAGAGGTCAGGTAAGGCAAGAGCCTGGTTAATTCATTAAAGGGAAACTATCGTGAAAATGAGAATTTAATATGTGCCTCAGCCATACTGAAATAATAAACTTTGTAACTGCAATCAATTAAATATTCTGTATTGTTTATGAAATAATCAAGTTTATCGTCACTATTCATCTTTCATCATCTGTTGCTCTTCATTCTGTCTTCATGCAGGAGTTGGGTGTGTTCATTGACAAATCCAATATATGTTTTGCCTAGAAGATGTATTTGAGAGCTCCCTTTTAAAATCACTAAAGATCATGTCTCTCTACATGCAGAATTTGTACAAAAGGAAGTTCTTTTATTAGATTTTGTTTGTACTGGAATCAGTTATTTGAGTGAGCTCTAATACATCTGCTAGGAAAGAAAGCCCCTTCCTATAAGATATATTGGATCTAACTGTCAATGAATATCTGACACTCAACTACTGCAAGAACACAGAATGAAGAGAAACAGATGCTGAGAGAGGGAAAGTGAACATAAACTTGATTATTTCAGAATCAATGCAGAATATTTAATTGATTGTATTTACAAAGTTTCTTATTTCAGTATGATGGAGCTTATATTAAATTTTCATGATAGCTTCCCTTTAAGAACTGACCTGAGCTGTTCTACCCTGCTATACCCTCTTACTTGCCCTTTCTGTTACTACAACCTCCTTCTTTACTCATTGTTCATTGCTCTCGCTCTTTTGATTACCAGCAGGAGCCATAATAATTTGTCAGCTGCTGCTTAACTATGTGTTTATGCATTAAAATACTACAGATTGCTTTGCTGAACAGTTAGAATATGTAGCAATGTGCAGCTATTTTGTAAATGGGGGATAAGAAGTTCATGTGCATGGTGCCAAAAAATACTCTATGCCTTGACACTAAGCTGCTATTTAAATTTTATTTAACCTACCTATTTTTTGATGGTTTTGCTTTGTTCATTTCCACATTCCAGGTTTTATTTTCTTCCCTACTTTGTCCATTCCACAGCCATAATTATTGTGACAGTCCTGACTGCAACAAGTAACCCTAACCCAAAAATGTTTATGTTTACAGAATTGTCCCTGCATGTTTTCCTACTTAGTAGGCAGGTTCTGTATATAAAACCTATTGTTTCAGGGGTGTCCAAAAAAGTGAGTAAACATTCAACCCCAAATTTCACCCTAATTTCTCACCGGTCCCCTCTATTCACTCAGTTGAGCTTCAAGGGATACTGTCATGGGAAAACATGTTTTTTTCAAAACACATCAGTTAATAGTGCTAGACATATTGTCCTTTTCCCAGCTGCCCCCAGTCATGTGACTTGTGCCTGCACTTTAGGATGGAACTACTTTCTGGCAGGCTGTTATTTCTTATACTTAATGTAACTGAATCTGTCTCAGTTACATTAACAATATGTCTAGCTCCCTGTCAGATTTCAAAATTTAATATAACAAACTCTGTTTGCTCTTTTGAAAAATGGATTTCAGTGCAGAAGTATGGGACCAATTATGCAGAATGCTGGGTGGGGTTTTCCAGATAAACTATAGCAATCCATAATAAGGAAAGATCCCTTACCTACTAAAAATCATTTAAACATTAATTAAATCAAATAGTATTGTTTTGCCTCTAATAATTGATTATATCCTAGGTTCAAGTACATGGACCTTTTTTATTATTACAGAGAAAAAGGGAAATCCTTTTTTAAAAATGTGAATTATTTGATTAAAATAGTCTATGGGAGATGGGCTTCCTGTAATTTAGGAGCTTTCTGGATAATGGATCCCATTCAACCATTAAACATGTACAACCATTAAAAAGAAGGTATTTTGCCATCAAGGTGGATCTCTGGTAGCTTAACGGAAGCATTGTGGCATTGCCATATTTCTAAGTTTTCTGGATAAGGAGTTTTTCTGATAAATTCCAACTGTATAAGTGCAATTCTGTCTAGCATTGATTTTTTATATTACATTTGCGGTTTTGAAGCAAGCACAAGTAGACACAGAAAGAAATAACTGCAGCTTCCCCAGCAGTTATTAATCACAAGTCAATCGAGGAAATCTATACAAAGTTATCTCTGAAAGCTAAAATATGCTTCCTGAAGAGCAATTCACAGTCATTATGTATTACTGGAAAATATCTTCAGTGCACACATTAAATGAAATATTCACCAATACTCGTCCCATTCCACAAGCCAATCACTAATGTGGCAGAGCATTGTTGACTATGTTGCGTAATGGAAAGTTCTTTCATTGCATTTTCATCTGGATCCTTTCCTTTAAAAAAAGTGACAGAGAAGATGCCGTCTGAGCTTGTATGGTAATGCTGAA
The DNA here is from genome assembly GCA_038501925.1 of Xenopus petersii. Classification (NCBI taxonomy): domain Eukaryota; kingdom Metazoa; phylum Chordata; class Amphibia; order Anura; family Pipidae; genus Xenopus; species Xenopus petersii. The sequence goes on along the minus strand of CM076681.1, from coordinate 63,892,971 downwards.
AAGGGATGGCATGCAGCTCTGGGGTTTCATGTACCAGTAATACATAGATCACATTAGCAGGTCACTGTAGATATGTATGGGGTTATGTAATGAAAGGCACTAAGTTTGCTTAGGTGCAGTAACTCATAGCAACCAGCAGGTAGCATTTACTAGTCACCTATTTAGGGCAGAGACACACTCTGTTATTTCTGGAGATTAGTCGCCCAACGACAAATCTCTTCTTTTTTGGGCGACTAATCTAACTGCCTTCCTGCCAACTAGAATGTAAATCGGTGGGATGGCACTCAGATCGCTTTGGCTTTCCAAAGTCGAAGTTGCCTCACAAGGAAAATTCAGGCGACTTCGGAATGCCAAAGCTATAAGAGTGCCATCCCACTGGCGATTTACATTGTAGCCGACGGGGAGGCAGTTTGGGGAGATTAGTCGACCGAAGAAGAAGTGATTTGTTACTGGGCGACTAATCTCCCGAAATAGCAGTGTGTGTCTCTGCCCTTAAATGAGAAAAAAAAATTTAAAAAAAAACCTTCCCCCCCCCCCCGGGCAAATGGCCCTAATTTTTTACTTACCCCTCCATGCAGAGTCTGTCCTTGGAGTTCACGGCAGCCATCTTCTTTCTTCAGTCTTTTTTGGAAGTTTCGCCGCATCTTCCGGTCCCTAACCACTGCGCATGCACCGAAAGTCACGACAGTTTACAAAAAATTTTTGGAAATTTTTGTGTCTTTCGGCGCATGCACAGTTGTTCGGGATCGGAAACTTACTCCAACTGCACATGTGCTGAAAATGCTGTCAATACACAAAGATTACCGGAGAAGAAGAAGATGGCTGCCGTGAACTCCAAGGGCAGAATCTGCACGGAGGGTTGAGTAAAAAATTAGGGACATTTGCCCTGGGCAGCGGGTAGGCTGGGGGGGAGGAGGGAGAGGGATCTACCCAGGGTAGGGGGAGGGGTTTTTTAAACTACGGGTTGAATTCTCCTTTAAAAGCAAACATCTTATTTGTTGCTATGGGTTACTGCTCGTGGTCAAACTGAGTCCCTTATATTACATATGGGGGTTGCTGTTTCCCTTACAGCGCTATAGGATTCAACCTGATATCAATATTTGATTACAAAACATACAAACACCAAACCTAATTTGTACATATTAACTTTGGATTGAAATGATGGAAATTGAAAATTAGGAGACGTATGAGCAGATATTAAATGGCAGGAAAAACCTCAACTCAGGTGCACTTTAATGACAAAATCCCATAATGAATGTTTAGTTCAGCTTGCATGTGTATATGTAGAAACGGATTTAATACACACAACTGGGGTACACTGCACACGTCCAGTCAGTGGCAACACAATTTATTGTTCAATATGAAGGCTTAATAGGATAACAAGCCAGTTTCATTTATGGACTGAAAGTTGTTTATTGTTACTGTAAATAAACATATTTGAGTTATGGACCATCTGTTCTATTGCAATGTAACATAGAGGTTGAGAGTGGCATAAGTATCCCATATATATATGCATATATAAAACAAGTGCATCTATAAGTACAGGTATGGGACCTGTTATCCAGAATGCTCGGGACCTGGGGTTTTCAGGATAATGGATCTTTCTGTAATTTGGATCTTCGAAACTTAAGTTTACTAGAGAATCATGTAAACATGAACCCAATAGGCTGGTTTTGCCTCCAATAAGGATTAATTATATCTTAGTTTGGATCAAGTACAATGTACTGTTTTATTATTAGAGAGAAAAAGGGAATCACTTTTAAAAATTTGGATAAAATGAAGTCTGTGGGATGGCCTTTCCGTAATTCGGAGCTTTCTAGATAACTGGTTTCCGGATAACGGATCCCATACCTGTATTATGATAATTATAATAAATATCTTTGGTCTTGAGTCGTTTTTGCCTTAAGCCCAGTTAGAGTATTGCACTATAAGCCTGAAGGTGCATGAATATTCCTCAATGGTGGCTGAGTGTGTTACATTAATCACAAGCATGATAAGTAAATACTACTGAAAACTGCTAGAAAGGTAGTTAAGAGGTATTTGCCTTTTTCTGACTCTTTCCAGCTTTCAAATGGGGGTCACTGACCCCATATAAAAAACAAATGCTCTGTAAGGCGACACATTTATAGTTATTGCTACTTTTGCTACTCTTCTTACTTTTAAGGACCTCTCCTATTCATATTCAAATCTCTTATTCAAATCAATGCATGGTTGCTAGGGTAATTTGGACCCTTGCTGAAATGGCAAACTGGAGAGCTGCTGAATAAAAAGTTAAATAACTCAAAAACCAAAAATAATAAAAAAATGAAAACCAGTTGCAAATTGACTGAGAATATCACTCTCTACATAATATTAAATGTTAAATTAAAGGTGAACAACCCCTTTAAGATACATAAGATGAATGGACTGAAGAGTGCCTAAAGTATAAGTTTAAAAATGGCCTCTCTAGCTCCGGGAATTACCTTGCATTACCTGTGCCAAGCCAAACTCAAACTCATTAAAATCCAAAATCCAAAGATAGAGACATGCACTGCATTCCAAGAAATGATTCAGACACTTGGGGGCAAATTCGCTAGCGTTGTTAGCGATTTTCGTTACTTCGCAAATTCACTAACAGACGCTGTTTAACTTCGCTAGTGTTACTTCACACCCTTACACCTGGCGAATTCGCGCGATGGACGTAACTACGCAAATTCACAAACGCGCGCATTGTTCTGAACGCTACCTTTTACAATAGACTTCCTTCGCCACCTTAGACCAGGCGAAGCGCAATAGAGTAAATAGGGATTGCTTCGTTTCTTTATTATGGGTGATAGGCTGAAAACGATCGAAAAAATGTTTGGGGCTCACCTCCTTCCCCCCCCCTACATTTCCTAACTCATGGCAACTTAACTACAAAGTGGGCACATGTGTAGGGCAAAATAAAAATTTTATTTGATGTTTTGAAGGTTTCCCAGGCTTGTGTAGTTCTGCTACGAATACTTCCATTGGAAATTGAATTTGGCGCCGTATGCAAATTAACCATCGCTAGCGTAACTTCGCTTCGCTTGGCGAATTAATGCTAGCGCAACTTCGCAACCTTATGCTACCCCTGAGCGCAACTTCGGATTTTAGTGAATTTGTGGAGCGCTAGCGAAAATACGCCTGGTGAAGCGCGGCAAAGCAGACGCCAGCGCAACTACGAGTGAATGTCCCACTTGGATCCTTCTCTGACATGTATTTTAAAGCACAGTCTGTTATGGAGTGATTTCGGCCCATTCTTCGTGGCTATTCAAGTTAATTGCACAGTGGTATTTATTATTTAGTAACATGAGAAGGGGAGTGGATAATTTTGTTAGCTAGCCTATAGAATAATAGGCAATTCCATCTAAATCTGTTCTAATACAAAACCAACCCAGTAGAAATGATATGTGAACATTTAATTAAAGATGATTTTAAATATGTTATCAGCAAATTTATACCATTTAGATGCCTTTCCTCCTTTCTGCAGTTCTTGCAAAAGAAACAAAAAAAAGAATATTGGTCAATATAGGAATTTACATGGTCTTGTTGTGATTCAAACAGAAAGCAGATTTCTGCCTCTGGTTCTCAAGCAAGGCAATTGCCTTCTCCGAGTTGTCTATATTCCTGATGAGGGTTTCCAGCCTCCTCTTTATTTTCTTTTGGTCCTCTACTGCACATCCAATAATTACGGACTGAAACTTCTGGTCTACTGGTCCTACTGGCACATCCGAAGTGCAAGCTCCATACAGCGACATTAACTGTTTCCTGCCATTTTCCAGGCTGTCTGTGACTTTTTTCAAGATGTCATCAATGATGGTGGTGGCCTGCTGTAGTGAAGATTCCTGCAGGGGGTTTCTAATGGTTTCTACGGATACATCAACCGTGAGGGTGCGGCCCATTAGGCGTTCTGCTGTTATAAATAGTTCTTCTCTCTCACCTTTGAACAAAAGGCAAAATATACACAGACATAAGCATTTCATAGAATTTAAAAGGCTGGAATTTGAAATACTGTAATAAAGGAAATGATGAGCTATTAATAAACTATGGAATATCATCTTAAAACTACAACTGTTTCCTGGATAAAATAACTTGCCATTGATAATCCAAGCACAAGTAGAGAATTAACCATTAAAGACTACTCTGTACATACATTACGCAGCTAGTTCTCTATATACATATAGCACCACCAACAGATCTTAATTAAAGTATAAGTAAACCTTAAAAATAAGTGAATGTAAAATTGACAAGGGTGCTATTCTAAGTACTTTTATATTTTACATTCCTTATTTATTTAGATTTTATTCCAAGATATTAAGGGATGCATGTACTGTCAATATGAATGAATTTTGTTACAATAGCTCCACCTGCTGGTCAGTTTTTGACCAGTCTGACCGCAAAGTAGTCAAGGACGTTGTCAGGAGAAAGAAAGAGGCTGCTCTGATGTTCTTCTGCTTAAGAAAAATTTGATAGAGGTTTCTATTTTTTTATCCTAAGCAGGAAAACATCAGAGCAGCCTCTTTCTCTCTTCTAACAGTGTCCTTGACCACTTTGTGGTCAGAAACTGACCAGCAGGTGGCACTGTTGTAACAAAAATTCATTCATATTAAAGGACCAGTGACATCAATTTTTATTATTAAAAAATTTGTTAGTGTAGAACGAAAAAAAAAACACAAATACATATTAAACTTTTAAATCTCTAAGTCTTTATTAAGTAATAACTTACCGAAACTCCGCTTGCACTCCTCTTCAGAAAAGGCGATCCATTGTGCGGCGCTCAATTTCTCCTCCCTACTTTCCTTATAGGAGATAGCCAGGGAGGAAAAATTGAGCACCGCGTGATGGATCGTCGCCATGTCGCCTTTTCTGAAGAGGAGAGCAAGCAGAGTTTCGGCAAGTTATTTCTTAATAAAGACTTAGCGATTTAAAAGTTTAATATGTCTTTGTGTTTTTTTTTCGTTCTACGCTTAAATTTTTTAATAAAAAAAATGTATGTTACTGATCCTTTAACAGTAAATGTATCCCTTAATATCTTGGAATTAAAACATAAATAAATTATGAATGTAAATTGCAAACGCACTCTCATCACTTTTACCTTCACTTGTTTTTAAGGTTCTCTTATACTTTAAGAACTTATTTCGGCCAGTTAGAGACTGCAATCCCTTTATAAACACACAAAAGCAGAAGAGGTTTTGCAGATATTGTCTGCATAGCTTTATTTTTCTGCTTCAACACATTCTTGATCTACAGTATATGTACCCAACTTACAACTGCAATTTTTTAAAAAAATGCACAGGTGGCTGCTTACTATAGCAGTAAAAAATAGAAAGTAGGTCTGTTAGAGGTAAGTAGGCCTTACCATCACAGATATTCCTTATGTCTTGGCTGTTCTGCACGCTATGAATCTTTTCCATCAGAGACTCTTTCTCCAGCTCTAGGGCTGAGGCTGCATCACGAAAGGCTTGCACCCTGCAAGAGAAGGAAAAGGACACCATGGCACTATTCATCTGCACTATTCATCTACTTCCCCTCTGCTGAATGCTATTGGAAAATGTGCCAAAAGCAACAAAGAACTGGCAATGATATTAAAACTCCAGCAACAGATAAATTGAACCAGATACCCTCTCATGGGCTCAAGCAGGTAATAGTCAGTGAGGTTTGCTTATCAACACTGGGCTAATTTCCCCCTGGCCAGTTACCAATGACAACTTTCATTTGTTTTGCCCAGAGTTGATAATGGAGTCCCACAATGGGTCTGTGGCTGGGAACCATGGCAGCAACTGGTACAGGTATAGGATCAGTTATTTGGAATCCCGTTATCCAGAAAGCTCAGAATTGCAGAAAGTCCAGCTTCCTTAAGGTGGCCATAGACTTAAAGATCCGCTCGTTTGGCGACATTGCCAAACGAGCAGATCTTTCCCCGATATGCCACTAAACTGCGTGGCTATATCAGGGGTAATTCGAGCGTTCAGCCGTATGGCCGAACGATCGAATTACGATGCGCCAAGCGGCTCCGACGGGTCGGTCGGGTAAAAATCCAACCTTCCCGATCGATATCGTGGCCAGATATCGATCGGGATGACCCGTCAGAAGCCCCCATACGCGGGCAGATAAGCTGTCAAATCGGTCCAAACGACCGATATCGGCAGCTTTATCTGCCCGTGTATGGCCACCTTTAGACTATAATCAAATAATTCAGATTTTAAAAAATATTTCCTTTTTCCTTGTAGTAATGAAACAGTACCTTGTACTTCTCCCTAAATTATAATTAATCCTTATAGGATGCAAAAAAATCCTATTGGGTTTAATTAATGTTTAATTAATATTTTAGTAGACTTAAAATACCAGTATCATGAATTTTTTTTAAAAAAAATTGTTTATTTTCAACGAAAAAAACCCACCAAGACAGTTTAACAGGGCGACGATCCATCGTGTGGCACTTGATTTTTCCTCCCTGGCTATCTCCTCTAGAAGGCAGGAAGGAGAAATCGAGCTCCGCTTGATGGATCGTCGCCCTCTCGTCGTTTCTGAAGAGGAGCGCATGCACAGAATCGGTAAGTAATGTCTTAATAAAAGCTTTGCGAATCAAAAGTTTAAACTGTCTTGGTGTTTTTTTTTTTCGTTAAAAAGAAACAAAGAAAAATTATGTTACTGGTCCTTTAAGGTATGGAGATCCAAATTACAGAAAGATCCATTGTCCGGCAAATCCCAGGTCCCGATTATTCTGGATAACAGGTCCCATATCTGTATAATATCAGACGGTGATGTGCATGCATGTGCCAATGTGCAGTTTTGGTAAATATGCATGGCGCCACAGTGGAGAGATGGGCTAAGTATAACTGACATAGTGGAATGATTTTTTTTCATTGTTTGTGCTGCAGCAAGGGAAATTTCTAAAACAGGCAGCCAAAAAGAGAGATGAGTTAAGTTTTAACAATGATAGATCATGTTTTGGAAAAATCTCTGTCTCTTATAAACAAAGTATTTTTCAGATGATCGTTTGAGTTCATGTTTCCTTTGAACATGTGGCTAAAAGGATTATTAGGTATTAATGTGGATTTCAGAAAAAGTAACCATTACTCACAGATTCCACTTTGTGGCTTGCAACATAGGGACACTTTAAAACCACCCTTCTTTTGGATAATTGGTTTAAACCGAACATTTAGCATTCCGGGAAAGCTGAAGAATGATGCAAAAGGAATATATCCTTCCAAACCAGTCGTATTGCAGAGTCAGCAGTAAGTGACCACTTAAATAATAATGTTTCTATCTGTTTTGAGCTTAAGAGAAAGAACTGTGCTGCCATCAGTTTATGGTACGGGCCATTGCCACTTGCTTTTGGTTGAGACCAGTCTATCCTGATAAAGGCAACACATGAGGGAAATAGCTATACATTTAGCTACTGTGTTTTTATTACAATATAAGTTTACATGTAATACAGGACAAAAAAGTATGGCTTCTGATTATTGTTCCAGTTACAAAATAGAGGGAAATGTTCATGAATCATGAGGAAGGTCTAATCATGCAGAGCTCATACCCAAACAATGGACATCCTACTGAGCTATGGCAGCTACAAGGTCCAGACTGAGAATTAAAACAGGCCCTGGCATTTCAGGTACAAAGAGGCCCAATCAGCCCACAAAGAGGCCTAAAAAGGCCCCACCAGCCCACTAAATACTGACTTTCTATGGCACCTTATAGCTGCCCCTCTGGCATTTTCCAGAACCCACAGATTGCCAGTCCGGGCCTGGCAGCTACGTGCTCCATTGGCATGAAACGTTCTGCATTACTCCTTTTCTGCAAAAAAGTGGGCAACAAAAAGGTGTCGCTTAGCTTGGTTCAACATTCTGCAAGATAGTGTGATGGGGCTAGAGCTCAGGGTAATGCCAAAGGTACAGCCTGTTTCTTGGGACTCTTTAATCACTGAGAACAGCTACGGGTGTGACATGAAAAGAAGGATATCACTTAGACGTGGAAAAACCCGGCATGTTTCATAACACTGTGTAAAGTAAACCTGGGGTAATGTACAAAGGCTGGAGTGACTGGATGTCTAACATAATAACCAGAACACTACATGGAACTCAGTAACTTATCATTTTTTTATATTTTACAAGAGGGGGTACTCAGGGTCAGAACTAGGGGTAGGCAGAGTAGGCACCCCCTAGGGTCCAATCATGTGGGGGGGGGGCACACTTTTAAGGGGAATTTTTTTGCTTTTCTTTTTTAAACCCTGATTTGCTTGGCCTTAAATAGTTTTTCAATATTATAAACCCCCTCTTGCCCATGATTAGTACTGCAGGCATAAGCACTCTCCACCTCCCTCTTGGCTGCTACTTGCACAGGTAAACAGATGATTGGGGCAAAATGATGGGGTTTTGGCTGCTGCTGGCACAGGTACATATTGGGGGCAATATGAGGGATTGGCTGCTGCTGGCTCAGGTATATGGGATAATAACGTGTCTGCTGGCACACAGGTACACAGATGTTTGGGGCAGTATGATTTTTTGCTTCTGCTGGGACAGATACAAATGTTGGCTGCCACTGGCATAGGTACAGTTTGGGTGTAATAATATGATGGATGTTTTGGTTTATGCTGACACAGGTACAGATTGGGGGCTTGGGAGCAATCTGAGAGATTGACTGCCTTTGGCACAGGTACAAATGTGGCGAATATGATAAGTGCTGGTAAGGTGAGAAATGGTAATACAGGACTGAGTGGGGGAACACTGATAGAAGCCCTTGCCTAGGGTGCCAAAATACCTTGGCCCGGCTCTTGGGGAACTTTATTCACTATATAATAGTCGCTGCTGCCAACAAGCAATTGTCTGTGCACTGCACCTCAGGCCATGGTTGCCCAACACTAGTTTATTCTCTTTTGCTTACAAGCAATTTGTACCAGTAAAATAAAAAACATATACCAGCTGAGCTGCCAACAATAACTGCCACCAAAAAGCCTCTGCCCAACAATAAAAATAACAAGATGATTTTCTCAGCTTACTAGAGGTACTGCTTGTGCCAGGTACCACAGAAAACTGCCAGAGCTGCCTGCATTCTGTACCCAATATTTAAAAAGTACAATGAATCCTTCATCTCTGCTCACAGCTCCAGCCAGGGAACAAAAACACTTTGTTCCTGGTCAGCCACTCCCAATATTTGACTAATAATTCTTCTCTGCTCAAAGTTCCACCTTGTGCCGGAGAACAAAAAGGGAAATTAAACAAAACATTAGTTCATGGTGAGTTGCCAGTTTGACATAAAGTAGGCTTATGTAGAAAAGTGCATAATATAAAACAATATATATATATATATATATATATATATATATATATATATATATATATATATATGATTCCTGATGACGGCTTGAGTTTGTAAGCCGAAACGTTGAAATAAATCTACCAGCTTTTTTTCACTTATCAAGACCTATGTGTGCGGAAGTTTTTTTGCTTTATAGATATGAATTTTTGTTCCAGCACCTAGGCATCACCATGGCTATCTGAGTGCACCTATCTAGTTATATGTCTATATATATATATATATATATATATATATATATATACAGTATATAGCGTAGACATAACTGATTCCACACACTAAACATTTTCCAACAAAACAAGGACAAATTTAGAAGTGAAATCTGCCAGCTATTGACCCTAAAGGTCAGAATATAGTCTCAACTTGCCAAATGGGAATATGTGGCAAAGTTCACCTGTGCTTTTCAGTCAGCCTTTCCCAAAGTAGAAAGTATATTAGGGGTAGAACGTTATTTATATATATATATGAATGGGCAGAGAAGACAAGTCGAGTGAAGCAGCGTGGGTCACCTGGCAGCAGAGAGCTCAGTGAGGGAATGTAGCAGCCATGAATGGGGGGGTCACGGTATCCTATCAGTGTCGGACTGGCTCACCGGGATACCAGGAAAATTCCTGGTGGGCCCAGGTGTCAGTGGGCCCTTTCGCTTCTAAACATTTGGCCTATTTCATGGTCATTCTGTATTTCTTTATGGGGAAAGTGTGTAATAATGGAAGAATATAGTTAGTAGAGGTTGAGTGAAGATAGGAGGAATAATAGTTTGGAAAGTGGGCCCACAGTCTATGTTTTTCTGGTGGGCCCCTGGCACCCCAGTCCGACACTGTACCCTATTGTTCCTTGTGTGCACAGAGAGAGTATGGCCATATCGTGCTATTCGCTTCCGTACCTGACTTCCAGATCGTCCAGAATCTCTAACAGGTGGTTGGATCGAGCCGCCATAGAGACAGAGCGGCAGAACTTGCCCGAAATGTGCGCTTCGGTGGTTGCCTTTGCCTGGATTTTAGCCTGAGCCATAGTTTGCGGTCTATCACTTCCAAAGAACAAGCTGAACTAACTGAGGACAGAGAAAGCCGAGATTCTTCTAGACATCTGCTCCTCCTCCCTCCACTCTCAGCACCAGGATCTAACAGCAGGATAGTGTAACGTTGCCTAACATGGGCTTGGGCGGCTCCCTGTCAGCTGCTTCACTCACTACCCCCAGCTTCTGGAACAGCTCAGCTGCCTATGTACTACGCTACAGCCACTGGGGAGGGAATGACTGTAGTCTATAGGCAGCTGAGCTAATGGACTCACTAATGCTCCTAATGCTCACTCGCTGCTTTCATTGTCTCACACTGTACATCCAGTCATCCTACTGTCCCCTCATCACTCAGTCCATTCATTCATTTCATCCCAATAAATCTGTCCTCCTCAACCCACGGACAGAGGCTGCTCCCAGGTAACTGCTATTGACCCTTCCTCTGGCAGTAAAATTTGGCATATCACTTACAAGTACTTCCACACATTTTCTTTAACATTTTAGTGCTCAATCAGTATAGGGCCATTTCCTGAGGGGAGTTTTTAGTATCCCTAGGAAAAACTGTATATTGTTTCAGAGAAACCTACCTTTTCAAAATCTGCTTGTTATAATATAGACACATATTTTATACAGGGAATTATAAAATTAATTTAGAAATTTCCATGGAAATCTCCATGAACAGAGATTTCTGTACAGACCTATGAACTGTTACTTCTGTCATTTCATTTACTGCAAAATCAACACATTGCTGCATTTTTATTGATTTCTATTATAAAAGAAACTTACAGTGCAATAGATCACACCCAACAATAAACGTAGAGACCTGCTCGTTTGGCAATGTCACCAAACGAGCGATATGCCCCTAGGGCCCAATGATTGGCTCATAATTCATCGGATGCGGGCAGTCGGACAGCGGGACCACATACATGCACAAATACAACCACGATCCAATGGGATTTTTTAACCTGCCCAATCAAGATCTGGCCGACTTTCGGGCAGATATCGATCGGGAAAGCCCGTCGAATGGCCCCGCACACAGGCCAATAAGCTACCGACTTTTATCGGCCTGTGTATTAGTCACACATACAGTGCGTTGCAAAAGTCTTCACCTCCCTTGGCATTTTTCATGTTTTGTTGTCTCACAACCTGGAGTTAAAATGGATTGTTTGAGAGTTTGCACTATTTCATTTACAGAACATGCCTACAACTTTGATGTTTTTTTTTTATATTGTGAAGCAAACAACAAATAGGACACAATAACCGAAATCTTCCGCATGCATAACTGTTCACCCCCCCCCAAAGTCAGTAGTTTTTAGAGCCACCTTTTTCAGCAATTACAGCTGCAAGATGTGGCAAGTCTCTATGAGCTTGCCACATCTTTCCAATGGGATTTTTGCCCATTCCTCGAAGCAAAACTGCTCCAGCTCCTTCATGTTGGATGGTTTTCGCTTGTGAACAGCATCTTCAAGTCTGACCACAGATTCTCAATTGGATTGAGGTCTGGACTTTGACTAGGCCATTCCAACACAATTAAATGTTTCCCCTTAAACCACGCGAGTGTTGCTTTAGCAGTATGCTTCGGGTCATTGTCCTGCTGGAAGGTGAACCTCCGTCCCAGTCTCAAATCACAGGCAGACTGACACAGGTTTTGCTCAAGAATATCCCTGTATTTAGCACCGTCCATCTTTCCCTCGACTCGGACCAGTTCCCAGTCCCTGCTGCTGAAAAACATCCCCACCACCATGTTTCACTGCGGCATTGGTGTTCTTGGGGTGAAGGGATGTGTTGGGTTTGCTCCAGACATAGCATTTTTCTTGGTGGCCAAAAAGTTAAATTGTTGTGGTACCATGTCAGAAAAGGTGTGTTTATACTGACAGATCATGTGACACTAATTATGTGACTATTGAAGGTAATTGGTAGCACCAGGATTTTTAGGGGCTTCATGGCAAAGGGGGTGAATACATATGCACATGGCAATTTTCAGGGGTTATTTATTAAAGGCCGAATGCCAAAAACTCTATAGATTCAAATTTTTATTTACTCAAATCCGAATTTTTAATGAAAAAAAAACCTACATTTTTATGTGATTTATTTAAACTCCGAGGATGTAAAAAGTCAGAATCCTGCTGAGGTTGTATATAAGTCATTGGGAAAAGTCCCGAAGATAAAAAAACTCTGCCAAAAACTCTATAGATTCAAATTTTTATTTACTATCAAATCCGAATTTTTAATGAAAGAAAACCTACATTTTTTTGTGATTTATTTAAACTCCGAGGATGTAAAAAGTGAGAATCCTGCTGAGGTTGTATATAAGTCATTGGGAAAAGTCCCGAAGATATCCTGATCTGCGCTGGGTTTCATATAAAAATCCGAAGATTTCGTTTTGGGGCAAAAACCTGATCGTTTTTTGGACGGAAAATCCGAAAAAATTGATATGATTAGAATCTACGGACAATTTTCATGATTTTTCACCTTAAACCTTTTACTTCACAGAATCTTATCTCCCGCATACCATTGTGTAAAACACCCTAAATATGAATGCCAGAGATCTACTGAACAGTTTGATGGCCAATGGGTTTAAAATGTGGCATGTATACTGTGGATAGATTTCAATGTGCAGCATATTATCTCCCACAATTCTTTATATATAAAGGTAAAACATAATAAATATGAACACCGGGATCTAATGAACAGTTTGATGCTCTATATGAATAGATTTTAGCAGTATGTGTCTATTATGTTCCTGGCAGGTAGAGCCTTTGCCTGCCAGCATGTAACAGATACCTGCTATAGACCCATGTATGGTCAGCTTTACTTCTTAGACCTTCTGTTGTTTAAATTCATTTGTACCCTTGATTTATTTTGTATTTATGTACATTAAATTACATCAGTTGTAGGCCTTTGAGATTTTTACTGCCAGACTGTATTATAATTGATTGAATGCATAAATTTATACAGCACCTTTTTTTGATGGTTAGTGATCTGTGTGAATATTACTGGAAGTTTACATATGGTTTGAATTCCACACAGCTAGTTTAACCTTATCCAATAATAAAATAATTCTAATTATCAGATAATATGGCCCTGTGATGACAAGGATCCAGGCTTAACTTACGAAAGGATTACTGAATGCAATACAAGAGGTACTAACCTGAAACTGTGCATCAAATTGTTGCTTTCATTTTATTACAGATCACATGCAATCTCTGTTTTGTTGCGCTGGGATACTGAATAAGTGAAGTTCAGCGTCGCTGTTATTCAGTTAGTACCAACTCTCAAAACAAAGATTGTTCAGTATCATGGTTTAGGGGAAGGATACAAAAAGCTATCTCAGAGGTCTAAACTGTCAGATTTAACTGTAAGGAATTTAATCAGGAAATGGAAGGCCACAGGCAAAGTTGCTGTAAAACCCAGGTCTGGCAGGCCAAGAAAAATACAAGAGCGGCATATGAGGAGGATTGTGAGAATGGTTACAGACAACCCAAAGATCACCTCCAAAGACCTGCAAGAACATCTTGCTGCAGATGGTGTATCTGTACATCATTCTACAATTAAGCACAATTTGCACAAAGAACATCTGTATGGCAGGCTGATGAGAAAGAAGCCCTTTCTGCACTCACACCACTTGTATGCTTGTTGTATGCAAAAGCTCATTTAGACAAGCCACAGTCATTTTGGAATAAAGTGTTTTGGATTGATGAGACAAAAATTGAGTTATCTGGTCATAACAAAAAGTAAGGTGGAAAAAGATCACTGTATTCCAAGAAAAACACCTGCTACCAACTGTCATGGTTTTGGTGGAGGTTCCATCATGCTGTGGGGCTGTGTGGTTAGTTCAGGGACTGGGGCCCTAGTCGAGGGTCGGATGAATTCAACCCAATATCAACAAATTCTTCAGGATAATGTTCAAGCATCAGTCACAAAGTTGAAGTTGGGGTTGAATATTCCAACAAGACAATGACCGTAAACATACTGGTTTATGCAGACGGAGAAGTACAATATTGTGGAATGGCCGACACAGTCCCCCACCTTGCATTTCATCGAAAATCTATGGGATGATTTGAAGCAGGCTGACCATGCTCAGCAGCCATCAAATTTAACTGAACTGGAGAGATTTTGTATGGACGAATGGTCAAAAATATCGCCATCCAGAATCCAGACACTCATCAAAGGCATCTAGAGGCTGTTACATTTGCAAAAGGAGGCTCAACTAAGTATTGATGTAAAACATTTATGCACCTAATTTTGTTATGATGCATATTTTGTGTTAATCCAATAACTTTATATCACTGCTGAAATACTACTGTTTCCATAAGGCATGTTATATATTAAAAGGAAGTTGCTACACTGAAAGCTCAGCCAATAATAAACAAAACGCCAAAGAAATAAGAGGGGCCCCCGAACCTTTTCATATGACTGTATGTGCTGTATTTAGGCAGCAAAATTCTTTATGTATTGTGCATTTAAATGTGTTTATCTATCTGTATATTTATACCACCTATTGAAGTTAATTAATCTTTTTTTTCATGTTTTAATGTCAGGTTGTTACCCCACCCACGATGTGTTATTGTATGCAATTGTTATTGTCACATAGAAGGGGCACTCCCTACTTCCTCTCTTCATATTTATTTGATTTGGTTTAAGACCAGTACTGTGTGTTCTCTTCTTTATTTGGAATTTGTGAATCAGAAGCATGCTCTGTTGCATAGCTTCTGTCATTTCAGAGACTTTAACTTTGTTGTTTTGATTTTTTTGGGAATTGTCGTCACTATCTAAATAAAGGATAACAATAACTATTAACCACAGCATAACCATACCAATAGAAAGCATTCCTTGCTTTCATGATGGGTTATACCTAAAGCTCATTTAACATAGTTAAATTGAAAAGACACACGGGGGTGTGTGTATGCGTGCGTGTTGAAGTTCTGTTAATAAATGACTATTTTATAAGTCCTGAGAGTGTGGATCCTTCATAAAGTATGATTTTTTATATATATATATATATATATATATATATATATATATATATATATATATATCTATATATCTATATAAAACCTGCTACAGTACTAGTTGACCCAGAGAAAGGCAAAAAAAAACATTTTAAGCCTCTTCAGTTTGCCTCAGAGGGGGAAAAATCCTTCTTCACTCCAAGATGGCATCTTGTACTATGAGCTCTCTTTCATAACCCTGTAGTTCAGGAGTGCCCATACTTTACTAATGCAAGGTCTACTTTTGTTGATGTTGTCCTGTTATGATCTACATCCATAAAAGCATTGTTAGCATTCTGTTCCATGGAAATTATTACTTTAATACTGATTTATGAGAAAATGGATATTGTTAATTTTAAACATCTATTTCTTATGTAGCCTTAACATAACTAACATCTGAATGAAAAGCATGAAATAGGAGGGTGATTTAGACGAGCTGTTTCTTGACAGTGTCTTAAGATCTACTCAGCAGCAGTTAAAGGTCTACTGGTAGATCCCGATCTACCTTTTGGACACCCCTGCGGTAGTTCCTCCCTTGCTAAAAAGCCATCCGACTCCTAATGTATCAGCCTGTACAACTGATTATAGTGTTTATATTCGTTGAATTTGAAAGGTATTTTAAATTAACAAATTGATATGCCTCATAACTACTCGTGCATAATGTAAATCTCAGCCTGCCACGCATAGCAATCAACTTCTGGATGTATCTGACATGTCAATCGAAAAACATTTTATTTGAACATTCACGTTAGCTATTTGTGAGGCATTTTAACTCACATCATGAACATGTATAATCTGACTTTGTTAAAGCTCTCGTTTACAAAGCTATGACAACTTACAAAGTTGTACAAAAAAATTAGGTGCAAAGTGATCTGCCTTTTGCCCTTATTAAATTCAGGGGATGATCGCGGGTGCTCATGGAATGTATATCTTTATTGCAGACATTTGTGGTCCAGGAATAGTGCCATCCTGAACTGTTCTTGTGACATGTCATTCCAAGATGCATTCTTTACAGTTCCAGTTCTATACACTTTCTTGACTTGATATGAATTACTCTAATGCATGTAAATTTATATCCAAACTGACAATCACAGATAAAGTAACAAAACTGCAAATCTTGGTGCAGCAACTGGGCCATACACATTCCTGATATTCAATTTGTAATCCAGTTTAAGGAATTGAAGATGACTTTTGGCCTGGGATAACACAAGGTGACAACAGCCTCTGGAGTGGGATATATTTTTTTCTTTATGAATGTAGTATTCAACTTGCCCTACGTCAATAGATTGGATGTAACTGCACTTTACCCACCGCACAACATCCCTGTGTGGTATTCTGTCTGGTTTATAAACCACTGGAGCCAAAGACATCATCTTTTACTTTTGCATCTAGTTAAAATTGCATTATGGTAAAAAGAAATGTTTTCCACGTGATTGAAAACAAATTTTTGCTGGCTAATTTCTTAAAAAAAGGTACTAATTTGCCTAAGTGCAGTTGCCAATAGCAGTTAGCCAGCTTATTGATTTGTCAGTCTATTACAAGTAGAAATCTGGAAGCAAAGATCTGATTGGTTGCTATAATTAACCCATGGCAATAAATCTTAGGATTCTTAGGGCTCTTACACATGGGAATTTCACCCCACTTTCCTCTGCGGTGGATCTTTCCTGTGTTCCAACACAGAAAGAAACACTCATGAGCAAGAGCCCTTATAACTGTATGCTTTCTCTCTTCTTTGGTGTCAACTCACGAGTGCCTTGCTCAACCTCTCCACAACAAACATACGGACAAACAGACTTAAGAGTGAAATTGGCTGTAATTACTACTTTCCGCTGGCCTCAACCTCCATCTTTACACTGAACAGAAAGTGATGATGGCATATGAAGCCAATCTTGAGCCAGCAGTAGGCTGAAGAAAGGAAAAAAAATGCATTCAATGAATATAAACACAGAAGAAAAAAAAATGCTAGAAAAAAAAAAAACGACAAGAGGGATACAGGAAAGGGATTGAAAAAAAATGGGAACATGGAAATGCAGAGATCATGGAGCAAGTAAAGTGAGTAGGAGTAGTGTTCCATATTTTATCTATTATTTAGATAATGGTGGGCCTGTGCCCCAAATTGCTTATATACCTAGCAGTGGTAATGTTGTTGGTGCAGCAGTGGCACGAAAGGCAGAACTGTACATTAATTGAACTTTAAAAGCATTGTGCTGTCTAACTGGCAGTCACATGTGGCCATTTCTCCTGCTCAGTGGCAGAACTAAAGCCCCAGACACCCTTGTGAAGAGGGACAAGCAATGTTTGTCTTCTAGTACCCGCTGCTCTCAATGTAAAATCTACTTACCCACATATTGCAGTGCCACATTCTACGGCCCTCACTGGAGAACAGCTATATCTGGAATTAGTTATGTCAGCAACCTTTAGCCTCCCCCCACCCACCCAACAAAAAAATAAAAACCTCTGCTTCTCTTATTGTTATGGTGCCAATGTTATTGAGTGTATCGAGTCATTTTCAAAAGATTGGCTTGAGGGCCACCAGGTCAGATACTATAAAAGAATGTGAGTGCATGAGGGGAATGTTTAGATGCAGATGCTGTTCTACTGCACTCCCACTGCAGCAAAATGTGAAACATACTATATCGTCCTGAAACAGCAAAGCAATTCTTGTCACAAAATGTATTTTTAAATGAACTATCTTCAGAGAATATTTTAATATTCTTCAAAATAAATTTATTTTTTAAATGCATATCATTTATGTAAACATAGATAAGTAAAATAAAAGAAAAAAGCCTGGACAAGTACTGTCCCCCTGCAGAGACAATTCAGGACAATTACGATTTTTACAAATGAAAAAAAAAAAAAAAAATCACAGATTTGACGTGTCAATCGAATCAGGAAAAATGAAGCAAAACTAATCCAGCAGCAATGATTAATGCAAACAGTAAACCGGATTTGTTTGTACCTGTACATATTTAATAGAAGTTCTTACAGAAAGATAGAAACAAATAAGTAGGAAATTGTTACCAGAGTCAGGACATTCTTCATACAAAATGAAAAAAATTAAGGGCTAGTTAATCTAATATCTGGAATATACTATATTAACAGATGCTCCATATTAAACTAAGGGAATTGCAGCTCTATTTCAAGTTAATGTATTTAGCCCTTCTTTACATCTCTGTCATACTTCTTTTGATAGCTTCTTTCAAATTGGCATCTGTGTTTAAGAAAAAAAAAACAAAGGTTAGAACATACGGTGCATTATCCCACTAGTCCAGCAGTTGTCATGAAAACATTTTAATTAATATGACCATAAACCCCCTATACAAGGGAAGAGAGAGGGAACTAAGGGTGGTTATGGGTTATCTGGGGTTTAACAATTTTTATTTTTTTTCAGTTTTCCAAATACAACACCAGATGAGGCAATCTTGAAAAAAAAAATGTATTATTGCCTAAATGCATTGTAAATGAGATTTTGAACTAGTAGCTCATTAACCCTTTATAAAAATAAATACATAGTCTGCATATAAAGTGTTATATTTGCCAAAGACTATCGCTTTCTTTGGGACAGTCATAATTTAATGGGCTGGTGGGGGCTGTTTGTGCCTCTGTGTATTTTGAAATGTCAGGGATTGTTTTGAATCCCAGTCCAGACCTGCAGTAATGCATAGCAACCAATAAGCAGGTAGAATATTCTGGTCAACTCTTATTGGTTAGGTGTTACTGCATATGGCATGTACAGTTACTGCAATGTGCATTTTATTACCCATGGGGCAATTACTTAGAGGTTAGAAAAATATATATATTCATGTACATTAATAAATAATATTTCAGGTTAATTAAGGTTAAATAAGATTTATTTTGATACTTATTTGGTAATAGATGTGATTCCCTCACCTTCACATCTCAACATGATAGTCAGAAAAGGAGGATATGCAAATCAGACAAACCTTCATCCAGTTCTGCTAATTCATCTTCTGTATCATCGTTTGCATCTGTAGCAAAAAAAATAAAATGAAAATGTAACTTTAAGATGCATATAGTGGTGTGTGACAGTGGTGTGGGTGATCATTCCTCATTTTATTACTAGCAGTTATTCACACTGAAAAGACTCCAAAAACAGGTGTCAGGTCTATTACGTACAGTGCTACGAAATATGTTGGCGTTCTATAAATACATGTTAATAATATTAACAGTTAAAGGTAAATGAAGAAAACATTGTAAAATGAAAAAAATATATTTGGTCATTTATTTATTGAAAAAAAAAAAAAGATCCAATAACATAATTGCATGTGGCAAAAGTAAGTAAATCAGTATTCACTTACACTCAGTATTTGGTGTGACCCACTTGTGCAGCAATAACTGCAACTAAACATTGCTGTAATGGTTGATCAGACCTGCACATCAACTCTGAAAACTTTCCCATTCCTTCATACAGGCTCTTGGATGTGGGTGGCTTTCCTCACAAGAACCTCTCGCTTTGGGTCTTTCTACAACATTTCAGTTGGATTAAGGTCAGGACTTTGACTTGGCCATTCCAGTACATTCACCTTTATTCTTCTTTAACCATTTGTTTTTAATCACTTGTGTGCTTAGGATCGTTGTCTTGCTGCATGACCCACTGTCTATTGAGATTTTGTTCACTGACCGGCATCTTGACATTTTCCTAGCAAGCCGTCCAGGCCCAGATGCAGCAAAACAGGTCCAAACCAGAACACTGCAACCACAATGTTTCACAGCTTGGTTACGTTTCTTGTGCTGGAATGCAGTGTTTTTCTTTCTCCAAATGTAACCAAAAAGTTCTATTTCGGCTTCAACCACCCATAAAACATTCTTTCAGTATCCTTTTGTTTGTCCACATGATCTTTAGCAAACTGTAGATGGTTAGCAATATTTTTGAGGGAGAGCAGTGGCTTTCTCCTTGCTACCCAGCCATACACACCATTGCTGTTCAGTGTTCTCCTGAACATCAACATGTGCCAATGTAAGACAGGCCTTCAGTTATTTAGAAGTTACCCTGGGTTCCTTTGTAACCTTTTGGACTATTAGTCACCTTGCAGTTGGCATTATCTTTGATGGTCAACCACTACTGGGTAGTTTAACAACGGTTTCTAGTTTCCTCCATTTGTACACAATCTGTCTGACTGTTGATTGGTGGAGTCCAAACTCTTTAGAGTAACCTTTTCCACTTTTATGGGCATCAACTTTTTTCTGAGGCCATCAGACAACCCCTTTGTTCGAGCCATGATACACATTCACAAATGTGTTGTATGAGTGATCTGGCTGTCTCTCGCAGATATGTTATTGGATCATTTTTTTTCCAATAAATACATGACCAAATATAATAATTTCAGCTTCATTTGTTTAACTAGGTTTTCTTCAACTACTTTCAGGAATTGTTTGAAAATCAGATAATGTTTTAGGTCACATTCAAATAAAAATATAGACAATTTTAAAGGGTTCACACTTTCAAGCACCACTGGAATATCATATCCATATAGTCACAAATATATTGTGCTGCAAATTAGAGAGAAGGAATAAAATAATCTAAAATTATGGTTTAACATTACCTTGTACTGTATATTTCATTTGAAAGGAAAAGCAACATTGATAGTTTTCCTGAAAGAACAGAACCTATACTAAAAATTCTAGTCTGTCCTTTAAATTCTCCTTTAACGGTATTAATTAGGAATGGTTTCTGATTTGTTTCTGAAGAGCACTGAACAAAGCAAAGACGTTGATATTTATTTAATATTTCTACCACGGGTTAAGGTGGCCACAGATTTTTAAAAACTCTTTTCGTAATCGCAAGACCAAGCTTATCTTGAAACGATCATTTAAATTTGTCCATCAACTAAAAAAAAGACAATTTCAAGCTATATAGTCGAGTTGAAGCCAATAAATATATGGGTAGCTGCCTGCTTGGCCTAGCAAACAATAGGACAATGCACAAATTTCACCGTGACCAATAAAACATTTCTATCCTGCCCAATTGATTTTCTGACTGATGTTGGATGAAAAATCGTTAGATGCACCATCATTCGGTGCCCACTAACCTTACGATAATTTGACGGATCTGTCAGTTCCTACTAAAATCGGTCATTGATGAGAGAAAAATCTTAATGTCTATGGCCACCTTAAATATTGGTGTTGTGTTATCTTGGTTCAAACACTTTCACTGGCAGCATACCTTGTGTTGTATCAGATATGCTGTTTAGAAGTGCACACATCATATCTCCCTCCAAGTGGTGAGGATTCAGAATGTGAGTGGGCCGCTGAGTTTTTTTAAACTGGCTCTCAAGTTCCAGAAAGCCTTTATCACCTGAGAGAATGGTAAATGGAATTTGCTTTGGAAGCTGCTCATCTAAACGTCCTGCCTGAAATGAAAATGACAGAATTCAGAGAAAAATGTTGGATAATATTTAGCATTTTTACATCTCATGGTTTGCAGGTTTATAAATATCTTCCAACAAAACTTCAATTGCACCTTTTAGCTATATTGCATATTCTGCAAACAGTTTCTTCCAAGATGATTACTCTCTCCCATGATACATCATCAATTCCAGTATCTAATGTGCGGTTAGTCAAAAGTATGGAAAAAAAGCAGAAAGTAAACAAAGCTCAACTTACATGCATGCTTATAGCAAAATCAGCTGCATCCTCGCTATCACTACAATGGGGATGAAGGAAGAACGAACCAGTGTTGGATAGGTAATTGAAGACTTTGCAGTTCACGGGGCGCTTCCAGTTGCTCTTACCTCCTACAAAACAGACATTATACAAATACACACATAAATGAAGCAATCTTTTTCTAAATACAGCTATAGAGCATGTATAGAGCACACACACTTACATAGTTACAAAGTTGCATAGTTAAATCTGTCTGAAAAAAATACCATAAAGAATAAGAAAATGTGAGTGCATAATTGCCTTTAAAAAATAAATATTACAAAACTAAGTGTTAGTACCACACTTTGGCCAAAATATGTAAGCATGCGAGTCCTACACTATTATCATTCTCAATTTGTAGTGCATTTAAAATCAAGTCCCCCAGCAATGTCATAAGACCACATTGCACGAAACCCTTATCCTACATAAGCAACATTAGTGCATTTGAAATCAAGTCCCCTAGCAAACAATGTGACCAAGTAGGATCATAGGATTAAGGGAGTGATTCCCGAAACGCATAGGGCGTTGGATCCTTACAGGAGTATGGAATAAAACTATATTCCTTTGTACCGGAGTGCCGTACTTTTTCTTGGTACTAATTGGATTTCAGCAGTGGGGATGCTGCGGACTGAGCACCCGATTGGAGCAGCAAAAAGGGAGAGTGAACCTTGAGCAGTCCTTCTTTGTTGAGTTATACTATATATACTCATATCTATACTAACTACAGATAAACACCTTGCCTTTGCTAGAATCAAAGCTAGGACCCCAGCACAGCAATGGAGCAGTGCTACCATTGCTCCACTGTGCGGCCTACTATTTATATTATTGTATAAATTATTTACTGAAACAAGGCAGTCATTGTTGGTGTAGTAAGTATAGCAAGACACTTGAGAGACTGTAATTTGTCCTAGGTCACAAGAGAGATGCTGCAAATAATCATATTTATTTTCCGGATTCATTAAAATATTTTCAAAAAAAAAAAAAAGTTGCAAAAGTTGTCTCGCATTTTTATTTTTCTAGGCACGTTTTTTTTTTCCTTGACCTCTAAATTAGTAAATAGACCTCAAAATAATCTTTGGTAAATAGTGTACTTGGATAAAATAGCTTTTATGATTATAGGGAAAATTTACTATACAAGTTTGCCTTCATGTTATTGTTCGAGAATCAAATACACAGGTAGTACAAATTGCGAAGTTCCCCTTTACCTTGAAAGCCCCAGACAAATATTCCCTGATTAAGGTATCCCGGCAAATGTGAGAAGAACTGAGCCCAGTTATCCAAATCAACAAACACAATGTGTGTCATGGTACAGAGAAAGTCCAAGTCAGGCAGCTCGTCTGATTCTTCCTCTAGGTTCAAATAAAATAACACAGTTAAAACAATATCGGGGTCTTTTATATTATGAAAATTCGATAATTTCATTATCAAGTATATATCATGTGCAACACAGACTTCACTGGTAAACAAAATCATGTATTCATGACAACTTTGGAGGAAAAAAAAAAAAGTATGTTGAGTAAAAGATTTTTATTTAAAGGGTAATGTGCCCACTGGTTTTAATTGATAGCTACAGGTCTGGGATGCCATGTATCCCTATTTTTGCTAATTTGGATCAGCTCGTGGAAAGTAACATTGATTTAAAGGAAAACTATACCCCCAAACAATGTAGGTCTCTATTAAAAGATACTGAGTAAAACCCTGATTCATGTAAATGAACCATTTTCATAATAATATACTTTTTTAGTAGTATGTGCCATTGGGTAAATAGAAATAGAAAATTGCCATTTTAAAAAATAAGGCCCGCCCCCTGAGATTGTAAGATTCACTGTGCACACATACAAACCACATGTAAGGTCACATGAGCCAATTAACAGACAGAGTTCTGCCTTTTGCTTCCTCACTTCTTCCTGTTACAGTTAGTGTTGTAGTATTTCTGTTCAGGTGATCTCTGAGGCAGCACAGATAGAGTCACGAAATGGTGGTTCAAGGCAAGAGATGTAAAAGGGCAATATTTATGTAAATACGTATATATTCCAGTTTGGTAAGATTCTTTACTATGTCATTCAATTTGATATAAACTATCTGTTGCTTAAGTATTCATTTTGGGGGTATAGTTTTCCTTTAAGGGATGGGAATTGGTTCGACCAGGCTTTTTTTTTTTTTTTTAATATGTCTGAATCCTGTGGAGAAAGGATAGTATTTGGTCAAACCCCAAACTGAATCTTGGATTCTGTGCATTCCTTCAAGGATCACTATAAGGAGTTGGACTAAACAAGCAACATCTGGTGGCTGGAATGGGTGTAGAAAAATAGGCTACATTGTTCATTATTGCAAGACTTCAATTACATGTATGATTTATTTGATACCCAGACCATCATACTGTACACGACGGTCGTACGCAAAGAAGGCAGTATTTATTCTGAATCCAAAGACTCAGAAACGTCTTCTAATACCAACCGTTTTACCGAATCTTTTATGCCACTGAAAATGTTATTAGTTCATGCAGAACTAAGAGAAAATGGCATTCATACAGTAGCATTAATATTTATGTTTTAAACCCTTTTACATTGTCTGACCATTTTACATTTCAGCCATTTTTATGCATTTTAAACAAAACGTAAAAATCTTTTTAAGAAGGAATACTCAGCAGGCCTATCAACTTGAATAGCCAGATTTGTGGAGGATAATTCTCATATAAACAATACATTTTTTTTTTAAGAACTCTCTAGGTACAAACAAGAGAATACATCCTTCAATGTTAGCTATCCTTTAATAC
Source organism: Xenopus petersii (assembly GCA_038501925.1). Taxonomy (NCBI): domain Eukaryota; kingdom Metazoa; phylum Chordata; class Amphibia; order Anura; family Pipidae; genus Xenopus; species Xenopus petersii. The sequence continues at coordinate 63,868,211 of CM076681.1, read as the reverse complement.
TCCTAGATTAATGTAACAGTTAAAGAAATAATCTGATGTGTTTTTCTAATTAAATATACTGCTAATGGATGCAATCTGCCACATTCAATGTAGGCCTTAAAGAGACAGAGGCAAAGGAATTTCTCACAGCAGGAAGACATTACTTCTGAAACACAGACATCTTACGTTTAAATATCACTCAGTAGATGTGCCTGGAAGAGGCATTTGTCCTATTGTATATATGCTCTAAAAGACACAATATTGGTCTTTCTGATCCTCTACAAATTTGCAGAACATTAGGGATGGGTGAATTTGACCCATTTCGCTAAAAATTCACCGCCGCCAAAATGTCACAGACACCCATTAAAGTTTATGGTCGTCAAAAAAATTGTCGTGCGGCGAAATTTTTTTGATGCGCAACGCCATACATTTCTACGAGCGTAACTTCGCCCATCCCTACAGAGCATATCCACTTATTGCAGATAGTTGGAACCTTAACCCCAAACCTGGCAGGGTATATGTATGTTTAAAGGTATATACAGTATAAAAACAAGTTTTTGCCATTGCATGATATACCTCAAAACATGAGGGAACATGGTTTTAATAGCTACTGCCAATTTTCCCAAAACACATACTATTACCACTCATTTATATACTTCCCACTGGCTCCTTTCCTAGGGTGTAAAATAACCTGTTGCTCACAAAACTATGTAAAGGTAAAGCTGTGACAGTGTGATTGGCTACCCCCTCTTGCTGTCCTTCTGGGCACTTCATGCTCACCTGAATAGGGATCTCCAATAAAGGAGAAAAAAAAATGTAAAATGACCAGGGAATGGAAATATTAAGCACCCCCTGTGATTATAATCAGATGCCCGATACCCAAGTTGGTGCCCCTGGTCAATGTAAACTGCACCAGGGTACTATTGTAGAAGCAGCATGCAACCTTCTAGTGCTTCCTCCTATTTTTTTTTAACAGCATGTGCAAAATGCCAGCTTTTCCACTCTACTGCCCAACATTCCCCCCCCCCCACAAGTGATTTCACTTTTGGTTCGCCTTTAAAGGGGTGGTTCACTTTTAAAGGGGTTGTTCACCTTCCAAACACTTTTTTCAATTGAGTTTTTTTCAGATTGTTCCCCAGAAATAAAGACTTTTTTCCATTACTTTCATGATTTATTTTTTACTGTTTTTCCAAAATCTAAGTTTAAAGTTTAATGTCTCTGGTGTTTCAGTCTGGCAGCTCAGTAATTTAGGAGCAGACTAAACTGTTACAATTTTGCAACATTTACTTGATAAATTTCTCAGCAGCATCTCTGGAGTATTAGTAACTATTGTATCAATTCTAACAGCTGCCTGTAATGAAACCCAGAGATTCTGCTCAGCAGGGACAAAGATAAGAAATGTATCAACTAAATGTATCAATTTAGAACAGTTTACAGGATCGGTGATCCCCCCCCCGAGCTGTTTCAGAAGGTGAAAAATTACACTTTACACTTCAATATTAGAAAAACTGTGGGCAATAGAAAATGTTAAGTCATTGGAAAAAATCTTTATTTCTGGTGATCTATCTGATAACAATTAGGTAGTTGTTTGAAGGTGAACCACCCCTTTAAGTTTACTTTTAGTTTGTTATAGAATGGCAGAATGTAAGCAACTTATTATTTTTTATATAGTTTTTGAATTATTTGCCTTTGTCTTCTGACTGTTTCCAGCTTTTAAATGGGGATCACTGACCCCATCTAAAAACAAATGCTCTGTAAGGCTACAAGTCTATATTTAGTTCTACTTTTTGTTACTTATCTTTCTATTCAGGGACTATCCTATTCCAGTCTCTTATTTAAATCAATGCATGGTTGCTAATGCAATTTGGACCCTAGCAACTGGATTGGTGAAATTGCAAGCTGGAGAGCTGCTGAATAAAAAGTTAAATAGCTCAAAAACCACAAGTAATAAAAGATGAACTAATTGCAAATTGACTCAGAATATCACTCTCTACAGCATACTAAAAGTTATTTTAAAGGGACTTTAAAGGTACTTTTTAGACCACATTGAAACCAGGCAGCGTATATTAATTATTATTGTTATATGACGAGGGTAATTATAAACAAACAAACAAAAAAAAAAACGTATATTTGTCTCCTCTTTAATGAAGACTTGACACTAGAACAGTCTACAGTTTTTAATAGCTTTATATTTTCTATGGATGCACCGAATCCACTTTTTTGGAAAGGGGAAAACATTTTTTACTTCCTTGTTTGTGACAAAAAGTCACTTGATTTGCCTCCCTGCCACTAATTTACATATGAAAATTAGGATTTGGTTCCGCCGGCCAGAAGGATTTGAGCGAATCCGAATCCTGCTCAAAAAGGACTGAATCCTGGATTCGGTGCATCCCTAATATTTTCTCAAATATAAAGAAAAAATATACAAAGCCATAGATTCATACAATACCTATATCAATTTTCCCAGATTGTGTGTCTTCTCCAGTTTTTTTGTTCTCAGCATCACAGGATCCAGGCTTGGAAAGTTCCATTCCGATTGGACACCTATTTGGAGTCTCACCATGCAGTTTGGGCGCAGGGAGGGTTACAGATTTTCCATGTTTTGCCTTAGCACATGCTCCGCTGGCCATAAATTCAAAGACCTCCTTTTGTGAATCCAAGGATTTAAATTGTTTAATATTAGGCTTTTGAAGGAAGCAGTGTGTAGTATGATAGTGCTGCAGAGCACTTGAGGGATCTTTAAATGATGTGGAACAACAGCTGCACTTCACAACACAATCAATGGCAAGTGGCTGAGGGCTTTTAGTGCAATCATGGATCTTTAAGCTGTCATAAGTCTGCCCTGTTGCTGAACAGTTACTGCAACTGTACCAAAGACTACCTTTTTGTAGCAATCGTGCCAAGCAGAGACGACTGGCTTCCTCTCTCTGTGCTTTGCTTGAATAATTTTCTAAACAACCACAGGTTAAGCAGCCTTCGTTTGGTTTTGGATTGGAAAAGGACTGTTCTTCATTCTTTACAAGAGACTGCATTAGTTCTGGCACAAATCCATATTCAGAACTATGCAAACCATTATAGTGCCCATGGAAGTCTTTTTCATCTTCAAAGTACAGATCACATAGCCCGCAAACATATTTCATATTTATATCTCCATCGTGTTGATGCTGACTATGTCGGAATAGTGTTTCTACTTTGTGAAACCGGTTTTTGCAGATGTCACATGAGAATTTGTGAAACTGATGAATACTTATATTATTACAGTGTTGCCTAACACTATCTTCAGAATCAAACATCTCTTCGCATATATGGCATTGCCAGTGTCCGGCAGTAGTTTCTGGGGTTGTGGAAGATGTTTCAGAGACAACCTGTTGCGATGGACTGCATATTTGTGTTGATGTGGAGGGTTCATTGTCCCATGTTTCCTGCTCGAAATAGTATGAATGACCTTTGTGACATTCACATACATGTGCCATCATATTCTCAGTTCTAGGCAGCTCAGCACGACAGCCTTTGCACCAAAAAATAAAACTATTTAAATGAGCACCTCCATGGAAGCGGCTCATGTGCAACCGGATGACACTCAAATCATTAGCCAGCTTATTACACACCAAACATTTGTGACAAATCCCATTAGACATCATTATGTGCTTCTCAGCATCTTTCTCAGTTGAAAATTTTTGCAAGCACTCACAGAACCACGCAGTCCCACTAATACCAAGATCTCTGGTTTGTTTTTGCCTCTTTGTAGGAGAATCTTTAATGGTGTTTTTTCCTACATTTATAAAGAAGTCTGTTCTCACCTGAACATTGTTATTTAAAGTCCTTTTAAGCATATTAGGTTTTAATCTTGCATTACATGCAGATAAACACAGATCAGATGGAGTTTTGATTCCTTCATTGATGTAACAAAATGCCATAATTGATTCTTCTAGGCTTGTTATTAATTTGGCTTTGTGGCCAGTTCTCTGGGCATGCTTAGCAATGTGCATGTCACTTTTTAACATTTTCCTACATGACAGACAGTAGGCTTCCATTAAAAACACTGCCACTACCTCAGCTATGCTTTGTTCTGAATAAGCCACAGGATGAGCATTACGGCACCGTGTTCTATAAGAACAGAGAGAGAAAACAAATTTAACACTTAAAATGTCAGTAATAGAATAATATGGTAAATGCAGTTTAAACACTATGGGGTAATGTAATAAATGGTCTTAAAGTGGTAATATCGGGAAAATGTATATTTTATATTAGCTTCAACCATACTGAAATAAGAATATTTCTAAATATAACAAATTAAAAATTTTGACCGTTTCTGAAATAATCAAGTTACAAATATGGTTCTCTTTTCTTCGTTTTAAAATAAACTCCTTCTGTTCACTCCTAGTCCACATTCACATGAAACATTCTCATCAGCTCCTTTCTTCACTGTATTCTTAACAGCTCTCTTTTATTAGCATTTTTAGCACTCACCAACATGGCCAACACTGATCTGTTATTTCTCTCAGTAAATGTTCTTTTTCCTTTATGAAACGTTAGACATCTATTCAAAACCTTATTACTAGCATCCTATTTGCAGACCACACTATCACCTTTAGCTTTACCAATCAAAATAGAACATCTAAACATCAATAAACATTAGTATTCTTATATTTTTACCCTGGTACCTGCAGCATGGATAACCAACCTCAGTAAACAATTTACAAGAAATGGGTTCACTCTAAGTATCAGGAAAAAAACAAACAGACCTCTTCCAAGAACAATACCACACCCCCTGCATTCTACAGAGGGCATTTAAGTAATTTCCCATTCTTGGGAAGAATTAAGTTGTGTGCCACCATATAGTTACTTCCAAATATAATGATCCCTTTCCCACCTTTTCAATCTCCCTAATACAAGGTTCACTCCATTCTGATTTATTCTTCCTACTATAGTAATCAACCAACCCCCTGACCTACTTCACAATTTTTAAATTGTGATATACCTGCAATAATGTGAGTGTTTCACATCCTATAAAGATGGATTAGTCCACGGACTCCAAGCTTCAACTTTCCTATCCTCTATATTCTTTTAAACGTAATACACATACCTGCTAAACACAGTTCCATCACATACCAAATACTATGTCTAAGAAAAGAAGAAAAGTTAAGTTTTTACCTAAAATGAGCAGAAAGCTCTGTGTGTGAACGTAGTTCTTGGTTGCAGGATGAACATTTAACCTGGAATGGAATGTCCTTACACAGAGCAATCAAAACATTTTTTACATACAGTGGAAAGGGTACTGGACATGGTATGCCTTTATCATCTGAAACGAAAGTTGCAAAACAACAATTAAACACATACATATGAACTTGATAGTAATATGTGAACAGTCTGATTTTTATGGTGCATGAGGTGTTTATATTATCCATATGAAACCGTAATGGCCGAAATAAACTACTTGTATCAATGGTTTAGGTAAAGTTGATACATGTGCTTCGTGGACTTTCACGGACATTTGCATGGAAAATGGGCTTCTGTTCTCTGTGATACCTTTAGCACAAAGACTGATTTTTATTGGTGAAAAGTTTTCATGTGCGTAATTATTAATTATGTGATTTAATGCAACTGCAAAAATATTACATTGTAAAATACGACATAGAAAATCATCAACAGTTCTTGGTGAATTATTCCCTTTTATAAGGAATATATACAGTATGTGAAGAAAGTGTATATCTCCCATAATGGTTTTGTAAGATCGTTTTAAAGGTTAACTATTGCATAAATGAAAACGTAATATTAGCTTCAGCATACTGAAATAATAAACTTTCTAAATACAAACAAAATTCTGTACGGTTTCTGAAATAATCAAGTTTATGTTCACTATTCCTCTCTCAGTATCTGTTTCTCCTCATTCTGTCTTCATTCAGGAGTTGGGTGTCAGATGAATGATCCAATATATCTTATAGGGGGGGGGGCTCCTTTTGCCTAGAAGAAGTATTAGAGCTCACTATTTTAAAATCAGCAGACATCATGTCTCTCTACATGCAGAATTTGTGCAAAAGGCAGTTATTTTGTTAGATTTTGTTTGCACTAAAATCAGTTATTTGAGTGAGCTAATACATCTGCTAGGAAAAGGAGCCCCACCTATAAGATATATAGGATCATTCATCTGACACCCAACTGCTTCATGGAGAGAATAAAAAGAAACATATGCGGAGAGAGGAATAGTGAATATAAACCTGATTATTTCAGAAAGAATGCAGAATTTTTAATTGATTGTATTTAGAAAGTTGCTTACTTCAGTATGAGGGAGCTTACATTAAAGTTTCATTTTCGCAATAGTTACCCTTTAAATATATATCGGTATCATTTAATACATCAGGTACAAATGATTGTTTACGTTCAAGCACAAGGAGGTGAATGAGTCACTTGTTTGCTAGAGATATTTAAACATAACTGGCTAATGCAGTTTTCTCAAAACAACAAAACTTCACTCAACAAACTTGATACATCACCTTTTTGGATAGCTTGCAAGAAGTGATTGCTTTCAGACATGTGCTGTAGACACTCATCTCTTAGGTTAAAAAGTAGAAAACACAAGGGACACGCAAAACTATTGATAACCTGAGGACGAATATTATTCTCATGGCCATCAGCCAGTCGGGCCTTAAAAGATAATAATGGAACGAAATTAGTCATGAAGCATTCATTTCTAAATGAATATAATGATCTACAATACTACACAGTAGAACAAAAAGTATTTTACGAATTTAAGAAACATTTGCCAGGAAAAACAATAAAAAATGCTGATTAGTGATGATCGAATCTAAAAAATTTGCAAACTGAATTGAAGTCAATGGGTTCATTTCCCCACCCAAAAGGCACTGAACTGGGCATCTCTGCACTGTTTTTTCCCCACACAAAACACATAAAAGTAATTTTTTTTTATTTTTTTTTTTTTGCAGCAACATTTTCACAGTAGAATTTTGCCACAGAAAGCAAGGTAAAAACTCCTGCTGCTTCCAAAATGAACATAAAAATAACATGAAGACCATAAGCTTGGTTACCTTGGCATTGAATTCATTTCATATAAGCATTACTAATATAACACTAACTTGTGTGGTTTTATATGATGAAATCTAGCTCCATGTCAGATTTCAAAATTGAATATAAAAAAAATCTGTTTGCTCTTTTGAGAAATGGATTACAGTGCAGAATTCTGCTGGAGTAGCACTATTAACTGATGTGTTTTGGGGAAAAAACACTTTTTGTCATGACAGTATCCCTTTAAAGAAATGGAAAGCCAATTTAAGATTATTATAGCAGATAGTCCTACATATAAAAATATTGCTTTCAGAAATGTTTCTGTAACAAGTACCCTTGATGCTGTCCTTTTATAAATATATATAGAATATTATTACATAGTTTCTTACCTAAAATTCTGACAGCAAAGGGCTGTCACAAAAGCCTCCAATTTCAGCATAAAGTGTCAGCTGCTGTTTCATGCTGTTACACAGCACTTTTATTTAGGCATAGAAACATCCTTGAACACTTATTATGGAACATACAGTATATTGTAAGCATTCTAGGCTACATATGGTAACATCCATACTGCCTTATGGAACGTTTTAATAAATAGTCCACACCTTACTCCAGTACCTAAGGAGTGCATCCATAGACCACCCACAGGGTCAGCAAATCAAGGCTTTTATTCCAGCTTTGCAGGTACTTCATGGGAATCCATTTTGTAAACTTGGCATCACAGTTAGCAGTGGTAGCCTCCTTTAATACCCCCTCAGACTTCTCTTGCTATTTGTCTACATTACCACAGATTCAGAGAAAGACATAGATAGGACCTTTGTAATAGTAATAGAAAGAACAGGCCACCTCAGCACAGACAAGATTCTCTAGTTGTGTTCAAATGCACTTAATACAGGACGCAAACAAATCCCAGAATTTTTTTTGCATCATTTGTATTCAAAAGAAAAAACTAAAGCCAAACCCTTAATATAATCTTCCAATATAAATAAGAATTAGAGTTCCTTTTTTTTTTTAACTGAATTCATAATTTAAAGCTCAACTGAATACTGAATCCTACACAAGATTCACCCAAATCCTATAGTTATGGACCAATAAATAATAGGGGAGCGGAAAAATGATCCTGTCTTGGCTAGGATAATCCCTTCCCAGAAGGGAATAAATAATAGGGGAGCGGAAAAATGGTCCTGTCTTGGCTAGGATAATCCCTTCCCAGAAGTTATAGGGGGTGGGTTCACCTCTGTTATACAATGATACAGAAAGGGAAAAAAATAGGGTGTATAGAATGTTTACTGTGCTGTCAACATTAATCCATTTCAACTACTCATAGGATGATGGGTTTGTTCAAAAGAAGAGTACACAGATTTGGGTTCTCAGGTTGCTAAAAAAAATATAGTCTGTGTTTGTGTAGTTTTTGGAGGTGTATATTTAATGAGTGTTTGGGGGTGTTCACAACATCACTTACCGATCTACATATCTAAAAAAGCTCAGTATTTTACATTATTTACAAGTTTACAGATTGAATACCTTTGCCGTCACATGATCGTCATATTTATCACGGGTATTAAAACGCTGGAGACAAACAATACAGGCATAGGAATTTGCAGGAGCTCCGTGAAGATGAATAGTTGGGTCGCATGGAGAATGATCAAACCTTAAATAACAAAAGTTTGCAAAAATATTTAAGGTAATAGGAGAGCTGGTAGGCAGCAATAACTTCCCACTAGCAAAACATTCACCACAGACTACATAAATCATTCAAGTGTAGTCTTACGAAAACCCCTGTACACAATAAACACCCTATAATTTAAAATTAGAAGTGAATAAATATTTTGCCTATATTTTTGATGACCGTGGCTTTGAACATGTGAAAAAGCAGTGTACAAGAGGCTCTCCAAAAAAGTTATGCAAGTGTGCGATTAAACACATAGCGGTTTCTCAGCCTGCAGTTAAAGTAGGACGAGAACCAGTCAAGCCCTTTCCTCAGCCCACTCTAATGTCTGCACTAACAGGGATGGAGTCAGCCTGTTTGCAAACACATGGGGCTAATTTCAGCACAGAAGCACATGCATTTTCCACTCCATGTGGACACAGCAGTTTTGTTTGGCAGTGCACCTGGTTTTTATGCAACCAAAACTTGCCTCCAAGCCTGGAATTCAAAAATAAGCTCCTGCTTTGAGGCCACTGGGAGCAACATCCAAGGGGTTGGAGAGCAACATGTTGCTCATGAGCTACTGGTTGGGGATCACTGCTCTAATCAAATGCTAGCTGTCAGCATTTTGTACTTTCTACACTAAAGTAGTATTTTTTAAGACTTGTCTACACAGATCTGGTATAAGCACATTTTATGGATGTGAAAACTCCATGCAGGTTTTAAGTAAAATCATACCTGCTGCCTGGCTTTTATCAGCATCTGGGTTTAATAAAGTGGACCTGCACAAACACCAGACCCACATGTGTTTTTGCATGTTTAGACTTTTAACAGTTTAATCTGCAACACAATGCGATACCCACCATATAAGAAAAGTGATATGTGGATGATTGGAAGGGAAGTACATAATCTTATTTTGTGAACTGCACCCCTACTTGCAATTAATGGCTTATTTCCTTGACAACTAAATGTTTTTAAATGCTGTACCACTGATTTGCACCAGCCATATGTCACCAGCACAAAAGCATCTCAAATTGCACATTCATACTCATTCAGTAAACCCAGCTGTAGCTCTTCAAGTTTCAAAGAGTGCCTATGATTAACCTAAAGGTTATAAGTGAACATACCTTTTTAGATGTCCTAAGAGCAGCTGACCATTATCATATTTTCTGCAGCAGTGGACAATAGGACACATGATGGGTGTGTTTATCACAGGACTTTGGTCATGAGAACGACTCATATTTCTTCGGCTTGAACAGATTACCCCTGGCTTGGGCCCTATAAAAATAAATATTATATTCAATACTCTGAATATTCAATACTCCATAAGTAACCTAAGGCTTTGGGAAAAAAAAAAATCATCTTCTAAAATGACAGACTTTTGAAATAATTCAAGACACGGGGGGGGGGGGGGGACAGACTAGCCAAGCTTGTATAGACGACAGCACTTTTATCTATATGAAATTGCTCCATATGCTAAATTTTCTTTATAGAAGCAGAAAAATATTCCAAATTGCATTAATTACCGGTAACATACAATTCTTCAAAAGAACAAACCCCCTTTTTTAATGAAAGGTTTAGCTAATCATGTTGCAAACCGAATATACATGCTCAAAATTCTAGTCATCAGTTCATATAGTTGCTACCCTGGCACCACTGAATTTAAGTTATGTAATTTTTTTTAAAAAAAAAAAAAAAAGCTGCTCCATCCTTACAAGCCCCACTTTCTAACAGCTTAAAGGCAAGACAGTGTAGCAAACCCTCCTTCAGTTTCGTCTAACAATAATTGGAGTGTTGGTTCTAATGAAAAAGTAAGACATAGCTTAGATCTTTAATTAGCCATCTAGCCACCATAAAGGATATAGTGACCAATATCAAAGATGGAGACTGTTACCAAGAGCTGCCTTAAGATGGGCAAGTACTATTGTGTGAGTATTGTGGCCCCTGTCTTCCACTATATACAGAAGTAATGTGTACATGCATGGTAATAATGAAAAAGATGTGCATGAAAAAACAGTTTTACTATAGAAGAGATGACAATAAGAAGACACATTTTTGCCATTCAAGTTTAAAAAACTAAAAACTAGCAATGATTTAAAAATGCTTTAATCTACTGATACTATATGGACACCGTTACTTTGCTTACCTGGCATTTTGAGCCATTGATTAACACATATTCTTGCTGCATCTGTGCCAGGCAGCCCTTTAATGCATTCCAGCTCTTGAAGACCATGAGCATGTTGGCCGTGCAGTTTTTCCTAAATAATAAAGGGATATGTAATTTTACAAAACCAATGGAATAAAAGCTTGTAGGCACACTATCTCATGAAATAAAAACCACTGTTTATTAAACCATTAAAAACAAGTGGCTGCGGTGTAATAAACACCCAACACATTTCGGAAACATAATTAAGGGGGTGTTCTGAAATCGTTGGGTGTTTATAAGACAGCAGCCACTTGTTTTTAATTGTTTCATAAACAGTAGTTTTATTTCATGAGATAGTGTGCCTACAAACTTTTTCCCATTGGTTTTGCATTACTGCAGTTGGAGCTCTGCATGAGTTGAGACACAATTCTCTACAGTCCGTCCAATAATTTAATATTAAGGAGCAGGGGTGAGTCTGTACAATTTTATGTGATTTTACATGCTACAAAACAAATGGGAAGCATAGAACACTTAAGGAGTATCAGACCTGCTTTGCAAAATATACCCCCATTTTATAATTTAAACATTTTTAAACTAATTCATTTTGTTAGTATTAATGATGGTGTGAGGGTAGCCATTATAGTTCATTTCGCTTGTTCCTGTACTTGCAGAAACAGCACATCAGGCAGCTAAAGCCTCAGCTAATCAATGCTCATCTCAGCTTCTCCAATTTCTCCTGCTGGGTACTATTCTCATACCTACCACTCTGTGATGAGACATATTCTGAGTAAGTTCTGATGCTTAAATCATGCTACAGCCATCATACAATCTGCTTTTTGGAAGGGTAAGGGGGTTTCTGGGGTGACAGGATCCATTGCATCTTGTATATAATGTATTTGGAGAGTCAGTACCCTCTGACTCTTACTCTGTATAAAGTATTTGCCATGTACCGTTATTGTTCTAGGAAGTTACTGTACCATTATTTACAGATATGATATATATATATATATATATATATATATATCCACACCTAGTAAAATTAAAGAGAAAGCACCCCGACGCACATACAGCCTGTCCACACTCCAGGTGAATCAGCCATAGTTGGGGCATTTTAACCATTGCTGGTATTCCTAAACAGCAGCAGCAGTCAAACCACTACCACTTGATAAAACAAGAAACTTAAGAGAGGGCGCAAAGTCTGAATTCAATCAAAGCTAACAGTAATGTAATGCAATGTAGTATACAAAAACATTTTTACTTGGTAAAGCCCCTCAACTTACCTGAAATGCTTTATTTTTCTCTGCTTTATTTTTTTTCTCTACCTCAACATGTAGTGCAAGACGGTCAAGAGTTGAAGCCACTCTGTCCTTCTGACGGTCAACATGGTCCTTCACTTTTCTCTGGGAACACAAAATTACATGTTAAAATGGAATACGGATCTGTACAACTACATGCTATCATCCAAAAAGTGACAAAATTGACTGAGCCTCATTTGATGTCAGAAATGGATTTTGTTTACCAAAAGCTTTTAAAGAGAGTGAAAACAAATTAAACATTACTTCTAACCATTTTCCTTGGATTTAAAGGATGAAGGTGCAATGGATCGTGCCTTTGTCAACTCCAATTAAACTTAAAGAAGAAGGAAAGCTATGGAGGCATTTTATTGCAATGCTTTAACATACTTTACTGGTGTATTTATATAGACCTTTCTGATAAAGCGTTCCTTCCCCTTTAAGCAAAAAATGTTAGGTATGCATTTTGTTCCTATCGTTTACCTTGCAAGGGCAACAAATGGGTGAAGTTTTTCATTCACCATTTTTTTTTTTTTTTTGCAATATTGCCTTCTGAATTAGATTGTGTCACAACTGTTAACAATAGCTTAAAGCTAAAACAGGGGGAAAGCAGCAGTAATGCACACTAGCAAAACGTTTCTAGGACTTAAGATGGCAATTGACAAAAAGTAAACCACAAAGTGGATTGCTGATGTCACAGCAAGTGGTCATTCTCTCTATTAAAAGTATTAGGAGCAATAGCATGCCAAGGTCAAAATGTTCCTAACTACCCTGCTCTCCTGTGAGAATTGCTGTAAAAGGAATTGTATGCCATTGTCCTAATGACACTTCAAGTACATGATATAAAGATGCTAAAGAAATGTTGAATGCAAATTAAAATGATACCTTTACTCAGATAATTTGTTGTTGCAAAGTAGGAGGCACAGAATTGTCAGTAATGTCACTGTATAATGTAGTTGCACATGTGTTGGTAATGATGGGTAGGATATATCATAGTTATTCTACAATATAGTTTCAAGAACTTTTAGGCCATCAGAAAATGTTCTCCCTAAATGTAATTTTTCTTTAGGTTCAGCTTTTAGGAAAATCTAGGCAAGCAAATAATCATTAATCCAAATCTCTCTCAAACTTTTTTTAGGCCCACTAGAGGGACCAGACCCAGGGACTGGGAATTAATTCGTACAAGAATTTTGTTACATATCTTTAGTAGTTTAAGCAATAAAGCACACAGGAGCAAAGGTGCAAGAACAATCCCTTTAAAAATACTTACAATAACAAAAGAACTCTTTGAATCTTCATCACTACTATTTAAATCAATACATTCCAGGACAGGTCGTAATGGGCCCTCCTATACAAGAAATAAAATGAAGTCACAAGACAATCATTACATTTGCTTTTCAAATTATTTCATTCTAAAGCTAACCAAAATAGAGCATACAGACTAATTGGTTTACACTGCCTGAATATGAGTAAGCAGTTGACTTGAGTAGATGCAGGGTCAAAAATCTCTACCATTCTCATACTATTTTGCATACCAAACAAAAAGAACATTTCGAGACCTCGCTGGACAGTATAGCTGCAACATGACAAAATCATAATGTGGCACAATGGTCACCATATAATAAAATAATTAGATGTACAGATAGAATGTACAGGATCACACACCCTGGGAAGGACTCCATACATACCCCATGACCGCAAAGACATCACATCATAATAAAATCAGGCTGCTTGTTCTCTTTGAGGATGGCACTATATGAAGTATACCATGCAAATGATATTAAATGACTTCAGGCATCCCCAGGAGATATACAATGTACTTGCAAAACAATAAGGAAAACTAGTACACGGTTAAGTAGTCAAACAGAAAACTATTAAAAGGAGCACATATCTGCTAGTCACGCTAGTGCTTACTAAAAGGGACAATTTGTGAATGGACAGCACCCTTTATATTCAATATTTGCATTACATTTTAATTTTAAATTAAGTGCTGTCCATTCACAGTGCTCCCTTTAGCAAAACATGTATATTAGAAAGTGTCAGTTTGACTTTATATAATATATTGTCACTCCAGTCTAACAAAACAGACCTAGGGATGCTAAAAAAACTGATATTTTAGATACTTACACTGACAAATTCAATCTCCTCCTCATTGCAAAGGCTCTCCGTATTCTGAACATGTTTATCATCAACAGATTCAGACAAATCCATTATCTAAAGTGGGTAAGCAGAGGTTTCACTTTAGATATAACCATAGTAATTGGTTGTAACAATACCACGTGAAAATGAGTATAAATAACGTAATGAAAACAGGACTTCATCCAATGGAAGGATCATTCCCCCCCCCAGCGTCGCTGAAGCAACCCGGAAGATGTTATTAGTGTCAGAGGGTCGCCAGGACACAGGTTCGTGGGGCTGGGGGCGGCTTTGTGGGGGAACGATTACGGGTGCAGCATTTACTTTATACTGACACGTTCCTATGATTTTTACAGGAACGTGTCAGTATCGCTTTAAAAAAATTCTTACTGAAGCCTTCACATTGTTTTTTTTTAGATAAACATAAAATTTACAAGACAGAAATCTTAAGTAACATCACATTTCACACACCTGTTGTGCATTTGAATGGAGAACAAGGTGCTATTACATGAAACACAAATATTACTTTACAGAGAATTAAAATATGATGACCAGGTTGCTTGAGGAGAAACCACTGCTCCAAAGCGTATAATCCAGCTCAAATTGAAGAATTTTTTAATTAACTTTCAATATTTATTTTGGAAGTTTTATTTCTTTCAACTTCTAGTGCTACAAATCCAAACTGCTTATTGTAGACTGTGCGCACCAAATGTGTAAGTAAATGGTGATATAGCGGCCCGGTTAATAGAGTTATCGCCAATTCATCTACAAAAACCAGTTGGTATGGTACCTTGACATAAAGTGTTTTTTATAAATCATACACTACAATATTTATCTATATTTACTATATTTGTCCAGCACATCGTATATAGTGGATAATGCACCCCCTACTGTAATTTATAAAGATATTAGAAGTCGTCGAGGAGTTACGTGGCCTGCAGCATCGTGCTTTCATACAGGTCACATAACTCCAAGGTGACTTTCAATATTTTTATGAATTTCAGTAGGGGGCGCATTATTCATTATAATCTACAGTGTTTATATATGCATCGTCTTCAAGGAGATTCTGCCTCTGTTCTATATTACTCTACCAGATGCTGCACTTCAGTCTAGTCTCCTTTTTCTTTTTATTACTGTATCTCTCAGTAGTCCTTTGCACCAGAGTTATTTTTGCATGATTCTTCTCCTTTGATCTAAGTTCTGTGGCACCCTGACCATGTATGTTGCACTTGCACACATATTGCTGCAGGTTAATAAGTGGCATAAGGGGAAAGAAGGCACGAAAGTTGGAAGATGCAGGTGGGGTGGACAACACCAGAGATAAATGAATAGTGGGAGAGGGACAGATGGAGCAAACAGAGAGGAGATTGATGATTGAGGGCACACGACCAGAAAGTGATGTAGGAGAGAGGGACAGAGTGAGACTGAAGTTTGATAGCTGGAGGGTGCAGACAGAACAAGATTGAAGAGTGACAGGGTGTGGGAGGGACAGAGGGTGTGTGACTGGAGAAGGAGCAGAAGGGGGAGAGACGTAGACTGAGCAAGACTGAAGTTTGATAGCTGGAGGGTGGGAGCGACAGAAGTAACAAGACTGATGATTGACAGGGTGTGGGAGGGGCAGAGGGAGTGTGACAGAGATGGAGGGGAAGAGGGAGAGAGACGCAGACAGAGCGAGACAAGAGATGGAGGGTGGAACATAAGAGGGGGAGAAACACTGAGGGAGCAAACAGCAGAGGGTGGGAGAGAAAGGGAGAACTGAGAGAGAAGGAAAGGCAGCAAAACTGGAATATATAAGGTGTGAGTGGAGGAAGTGACAAGTGAGGCGGACAGGCAGGAAGAAAAGCTGCAGTTAGCATGCGGCAGTGACATTAACTTAGAAACTAAGTGTTCTGACGTAGAAACGCTCCATTTATAAGGCTATAAATTACAGTCTGACCCATAGGGAATTCCCTGATCTGTAGATTATACATTGACAATGCTCAGCTGGCATCCCAACATCCTAACTCCTAGCTCAATTGGACAGAGATGATCAATTGTTTAATACGAGTATAGGATCTATTACTGCTTGGGATCTGGGGTTTCTGGATGCAAATCACATTTTTTTATAAACATGAAATAAACCCAATAGGATTGCTTTGCCACAAATACAATTTCATGGAGCTAAAGTACCATCAAGCACAAGCTACTTTGGAGCAGCTAAACGCAATGAAACAATTTCCATTTTGCCCCTTTTTACACTTACAGGGTAATAGTGCTGCTTGACTTCCTCAGATCACAGAAGGAACAAACCACCAGGCGCGTAATCAGAATGAGCAGAGGAAGAGTCAATGGCTGGGTGGGCGTCGCTCAGTAACTCAACGTGCAGGTTGTTAGATAAAGACGACTAATTGCACGTCCATATTTGTACAAATGCAGCCTATAATACAAACGCTATTTTACGCCACCAATGTAAACAACTCATCACTGGAGATCTGGAAATATATATAATTTAACCTCTGGGTTTCACACCTAAACGGTGAACACAAGCACACGTATCACTGCCGCCCGGACTCTTTATCTGTACATTTAACGCCAAGTGCAAAGAACGACTATACCTACTGAAAGAAATCCCGCGCCAACACCTCTACGCGCTCAGTTTTAGACGTCACCGGATTACTGACCAATCAGTGAACGAGTTGACGGAAATGTTACCCTGAGCGACTGGGTCACTGGCGCATCTTTCTGTCGTCAGCAGATAGCGCGTTAGTTACTTATGTGGAGTAGGCCTGAAACTGTATTATTAGTAAAACTGTGCGCTGTTATTCATAAAACCAACGAGTGGGATCACTGCTGTTATTTTTCAATGGTAGTAAGGTGGCAATTATCTGCTGACGGCCAATAAAGATGATACACCTGTCATTGTCAGCCTCTGGGGGTGTGAGGGTTGCCACCGTGTCTAGTGTCTTTTCCCCTATTCATATTTCAGTTAGTTACTTCATCATACAAGCAGGGTGTGGCCTGCTGGATATTGATCACGAATAAAATGGGTTGTCCCAAAAGCATCAGTTTCTCATAGCATTCCTGTGCTTTCTCTCATACACAAAATAGTCCTCTAACAAGAAAGAAGTCCTACAAATCAGTCCTCTACATATGCATGACCCTCCTCTCATGCTTTACATTTATGTAAGGACTCCTACAGAATGGCCTCTTACATATTGTTAGTAATTGCCTCTTGAACTTGTTTCATTGCATTCTGTACCCTCCTGGGGTCATGATGCAGTGGGGGTAGGGTTGCCACTATTTTACCGGCCTGGCCGTTAAAAATGATGGTTGATCCCAATGTTATTAATAGGGGAAAAAAGATAAATATATATATATAGGAAGGCCGGTATTTTTTTCAGGAAAAGTTGACAGGCCTAAGTGGGAGATTGACCTGGGTTGACAGTGTCATTCAATGTTGATGTGTCTGCTGCCCCCTATAGTTAAGCTTGCCAACTTTTCTGGAAAAAAATATCAGCCTTCCTATATATTTATCTTTTTTCCCTATTAATAACATTGGGATCAACCATTATTAGGGTTGGCACCTTTTAAAATATTACCGGCCATGGTGGGGGGTGGAAAAGAAAGGGCGGGGCGTGACGCAAAAAGGGGTGGAGCCGATGAGGGGCTCCGCAAAGGGGCGGAGCCACCGGGGAGTAGCGTAATAAAATGGGCGGGCCACATGGAGTAGCACCACCCACCCGAAGCCGACGAAAATGTAAGTTTTCATCGGTGGGCAGGGGATTTTGTAAATGGTATTACAAATTACCGGCAGCTACATTGCCGGTAAATTTGTAATACCGGCCCCGGCAGGTGTTTTACCGGCTAGGCCGGTAAAATACCGGCCGGGTGGCAACCCTAACCATTATTTTTACCGGACAAGACGGTAAAATACCAACTAGGTGCCAACTAGGGTTGCCACCTGTTCGGTTTTGACCCGAACAGTTCGGTTTTTCTAAGGCCTGTTCGGGTCTCCAGTTTCTGTTCGGTTTTCAGCCTTGTGAAAACCGAACACTAATCTGGCCAATAAATTATCAAGTGAGGTCAATGTCTTATTACAGAAACAACAAAAAAAGAGCAAATCAATCAAAAATCAATTTCTAAATTAGCATTGCTGTATTTCAGAGCTTTCTGGATAACTGATTTTTGTTTAATAGATCCCATATCTGTAACGATTGGGCTTACTCATCAGGCAGAATATAGATAAGAGATAGGGTTGCCACTAGTGTGGTTTTGAACTGGACATCCGGTTCACAGGTGAAAATAACATCTATGATAAAATCTGAACTAACATTGTTACTTTCCTGTAAGACAGTGGTTCATATACTAAGATTGGGCAAAATTACTTTAGTGTATTAACACATAGCAATCAAACAGCAATTCACTTTGATTAGTCTGCTGCAGATAAAATAATATAAGCAAATATCTGATTAAATCTGAGTGTTTCTATAAACACGGCTTTGTTATCATCAAGTCCAGTTTTAAATTATACAGAAAGAAAATGCAAATCAGATAAATGAGGCATTGGCATTGCTGTATTTCAGAGCTTTTTAGATTTTTTTCCGTATGATAGATCCTGTTTTAATAAAAGCATTGGGTTAAATCATCAAATTTAGGGTTGCCAGACTTTACAATCTTTCAAAGGACTGTCTGGTTTGGACAGAAATCCAGCCAATTTCATGTAATGCAAACCCCCCCTTCTAGTTGTAACCCCAAGCAATATCATTGTGCCTTCCCCTGATGTCATCATGCCCACCCCCAACACCACTGCCACATCCTTGATGCCATCAGCCCCACCTACTTTATTCGGGCTTAGTCACCAGAAAAAGTGGCAACCCTATGAACACGTTTGTGCTTTTTGGCTATAAAAACATAAATTAAATAGAAAAGTAGTGAAGGCCTGTTTATTAAAGGTTGAATTTTAGTGGTGTTTGATGTATTTGAAACCACAATTAAGGACTTGTTTATCAAAGTCTGAATTTTTCTGATCATTTTATTAAAAAAATGTCTGAGCAAACTAGAATCCACGATTTGACCTTATGTATTATTAAAAAAGCACAATTTAATCGGATTCGGACAATACTCGATAAAATTGTGAGAAAATCAAGTTTTTTCAGATTTTTTTTTTTACTTTTTTCTGGCTTTTTTCCCGAGAAGCCAGAATTTTTTGGATTTTTGCCCAAAACGTCTGAAATAGATTTATTTTAGGGCTAATTCCAGTGCAGACAACATAAACTGATAGGGACCTCTCCCTTTGACTTATATACAACCTTGGCAGGTCTGAGATGCCAGAATTTTGACTTCATACATCGTCAGGGTGTAATAAATCTGGAGTTTTTGTTTCCATTAAAACATCTTATTTTATAGTAAAAAAACTAAAAAATTTGGCATTCAGATTTTAATAAATAACACCCTTAAATTCTATTTCTCTAAAATCATGAATGCCATGAAAGCTATTAACAAATCTGAATATAAAAAGAAAAATGCATTAAAAAATATGTTTTGGATAATTTTAGCTAATCCCAAAACCTCTAAAAGTCTGAATGCATTAAAAATGGTCCAATAGGGATGAGCACAGCTTCCGACTTCTATGGGACATTAACAGCTATTAATTGGCAAAGTTTCGTATTGGAAGGTTTCACGGTTTTTACAATTACTAAAACTCAAATTTTTAGAGTTTTAGAGAAATTAAAAAAAACAGATTTATAGAGAAAAAAAATGAGATTTGTGAAAAAAATCGATATCTGAATTTTAGTAAATCGGCCCATTAGTGTTAATAATATTACCAGTATTAACACATGCAGTGCAATATTACACTCAAACAGCAGATAGTAAAGGTGCTCCATTAAATTTTGTGGGCTTGCCCATACATTAAAAGATTCTGGAATCAGGTACAAGATTATTCAATCAGACAACTGGTCAGCTACATCCCTCTGTCATCAACGCAGGCACTCTGGGACATAACTCCTGGTATCCACACCAAAATGACAAGGGAAGGAAAGAGATTACTGCTAATACTTACCGCTGTGGCCAAAAAGCCATACTGCAAGTCTGGATTTTGACCCTGGCTATTTGCTATGTGTGGAGAAACTAGTCATGTTGTTCTATATGGATTGGGTAGAAGCTTCCTTAAATAAAGATGCAGAGGTTAAGAATTTTTTTTATTAAACATTGGGAATCTTTATTGATATCACACCACAGACAGTGACAGTTTCCATTCTATGGATTGGTATATACCAGTGATCCCCAACCAGTAGCTCAAGAGCAACATATTGCTCTCCAACCTCTTGGATGTTGCTCTCAGTGTCTTCAAAAAAAAGGTGCTTATTTTTGAATTTCAAAATTTTTTTTTGAAAGCAAATTTTAATTGCATAAAAAACTAAGTATAGTGCCAAGTAGTGGCTGCCAGTCCACATAGGGGCTACCAAATAGCCCTTATTTGGCACTCAAGGAACTTTTTCATGCTTGTGTTGCTCCCCAACCCTTTTTACATTTGAATGTGGCTCACAGGTAAAAAAAAGTTGGGGATTCCTGGTATATACTAAGGAACATGAGTAGTGACCTACTGATAACCTTGTAAATAGGATCATAATACAGGGGAAAATGTAATAAAATTCGCAAAGAGCAAACATTTGTGAATAAAAATTCACCTGTCGCAATGTAATATTCTTTGTTAGGCTTTTATTGAATTGCGACTCTTAATTGCGCATTACACCTGCTCTGAGGTAAATTGTTAAATATCTTGTCTCAAAAAATGGCTTGTGATTGTGAAATTTTATTACACTGTGAACATTCGCAAAAGCAATTTGGTTGCAAATCTTTAATCAGTTAAAAATGGCACAAACATGGTCAATAACATTCACAAAGGTGTTTGCGAACATTTTTTACGATAACGAAACATATTCGATTCCCCCAATAGTGACTTAAATACAAGCGTCTCCCAAATGAAAGCTTGCTTATGATATTGGAAACCTCATAATGATAGGGAGTGTTTTATGTGATCATTTCTCTTTTTGTGCCACTGATATTGCTATTTTCTTGGGGGGGGGTTTCTTTTCATGGTTAATGGTTATATTTATAAAAACAAAAATTGCATGATATTGTGAAATGTTGCATTAAATATCCCATCTCCTGGACTACCTCAAGAAGAATGCACAGGGGCAATTGCAGCAGCCTTGATGCCGCCCCCCTCTCCAGCTCCACTTTTACAACATTAGCATTGGAGCAGGTCAAAGTGGGGGCTGCATTACTAGAGAAATGAGTGCAATATTGCTCTCTGCACTAGCTTTTTGCGGTCATTTGTAACTGGCCACTCGCTGCTGCCTGAGAATGTGCAATAATGGTAAATGTGGCATTTTTTATATGGAGATGGTTGGAGATAATTGCATACCTCCCAACTGTCGCAGGAACAGTCCTGGGTTTTCACAGCTCAACCCGCAGCCCCGGATTCTTACTGAAATGTTCTGACTTTGATCTCCTGCACTGAACAGCCAGAAAAAGATACAAAGTTTCTAACTTAATGCTCAATGCTATGTTTTTTTTATTAACATAGCATTTTTCTAGATAGTCTTAGTGGAATTTAAACAATGCTCTATATTTAATAATCATTTTTATCTCCCAAGTAGAAGCCGCACTCGCAGGTCTTATAAATTTATAGTTGCTTTATTAGAAATACACTAACGTTTCGGCTGTGTCACAACCTTTGTCAAAGTTACATACACCATTACAAACTACCCCTATATACACAGTAAATGGCGCAAAATTCAAAAATCCCCCTCCCCCAATGACGTGTCTCACAACCAGCCCATTCATTGGACGCTCATACTGCCGTATAGTGTATACAATTCGTTACATTGATCAATTAACTGATCTCTTTACAAATAAAAAATATTTTGTGCTTAATTAAAATCCATATTACTCTATTTGACCCACCTATCAGGGCTTCACCTTACAGGTAAAGCGGCACTAGCTCAATTGTGAAGACACGCTGCCCCTGAATAAAAAACCCTTCCATCCGCGTTGGCACCGCGGTCACCCTGTCAAAAGGAAGCTGAGTGCAGTATAGAATGCAATAGTGTGAAAAATTAAATACCGTAGTGTTCACGTCAGACCGTGTTTTAATAATAAAACTTAAATTTTAATTAGTAAGACCTGTGAGTGCGGATTCTTCTGGATATATTTCATTCATTTTGCTGTCTCTGCACCCAGGCACATTTACCACAGTTATCGAGAGTGCCGGTGTCAGAGTGAAATTGATATATGTATGTGTATATATATATATGGATATATGTTTGTGTATATATATATATATATATATATATATATATATATATATATATATATATATATATATATCGGATATAATGATAATAATTAGCAAAATGTTTACTTGCGCTCAAATTAGCGTTTACATGTTGAATGCATGAAATACTCCCGTATGAAAGAACCCTAACAGAGGCAAGTGATAAGCTGCTGCTCTTACTCTGATGCATAAAAAAGGAATGCTTTGTTCAAACAAAAGCTTTTCACTCATACCTTACTGTTTATTTGAGTTAAATTAAAGAAAAACTTTACTTACACACAGGTCATATTTTCTCTTTGAGATACAGATCATATATTAAACAAAACTGACATGCGGGTCCTTAATAGGTTTAACCTGAAGGTTGCTATATGTGTTTTCAAACATGTTAAAGATAGTGGTGAACAGCAAACATATTGCATGATATTACATTAAATTATCAGCAAGATCTAGGGGAATACAACTAAAACAAAGCTATTTGAGGGATTGCCGGTGTCATGTTGCCCCAGTCTGACCCTGGGTAATACAGCACTGAAACTCTGACCTAGGGGCATGTTTACTAACATTGGAGATAAATATCTGGAGAGATTTCTGGAGATGTTGCCCATGGCAACCAATCAGCAATTAGATTTAAACAGCCACAGCCAAGTTAGAAAACAAAAGCAAAGATCTGATTGGTTGCTATGGGCAACATCTCCAGAAATCTCTCCAGATATTTATCTCCAATGTTAGTAAACATGCCCCCTAGACTTTATTTATTTAACTATAAATAGAATGAGTGGTAGACTCAGTAGTATACTTATGGAACTAATGGAACACCTGATTCAACCTTCCTAGCATATGTGGTTCACAACTGTTAGCAGCTCATATAGTCACACTACTTTCTTTCTCAGTTCTCTTGTCTTTTATAACTATTGTAGTCTTCTCATGCCCAGCACATGGCAAGAGTTGTCTGTGAGCAATATCTGGGGTTCTCCATGACATGCTCCCACTTCCTCTTATGCACAGATTGCCTGGCATACAATAACCTAAACACACTGGCAGTTCCTCACAGTCCCACCACCTCACCTACTCCTACATACTGGGTTTCACTTGCATTGTTTCCTTCACTCTCACCCCTCCACATTTATCTGAAGTGCACAAACCAGGGCAAGCAGAAATAACTAGTATACAGGGGCGTAACTACAGAGGAGGTACATGTGTAGGGTTGCCACTTTTTCTTGAAAAAAATACCAGCGTTCCTATATTTTTATGCATTTCCCCTATTAATAACATTGGGATCAAGATACAATTTTACCAGCCAGACCGGTAAAATACCGGGCAGGTGGCAACCCTACCCATGTGATTATTCATATACAAATTCAATAAATATTGCTAAACCAGGTAAACCTATAGACATTTTGGGGGCCTGGAAAATAAGTTTCTATTGGGCACAGTAATATCTAGTAACTCCACTGTCCCTAAAGTCACCAGGTGTAGGTTTTGAATGTATGTAATGTACATCTCTGAAACTTTTGACCAATTTTTTAAGGAATGAAATGCAGCAAGCCTTTATTAATGTTCACCTTTCAATCGATTTTAGTTTTTTTTCAGACTGTTAACCAGAAATAAGAGGGATCATTTGTGTTACCCCGAAGAATAAGTGCGAAAGTTCTAAGTACCCATAGTAGTCACTTAGTAGGGATGTAGCGAACGTCGGAAAAAAAGTTCGCGAACATATTCGCGAACTTGCGCAAAAATGCGAGCGGTTCGCGAACGGTTCGCGAACCCCATATACTTCAATGGGAAGGCGAACTTTAACATCTAAAAAAGACATTTCTGGCCAGAAAAATGATTTTAAAGTTGTTTAAAGGGTGCAACGACCTGGACAGTGGCATGCCAGAGGGGGATCAAGGGCAAAAATGTATCTGAAAAATCTGCCTGTGTGTGCTTGGAAGAGATAGTGTAGGGGGAGAGCTGTTAGTGATTTCAGGGACAGATGATAGTAAGTTTGCTGGCTAGTAATCTGCTTGATACTGCTCTGTATTGGAACAAAAAAATAAATAAAAGCAGTCCTTACAAGGACTACTGTTATTGCAGCAGTCAGCAGATGAGATCAGAAGCAGGACAGCTGCCCACTGCAGCTACATACAGAGCACTGCAGTAGAAGGTAGATTACTAGCCAGCAAAGCTACCTAAGCTTAAATGTCCCTCAAACCCCTGCAGACTTCTGTCCCTCCAATAACAGAGCAGTATCAAAACGATTACTAGCCAGCAAACTTTCAACTGTCCCTGAAATCACTAACAGGCAGCAGCTCTCTCCCTACACTATCTCTTCAGCACACACAGGCAGAGTGAAAAAACGCTGCAGGGCTTCGGTTTTTATAGGGAAGGGGAGTGGTCCAGGGGAGAGCTTCCTGATTGGCTGCCATGTACCTGCTGGTCTGGGGTGAGAGGGCAAAAAAAAGCGCCAACAATGGCGAACCCAAAATGGCGAACGTCGCGCGACGTTCGCGAACTTCCGGCGAGCGCGAACACCCGATGTTCGCGCGAACAAGTTCGCCGGCGAACAGTTCGCGCCATCTCTATCACTTAGCTTGTACTGGGGCACAAGTGCTTGCTTTTCTTGCGGAATGAAAATCTGGTGAAAAAGAGCAGAACACAGCTTCAGGAGACACAGCAGAGGCCTGTGTTTGGTGGTAATGACAGGGCCTTATTGCATGAGTGCCTCAAACCCTCCTCCCACCCCTCACCAAGCAGGCAGTGTTGTATTCTAGGGGTGAACAGAAGGTATATGCGCAATAAAACAGAACACCGAGGGGAATTTACATAATGCAGAACGAAATGGCAAAGTGCAAAAAATGCAAGATTGCTTCCTTTTTTTGCACTTTACACACTGCTTTCTGCATTGTAAATTACTTCTATACATTTTTTTTTAAATTGCTTTCTATTTTTTTTATTTTGACTGTTTTTCTACTTTTTCATTTTATCATCTTCTCATGTCTCCTTAGTTTTCATTTTTTAATATTTGAGGGTTTTGAGTTATGCAGCTATTTATTCAGCAGCTCCCCAGTTTGCAATTTCAAAAATCTGGTTGCTAGGGTCCGAATTACCCTAGCAACCATGCACTGATTTGAATATGAATAAGGAAGGGCTTGAATAGAAAGAGGAGTAATACAAATTAGCAATAACAATATATTTGTAGCCTTAAATAATATTTTTTAGATGATGACCCCCATTTAAAAGCTGAAAATAGTTAATAGAAGAAGGCAAATAAAAAAACTACACAAAAAATAATGAAGACCAACAGAAAAATCATTATATAACATACTTAAAGTTAACTTTAAGTTAACCACCCCTTTTACAATTCTCTATAAGGTTATATAACTATTATGTGAGTATTTTTCACCCTGATCACATGTATTGCAATCTTTATTAAAATATTATCTGTGAGAAAATGTATTTATGTGCATAAAAAATAATTGCTAGCATTGTTTTGTTTGTGGGCATATAAAAAAAAGAAAGATTTACTAGTAATTGAAGAAGGTAGGGTAACCTTAAGAATCTAATTTTAAAAAGACGTGATGATGGCAGTATCATTTGAAGCTCTCCGCATGCTGTAAAACTTGTGCTTGATCAGCATTCTGATAAGTGCACTGAAGCCTTGGCAGTAAATGCAACAGAACAAGACTGCCAAGAATACTTGCAGGTTACAGCCTTACACTACACTGTTATGGAATACAACACACAAGCAGAAAACTGCTTATATTTTTATAGGCTAAAGGAATTATCATGTTTAAAAGTACACAATTAGAACCCACATTTTTACAGAAATGTAAGAAGAGTGATATAAGTGCTTACATAAATAAAGGGAGCTACTTTCCTCCAGATCTCTCATTTAAATCTGGGAATTTGCCTCTTAATATTTGCCTGCCCTTTGTAGGAGCATATCATATATTTGGGGGCAGATTTACTAAGAGTCGAATTTTGAAGTTAAAAAAACGTCGAAATTCGACCCTCAAATTGAAATCCATCGACTTAGAATATCGAAGTCGAAGGATTTTTAGCCTATTCGATCGAATAGAACGATTAAATATTTAGAATCGAACGATTCGAACGATTTTTAGCGATCGATCGAAGGATTTCTATTCGATCAAAAAAACTTAGAAAAGTGCTGTGGAAGGTCCCCATAGGCTAACACTGTACTTCGGTAGCTTTAATTTGGCGAAGTATGAAGTCAAAGTTTTTTTTAAAGAGATAGTACTTCGATTATCTAATGCTCGTATAGTCAAACGATTTTTACAAGTAAATTCGAAGTCGTAGTATCCTATTCGATGGTCGAAGTATCCAAAAAATTACTTCGAAATTCGAACTTTTTTAACTTTGAAAATTCACTCGAGCTTAGTAAATCTGCCCCTTAATATATTGAAAGTGGCTGATTGACGACCTAGGATCGTGCCACATATTTTAAATTATTTCTCATATGGTCGCATACCTCCCAACATTATGGAAATAGAAAGAGGGACAAAAAGATTTTGGTGCAAATGTTTTTGACTACACCCATTTGTGGCCACACCCCCTAATTACCATATTCATTTTACAAAATTTGGCAGGTTATTGAAGTTTGAACACATTTCTGATGACGGTGAATTGCCCTTTAAGCTGCAAGTCACAGTTTCCCCCGACAGACCTGTTTATCTTAAAGGAAAACTATACCCCCCAAACAATGTAGGCCTCTATAAAAAGATATTGCATAAAACAGCTCATATGTAAAACCCTGCTTCATGTAAATAAACCATTTTCATAATAATATACTTTTCTAGTAGTGTGTGCCATTGGGTAATCATAAATAGAAAATTGCCATTTTAAAAAATAAGGGCCGCCCCCTGGGATCGTAGGATTCACTGTACTCACAAACATACCAACAAACCATACATGTTAGGTCACATGAGCCAATTAACAGACAGAGTTGTGTCTTTTGCTTCCAAACTTCTTCCTGTTACAGTTAGAGTTGAAGTATTTCTGGTCAGGTGATCTCTGAGACAGCACAGATAGAGTCACGAAATGGTGGCTCAAGGCAAGAGATGTAAAAGGACAATATTTACTTAAATATATATTCCAGTTTGGTAAGATTCTTTAATATGCCACTTAATATTATATGAACTATCTGTTGCTTAAGTGTTCATTTTGGGGGTATAGTTTTCCTTTAAATTGTTACAATTGTTTCTTTACTAATTTTAAATTGTAACAAATGTATCGAAATGCGCCTGCCACATATTCTTGGCTCTTGCCAAAAGCCAATTCAGTTGGCATCTTTTACTGGCTGTTCAGTCAGTGTCGGACTGGGACACCAGGGGCCCACCCAAAAACATTAGACCAGGGGCCCACCAAGAAAATTTAGATCAGGGGCCCACTCTCAGTACTATTATTCTTCCTCTCCTCACTCAACCGCTATTCTCCTAGTCTCTTTTAGGTATACATAATATAATCTATTATTCCATCTATTTAGCCTATCTGTTCTCATAGAAATAAGGAATGACCATGAAATAGGCCAAATGTTTAGCAGCACAAGGGCCCACTGACACCTGGGCCCACCGGGAGTTTTCCTGGTATCCCAGTGGGCCAGTCCGATACTGTGTTCAGTGCAGGAGATCAAAGAGAAAGTCTGGACATTTCAGTAACAATCTACGAGTGCGGGTTGAGCGCGGGTTGAGCACATATTTTACCAGTACAGGATAGCAGTGTGCGGCGTTCGCATCTGACAGACGGATGCATGTAGTTTGTAGCTGTGGTGTAGCTATAACTTACATTATATTCGGCACTTCAGATTATTCACCTGCGTTTCCTTGCAGCACGACCCAGTGTACCGCATCACTTCATGGGGACAGATTCACTAACGGGCAAATTTTTGCCCGAGTGAGCTTCGCACCCATTGCACCACTTCGCCAGGCTGCAAATATGATACGAATATGCCATTTCACTAAGTTTCGAAGTTTCATCCCGTACGCCGAACACTGGTGATTTTTTGTTAACGTTACTCCAGCTGTGCGAGCATTTCATAGCGAAGATGTGCTAGCATTCATTTGTGCCTAGCGAAACTTCACTAGTGATCTTGCACTTAGGTCAATTTGCATATGGCGGGAAATTTAAAGTTGTTTGGACGTCTTGTTTTACACATGTCCAGGGAACCTTAAGAAAGACAAGAGAGTTGATATAATGCCCTACACATGAGCCCACTGTAAAATTTTATTTCCTTTTTCAAGATGATTACAGCTTCATTGTAATCAGCTTGAAAAAGGAACTTAAATGTTCTGAAAGCTTGCTATGATTATATTAGTTAGCCAATAAAAGTATCACCTTTATACCACTTTTGTTATTTTTTATTTCAAAAGGGTTTCCCTATAACATGTGATGTAGGAAACAGCCTATGGTGCATAGTGTCCATTTCTTATGAAATGGGAATCAAAACTTTTTTATCTAGAGAACTTTTGGGGAAATAAAAGCAGCAACAAATTATCCTGTATTTAATTTTATGCATTCTGTCACAATTAGAAAGACGATAGGGAAGAGTAATACTTATTAATATTTTAGCAGTACATTACTAGTTCAAATGAAAATGCATGAGTAAATGTCACAATATATGACTTCCAAAATGATTTATGATGTATACTGCACAGCAGCTAGTTCTACTGTAGATAAATATGATCAAACACTGGACATTATTGTGACGGATGGGAGTGATTACAGCATTGCATCTGTTGGTAATTTAAAGGAAAACTATACCCCCCAAACAATGTAGGTCTCTATAAAAAGATATTGCATAAAACAGCTCATATGTAAAATCCTGCTTCATGTAAATAAACCATTTTCATAATAATATACTTTTCTAGTAATATGTGCCATTGGGTAATCATAAATAGAAAATTGCCATTTTAAAAAATAAGGGCCGCCCCCTGGGATCGTAGGATTCACTGTACTCACAAACATACCAACAAACCATACATGTTAGGTCACATGAGCCAATTAACAGACAGAGTTGTGTCTTTTGCTTCCACACTTCTTCCTGTTACAGTTAGAGTTGTAGTATTTCTGGTCAGGTGATCTCTGAGGCAGCACAGAGACCATCACGAAATGGTGGTTCAAGGCAAGAGATGTAAATGAGCAATATTTACTTAAATATATATTCCAGTTTGGTAAGATTCTTTAATATGCCACTTAATATGATATGAACTATCTGTTGCTTAAGTGTTCATTTTGGGGGTATAGTTTTCCTTTAATAAAGAAAGTCAGGAAGGCACAATATGTTGATTTAGAGGCTTCATTCATAAAGCAGAGCTGCAAAATAGGCTTGCAAATTATGAGGACCAGAATTTTGGGTCTTTACATAGACAAATACAAATTGTGAATGTAATAACTAATAATAAAAAAACAAACAAACAGTACAGTATACTGTGTGAATGAGCAGGTGTACATCAGCTATTTAATCAGGAATCAGATATCTACAGTATATGCTGTACATGATTTTGCAGTAAAAGTATTTCATATAAGACCATGCCCAATGGCTAAATATGTCATCCTGATTATGTGTGATTGTGATTAACTAGTATATGTAAGAAAGGAGGACTTTGTCATACTTACTATGATTCTCCTTTACTGGCCATCCCCTTGGTCTGCATTAACTTATCGGGTAATAACTCGATTAGTTAATGCTGACAAGGGATGGCCAAGGAATGCAAGCTCTCGAGGAAAAATGACATCCCTTCATTGTGCAGAACGTTACCACAAAATTAACTTTTTTCTTCTTCTGAACTATGGCTAATTGTGCATAACACTCCACTTCTATGATTAACTTGTCAGCATACCTGGAACTACTGTACATAGACTCTGGAAAGGAAAGCACCATGTCTAGTGTCAGGCTTTCAAAAATGCCTGCAACTACTGGTCATAAAGCTGTGAAGCATCTGAACCACAGTGTGTTCGTATGGACAGTTAAATTGCTTTCTGGGGTTTTGTTTATTATAAACATTTGATTTCCCTAATGTAAACTATCAGTTTTATGTACATTTCTAAAACAATTTTAAGAAAATTGATGCTATTTAACTATTTATTTTCTTCCAATGAACTTTTACATTTTTAGAGATGTCAGACAATTTTGTTTAATAAGATACACAAGCCAATTGCTCAGCAACAAAACAAATGTGTATTTAAATGTTTGTTTGTTTTTGATATATGGAAAGTAAATTACATGTTGTGATTCCATTTAATAAAGTGTTTCTCCGACACAGGCCGCTTCAAGGGCTGCCCATGCTGCTGCCAACCGCACATTATAAAATATCTGTCTATGGCAGCATAGAGCAGTGCCTTTGGCAGCACTTTTGCCTTTAAAACTGCCATTCTTGACCTAATTATGAGAGCTTATCAGCCATGTCAGTGCAATGTGGCAATTAATATATGTGGCTGAAATGCATTAATATGTGCCAGATCATCTTACTGAAGAAATGTTGGATATCAGTGAGAATGAATAGAGCCTGCAGCAAATATGGATAAACACAGGAATTCTTACTTTAAGAACACGGCTGTAAAGCTTTTATACATAGAATGGATAGAGATTTAATGGTGGGGTTTGGCTGAATTTACTCAACATATATGATACTCTTAAAAAGTCAACTGCAAAATAAAAATTTGCCTAATAAAATAAACCATAATTCTAAGCAACTTTGCAATATACATTCATTACAATGTTTTTATGGTTTTAAAGTTACTTGTATATGTATTACTATCAAAAGCAGTGTTTGTCTGTCCATTTCTATTCTCTGTCCTGATGGCCAAGACTGTTGATACATTGTAAGACAAAGCAGCTGATTAACAGACCTGTCTTTGCTGGGGAACCAATACTTTTGCAACATTGTTTAAAAAGCAACAACCAGACATTAAGCAAATTCAGCTTTGAAAAGCAATAATTTTTACAAAAAAGAACTAAAAATGTTTAATGAATGTATATTGGAAAGTTGTTTAGAATTATGTCTTCTTTTATTAAGCAATTTTTATTTGGGTTTGACTTGCCCTTTACTCTGCCCTTCAGTTCAGAAAGCCTGCCCTGTGCATTGCCTTCTCAGCAGAGTCAGGACATAACAATGATAGTGCCAGGTACAGCGTATACACTGAACCTGGAGCAGAGCACTGAATTATAATTTCATTATGCTTGTAATAATACTGCATATTTCTTAGCATGACATGAGCTTTTTGGAGTTAAAGTTGCAAGTCTTTGGGTCCTGGTATATACAGAGCAACAATACCTCGGAGGATGAAGGTTGGGCTTCAGTGACATACATGTAGTTCTATGAGAATACTGCTTATGGGGAGATCTCATACTGCAATGTTGTTGATGCTAGGCAAATTTAAGTGGAACCTCAGTAATGATGAATGTCTGACTCCGTGCTAAATACCTGCTGCACATGGGTGTCTGCAGAAGGGGGCAGTTGCCCCACCCTGACTTCTCCAGCTAGTTACAAGAAATTGTTTGTAAATATAATTCCCAGCAACCCAAAAACATTTTTAAACTTCCCACCCCAAGGCAAGCCTTAATTAGGATATCTTCTGCATTATCATGAATAGGTAGGTTCATCTTCAGTGGGATGACACCCCATGTTATATTCACTTACTTGCCCCCTCCCCTTTCCCTGATAATGTTCTGGGGACACCCATGCTGCTGCATATCCCAAGCCATGTAGATGCTGCATTCTTGCTGTTTGCTTTCACACACTATGCCGTATTGATGCTACTGTATATGTCTGCAGCCCCTGAGTTACAGGTGCCTGGGCAGGAGCAACCAGGGTGTATATATATCTTTTGCCAAAACCTGCTAAACCTGTTTTATTGAATTGGACTGCAGTTCATAAGCCTTGCAGTCCCCTCAGCAGTAGCAGCAGTATCAGTAATGCTCACTCACCAGGATCCCTGCCTCAGCATTGAGGAAGCTCTGATGTCATTGTAATGTTAATCCAAGGAGGAGCTGAACATCCCTTCTCCCTCCCATATCCCATTGCTGGGGGAAGCTGCTGATGCTGCTGGTGCTGGGGATCAGGAGAGAGAGAGAAAACTTTACTTGGGGACAATCATCGTAGCTCAATTGTTTGCAGACATGTCATTGGGATCAGATGCCCCAGACACCGCACTGATGATGATGCAGTAGATGAGACCAGATAGCAGCTCCCAGTGACACATCTGCAGAGCATTGCCAGTGCAACGGGGTTTATTTGGGATGCGGGATGTGCCTTGCTACTGACTCATGTATCCCACTAATCCCACAGTCTTATGGTCCTAGCTGTGTGCTGTTGGTCTGTACCGTCTGTTACTAACCGAGGCTTTTTAGTGACTTGACGCTGCCACATCGCTAAGCACTCAGAATGATCGCCGCTGCTTTCCTTGTGTTTCTCAGACCTTACAGCATCCAGTGCGCTCTCCTGCTGCTGCTGCTCACGCTGGGCACCATTGCCACCATCTCATTCCTGTGCTGCTGGCACCACAAGCTCCACAAGGGCAGACACCCCATCAAGAACGTGTTAGGTGGCCGGGCTAGGAGCAGAGGTAGGACATGTAAGGAAACTCTTTCAGCTATCAATGCTATGCATGCCCTCTGTCCTATGTAGCACACATGCTGCCACTAAACATAATCCAGATTAGGGATCTTCCCATTCTTGCACATGCACCAAGAACTTACATGGGACATGTCTAACTATCATGCAGCCCTCTCTCTGCAATACGGGGGTTCCCATGACATGGATGGGGGGCCTACAGCTTTTACAAACCTCAGTTCTCTCATCATCCCTTCAATATAGCACAGGTGAACAACCCAGATCTAGAAAGTATTCATTCATTCTATACTTTAGGGTATTTGCAATAGTTAAGCCTTCCAGGATCCACAACAGGCTTCTATATATTGTCCCTTCAATAAACACACAAGGGTATTGCTTATTGGGAACATTCTTTCATTGCCTTCATAGTAGGGATGAACCACAACCATAACCATTTATCTCAGAACCAAAACATTCCACCAATTAACAAACCGAATGCTAATTTGCATTTTCAAATTATAGCAAAATCCCCATAAAAATAATATTACATGAAGGGAAAATGTGGCTTTCAGCCATCCAAGCTGTTGAGTCACATGACCTTTCAAGATCAATTTCATTTAAACGATAATGTGTCTCCCAAATCCTGCAAATGGTGCAGGGATTCAGCTGAGCAGGGTCTGCTTCCTCTGTAGTTATGCCCCTACTGGGAGCTGTAGTTCATCAGCAGTGAGAGTAAATCCCACTGTCCCATGGCTATAGAAAGTGTTGCTCAAGTTACTTTAGTTACTTACTGGCCTGGGATGCTGGGATGGCACAGTGTAGATGTGGCAGTCCTGTGAAGTGATTTATTTGCTAAGCATCATTTTTAGGACCTTTCCAGCAGGACTGCGGCAGACAAGTCTCCACCCATCCTGGAAAGAAACTGAAATCAGTACAGACTGTGGGTCACTAGTTTGCTTCAATTCATTTCAACCAGTGCATGCTCAGCCCTGCCCCTGACAGTTTATATTTAGTTCATGCCTTTTATAAATAGGATTGATTGCTACTTAATCCAATCCAAAAATGAAGGACAGAAGCTGATTGTGTTGTTTCTTCTCTCCTTTGCAGATGCCATCCTGAGATCTCACCAGTTTCGCTCAGAGGTAATCACATTTACACACGGATATAAAGCTCAGGAAAGCTCAGCGTAGCACAATAATCACCCATTGTATATTACACGCTAATGCTCTCTACCCTGACATCTGTGCTGGCTATGATACTTGTTCTGGAAATGCAGGATGTTAGTAAGCTCAGCTTTGTTTGTAAGGATTTATTTCTGAAAATCTTTAATTCCAGAAATGCAAGTGAAAACAGTAAGCACTGTACTGATGGTGCTGAAGGTTTTTTTGGATTAAAAGTAAAAGACCAGAGAAGGAGCAGGATCTATACTATAAGGTTTCTAAGGGGGGTTAATAATATCTGAGACAGATGTTCCATGTTCCAGGATTGTTTATGAAGGCCCCATTGGCCCTAGCGTTGCATCTATATCATTAATACTGCCCTATTAAAAAGGGAATGTATCTCTTAAAGGCATTAAAGGAATCAGTCATCACAACATCACCCGGCAGTGCATTCCACAACCTCAATGTCCTCACTGTAAAGAACCCCCTACGTTGCTTCAAATGAAAGTTCTTTTCTTCTAGTCTGAAGGGGTGCCTTCTAGTACGGTGATCCTCTTTATGAGTAAAAAGGTCTCCTGCTATTTGTCTATAATGTCCTCTAATGTACTTGTAAAGTGTAATCCCTCGCAAGCGCTTTTTTTCCAGAGAAAACAACCCCAACCTTGACAGTCTACCCTCATAATTTAAGTCTTCCATCCCTCTAACCAATTTAGTTGCACGACTCTGCACTCTCTCCAGCTCATTTATATCCCACTTAAGGACTGGAGTCCAAAACTGCACTGCATACTCCAGATGAGGCCTTACCAGGGACCTATAAAGAGGCATAATTAAGTTTTCATCCCTTGAGTTAATGCCCTTTTTTATGCAAGACAGAACTTTATTTGCTTTAGTAGCCACAGAATGACACTGCCCAGAATTAGACAACTTGTTA
Source organism: Xenopus petersii (assembly GCA_038501925.1). Taxonomy (NCBI): domain Eukaryota; kingdom Metazoa; phylum Chordata; class Amphibia; order Anura; family Pipidae; genus Xenopus; species Xenopus petersii. The sequence goes on along the minus strand of CM076681.1, from coordinate 63,833,029 downwards.
TCTACAAAAACCCCAGGATCCTTCTCAGTTAAGGAAACTCCCAACACACTGGCATTTAGAGTATAACTTGCATTTATATTATTTTTGCTAAAGTGCATAACCTTGCATTTATCAACATTGAACCTCATTTTCCAGTTTGCTGCCCAGTTTTCCAGTTTAGACAAATCACTCTGCAAAGTGGCAGCATCCTGCATGGAACCTATAGTTCTGCACAATTTAGTATCATCTGCAAAAATAGAAACAGTAATTTCAATGCCCACCTGGCGTCTGTATACAGGGGAAATCCTGGCCGCCCTGATGCCACCCTACTCTCCCGCTCCACACTTAAAACATCAGTTCCAGAGTGGGTCAAAGAGGGGCAACAAAACTAGTGCAATGAGCGCAATAGTGTTCTCTGCACTAGCGGAACCAAACTTCCGGGTTAAAACCTGAAAATTTGGCTCTTAAAGTTACAAGAGGCAGTTTTTTGCAGCCTCTTGTAACTGGCCGCTTGCTTCCGTCTGAGGCAAGCGTCTTACCTTCCCTCACGGCAGGAGCAGCCCTGCTTGTAAATCTTGCAATGTAATGCCCTCTTTGTCCCCTTCTTTGACTTAATGGAATCACTGTGTGTTTCCCTACTTTTTGGATCAAAAAGCCTTCATTGTATAAGGAGAAATAACTTTCAGTTGAGAAGACTAGGCCCTCTATGGTTCCAGTTTTAGGGTAATACAGACTGTATAGCTGTATATTAACTCAGTAGGCAATGTTCTTTTTGTTCCATCCTTAATGGACTTTTTGTATCAAGAAGTCCCCATGGTATTGCGTCTGAGAAGCATAGAAGGACATACAGTATCTTGGCCTTCATAATTGTCTGGAAGTCCCTGGGCTTAAACTGGCCATATTTTTGTACAGGATTGGTGTAAACCACGAAAAACTTCCATCTAAAAGCTGGCAGGTCATGTAGAAGTCAGTGGGAGCTGTCCTTTACAAAATGTAAAATTGATATTTGTTTTGAGCTTTTAGAGTTTTTCTGGGATTTTTTTGTTTGTAGTTGCATGAAAATTCTTATGAAAACAAGGATTTCAAGGTTTTTGCATCCTTATTTTGATTCCTTACATGTATTAATTTGTTATGCTTTTTATATTCAGTTCTTTTAATAAATATGTAGAATAAGTAGACAGAATATCACTGTCTACATCATACTACAAGTTAATCAAAAGGTTAGCCATCCCTTTAAAATTGTCTAAATGGAATATGTTCTGAATGTCCTTTCTCACAATAATTTATGCTGTATTTGATTATAAAGAAACCATTAGCCACAAAAAATATGTTATATTACTGTTGTATTTCACATGGTTTCTGTCCTCCATCTGTCCATTAATTGCCTTGCATTTTGCTATATTGAATTAGAATGAATAAATATTGGAATCTGGATGATAGAATAGCGCCTATTAAAATGCAAGAATGTCATTAGTAAGAAGAAATATTGGAGCTTTTAGCCGAATGACTAAATTATGGGGTGCCGTTTGTCCCAAATACATTCTGTATACAAAACTATCCCTAATACACAGAATGAATGTCTCTCATGTTATATAAGTATTTGTGACCATACACAGAGAAAAAAAATATACAAAAGACTTATTTCTATTAAAGAATGAAAACAAAATCTGGTTAGTGCACAAAAGGATGTTATTATATCACAAACTCCATTCTTTACAGTTTAACAAGCAATCTGTCTCATAAATGTATAACCTCCATGTAACGGACACACTTATGTGCAAAGTTACTTACAGAATGAATTATGTAAAAACAAAGTTGGACATAATATATAATAGTGTAACTAAGTAGCGCTTGTCAAGCTAGATTTGACTGACAAAATAGATATCTGTGACAGAAAGCAAGATTTTATAGTACAGGATTCATTCTTTTCACAAAATGACAGTTTTGTTTGACAAAACAGATAAAATAACCATTCTGTGAAGCAACACTGTCAGTCACATTCCTGAACCAATAAGAACAAAGCTTATTGCCATATACAAACAAGATGAGAAGTGGCCAGCTCTGCTCCACATGGCTAAGGCAAAGTATCTGACCTGCTATAGAGGGCGCCCTCTAATGTCCCCTGTGCTGCATAGTAATAAACATGAACAAACATTTCCTAAAAGAGCTGCTGTTAAACACTACAGGTTCATAAATGGAAGTTTTTACAAATGGCCGAGAAATATAATGCTGCACTTATAATGATTGTAGAGAAAGAAAAGTATGCAAAACTTATATAAATATGATCATTTTAGGTGATATGGCTATTCTTATTGTAGTAACCTGCTTGTGTGGCCATTTTGGTTAAGGGCATTCCTGCTGTTTTGCCATTATCTTATGACTCATGCCTGTTCCTCTTCCTGTCTAAGCTGAGAGCAATAATGGGACAGGCCACACCCACCTGCCATCTTCTATTAAATGTACCAGAAGTTACTGTGCTTGTCTGGCTGCTTTGCCTGATTCTCAGAGAAAGTTATAAGTTTTGTATGTGATAGTTAGACTCCAATGTCTCCTCCTAGCTTTAATCTTGCACCAATTGGCTTGTAGTAGTCTCTTAATAATGTGCTTAGCTATAGTTCAACTACTACATAATAGATTTAGCCAGAGACTTGGGACTGATCATGTGCACACATACCTGCCAACTGTCCCTTTTTCAGAGGGACAGTCTTCTTTTGACAACTTAACCTGAGGTCCCTCATTTGTACCAGAAAGTCCCTCTTTTCTCTGCACTGAACAGCCAGAAAAAGAAACAAAATTTCTAACTTAATTGGCTTTTGGCAGAGAGGCCAGTACAGCTAACAGGTGCAACTAAGATGCTTTATAACAATTTTGAGATAAGAAAATAAGTACATTTAACAATTTAGATAATGAGAAATATTTTACATTTTTTATAACCTGCTAAACTTTGTAAAGTGAAAATGGTAATTAGGGGGTGCGGCCACAAAATGGGTGTGGTCAAAAAATTGCTGCACTACAAAAAATTTTGTCTCTCTTTTTATTTCCAAAATGTTGGGAGGTATGACATACCTCCCAACTGTCCCTTTTTTGGAGGGACAGTCCCTCTTTTCTCTGCACTGAACAGCAAGAAAAAGAAACAAAATTTCTAACTTACAAGAAGTCATCTGTAGTATGGGTACTTCAATGTGGTAAACGAATTACTAACCACGTAAGGGAAGTGGCCCAGGTGCACTGCCCTGAGCCCTCAGCATAGGGGGCAGACGAACCGAAATGTAAAAAGGAGCAGGCACTCAATGGACGCAGACTTCCAGCAGGCACCAATTCAATGTGTAAAGATCTTTATTGTGTCCAAAATTTCTAACTTAATTGGCTTTTGGCAGAGAGGCCAGTACAGCTAACAGGTGCAACTAAGTCAGATACTTTGTAACAATTTTAAAATAAGAAAATAAGTAATTTTAACAGTTTAGATAAGGAGAAATATTTTCAAACTTTTATAACCTGCCAAACTTTGTAAAATGAACATGGTAATTACGGCGTGTGGCCACAAAAATGGGTGTGGTCAAAAAAATTGCCACGCTACATGACAAAAAATTTTACTTCCAAAATGTTGTGAGGTATGACCACGCATTCTCTATAGTATGATGTGTAGGTTATATGAGCAGCCACTCCTGAGTATTGTGTGTAAACAAAAGGGGGTCATTTAGGCAGGGGCAATTTTAGGGGATCATAATCTAGTTATATAGAAGCAACAAGCTATACAATGCTTTATATTTATTTATAACAAAAGACTAATCCTCTAACCCTTTCACATCAGAGTGGGTCGAGGGGGGCACAACACTAGAGCAGAGAGCACAACTGTGCCCATGTCACATGCATGTCCAGGGCCGCCAGCAGGGGGGGGGACAAGTGTTCCGGGCCTGAAGGGGGGCACAGAAGTGCTGCATTTTTAAAAGAGCCGGTCCCCTTTATGAGCGCCCGAGCCGTGCAGCCATTTCACATATTACAGAATGCGGAAGTGCCGAAAAGACGAAGCTGAAGTCCCGAAGCGACGAAAAGACCCGAATTCAAGAAAGGAGGTGAAGTTGAAGTCCTGAAGCCTTTTGTTTACACACAGTACTCAGGAGTGGCTGCTCATATAACCTACACATCATACTATACACAATGTGTGACATGATCAGTCCCTAGGGTTGCCACCTTTATTAAAAAAAATTACCGACCAGTGGGGGGGCACCAAAAGGGTGCGGTCCGTGACGCTAAATGGTGCGGAGCTATGCGGGGTGCCGCTGAAAGGGGCGGAGCTACGTGGCGTGCCACAAAAGGGGCAGAGCAACATCGCTGGAAAAAAGGTAAGTTATTTTTGAATTGGGGGCAGGCCAGGGGCTTTTTTTAAAGGGTATTTCAAATTACCGGCAATTGCATTGCCGGTAAATTTGCAATACCGGCCCTGGCAGGTGTTTTACCGGCTAGGCCGGTAAAATACCAGCCGGGTGGCAACTCTATCAGTCCCTAGGGTTACCACCTGGCCGGTATTTTACCAGCCTAGCCGGTATAACACCAGCCAAGGCCAGGGCCGGTATTACAAATTTACCGGCAATGTAGCTGCCGGTACATTTGTAATACCCTTATAAAGACCCTCTCAGCCCGCCCCCAATCCCCTGTAAGACCCTTTTTCTTCCCACCCCCCACCAACCGGTAACTAAATTACAAAAAGGTGGCAACCCTATCAGTCCCAAGTCTCTGGCTAAAGCTATTACGTAGTAGTTGAACTATAGCTAAGCACATTACTAAGAGACTACTACAAGCTAATTGGTGCAAGATTACAGCTAGGAGGAGACATTGGAGTCTAACTATCATATACAAAACTTATAACTTATAAGCAGCCAGACAAGCACAGTAATTTCTGGTACATTTAATACAATATGGCAGGTAGGTATGGCCTGTCCCATTATTGCTCTCAGCTTAGACAGGAAGAGGAACAGGAGTGAGTCATAAGATAATGGCAAAACAGCAGGAATGCCCTTAACCAAAATGGTCACACAAGCAGGTTGCTACAATAAGAATAGCCATATCGCCTAAAATGATCATATTTATATAAGTTTTGCATACTTTTCTTTCTCTACAATCATTATAAGTGCAGCATTATATTTCTTAGCCATTTGTAAAAACTTCCATTTATGAACCTGTAGTGTTTAACAGCAGCTCTTTTAGGAAATGTTTGTTCATGTTTATTACTATGCAGCACAGGGGACATTAGAGGGCGCCCTTTATAGCAGGTCAGATACTTTGCCTTAGCCATGTGGAGTAGAGCTGGAACTTCTAATCTTGTTTGTATATGGCAATAAGCTTTGTTCTTATTGGTTGCTTCACAGAATGGTTATTTTATCTGTTTTGTGAAACAAAACTGTCATTTTGTGGAAAGAATGAATCCTGTACTATAAAATCTTGCTTTCTGTCACAGATATCTATTTTGTCAGTCAAGTCTAGCTTGACAAACACTAGTTAGTTACACTATTATATATTATGTCCAACTTTGTTTTTACATAATTCATTCTGTAAGTAACTTTGCACATAAGTGCGTCCCTTACATGGAGGTTATACATTTGTGAGACAGATTGCTTGTTAAACTGTACAGAATGGAGTTTGTGATATAATAACATCCTTTTGTGCACTAACTAAATTTTGTTTTCATTCTTTAATAGAAATAAGTCTTTTGTATATTTTTTTTCTCTGTGTATGGTCACAAATACTTATATAACACGAGAGACATTCATTCTGTGTATTAGGGATAGTTTTGTATACAGAATGTATTTGGGACAAACGGCACCCCATACTAAATTGGTGGTGTAATCATCCCCTGTCCAGCACAAAAGATAGACAAATGTATCATTGGCACAGCTACAAATATTTGCATGACTCTGCAATTCTCTGCATTCCCTATGAATTAGTTCTCACACCCTCAGGCTGTATGTTGACTGTGAGAGATTCCAAGGAAATGTAATGAAAACACAAGCAAAACCCAACAATCACCCACAGAATATGCTATTACACTACAGCTCTGTAGCCAGCTAACATGTTCTTGCTGGGGCCATTCTCATATGTTAATTTTGTTGTTCATTTCTCAAAGGATAACTAAAGCTTAACTAAAGAAATAGGCTACAAATATTATATATTATGTTTTGGGATTCTTTACCAGCCCAAGGCAACCACAGCCCTTTAGCACTAAAGATCTGTGTCTCCAAAGATGCCCCAGTAGCTCCCATCTTCTTTTCTGCTGATTCACTGCACATGATCTGTGCTGCTGTCACTTACTGAGCTTAGGGACCCACTCACAATATACATAGAATAGAACTGGCCCAATATAAGGCTGATTAGTAATTAATACAGATAATTACTACATGGCAGCTCAGAAACCAGTGCAATTAGCATCAGAATCAGCCCTGTAGCATCAGCTTATATTACAGGTAAACCCTATTCTGCTGGATAATTTGTGACAACCCCTAAAATTAGCTTCTCAGAGCCCACTGAGCATGTGAGTGTCACAGACACTTTCCAAGATGGTGACCCCCTGTGACAAGTTTGAAGTCCTGGATCATCGCTGCTATTGAGAAGCTGAAACTTTAGGCTGGTGCAATAAGCTCGTTATATGAAATATAACATTTTTAGGCATATTTATTTTTTAGGGTTTAGTTCTCCTTTAAAAGTTACAACCTAAATAATAGTATATATAGTATCTATTTTAGCAACTACTTTTATCTTTTTTTTGGACATAGGGCCTAAATATGTATAAATAGGCAGCACTCCCAGGATACCTCAGTGGTCAAATATATGATTGGAGAGAGTATAACAAAATATAACTTCCATTAGATGGGGCCTCTACTAATCCCAAAATAGCATGATGTCTAGGTTTTAATGCCCTGAGAAATGCTAAAAAATTATGTTCTCAAGGAAGTAAAACGTAAGGTTTATACACAATGCAGTGTGACAGGGATATAATATTATATGTTTAATAGTTTCATTGAAGGACTTTAGATGAGATATTTAGGGGGTAATTCACTAAAACTCAACTTTCTCTCACTTTATTATTAAAAAAATTAGACCAAACTCTGACCCAAATCTCCTGAATTTTTCTCCAAATATTGATGCGAGAAAAAGTTGTGACAAAATTGTGCATCAATGTGAATCATGAGACTTTTTTGAATTGTTGTGCAACAAATGCGGCTTGTCGATTTTGTTGCAGAAGAACTCAAATTATTTGAGTTTTCGAGCGAAAACCAGCACCAAACACGCAAAAGTCGTGAAGGCAATAAACATCTTTAAATGGTTAAAGGGACATCTGCCATTGACTTTTACATGAATTAGACAGGTTTTAGACAGGTGAAAACTAAACTGGTCCTTGAAAAACAGCATCAGGAAATGGATGCCTGCCCTATGCTCCCTGTGTGTGCCATACTATTCCTGCCCTATGCTCTCTGTGAGTGGGAATTGTTGTTAGGGAGCCCCTAAGGTGTTTAATCATGTGCTGGGGGGAGGTACAATTATGGTATAATTGATGGTATGACTATGACAGTGAGCACCAAACATTTGGCTTTTTTGGTGTGTTACCACCATTAATGTGGACATGGTCTTAAAAGTTCTTGAGATAACATGGGTGTGGTTTAAATGGATGTGGTTACAAGGTGGACTGGCCAACGCTGGCTTCCATTATCATCCCTCTACCACATAGGCCAGAAAAATTCCAGCCCCCGATACCACAGAAGTTGAACAGCACTGAGTTAGACTATTGTTGACACCATGGGGCAAATTCACTAAGCAACGAAAATTCGCTAGCAACGGCTTCACTGCACTTCGCCTGACTTCACCAGGCGTATTTTAGCCTGGGCTGCTCAAATTCACTAAAATCTGAAGTTGTGCCCAGGGAGGCGAAGTTACGCTACCGTTAATTCTCAAGCAAAGCGAAGTTACACTGTCAATGCCTAATTCGTATACGGAACCAAGTTAACTACAATGGACGTATATGTAGCAGCAAATACATTACACTACACAAGCCTGGGAAAGCTTCATAAAATAAAATAGAGTTATTATTTTGCCCTAAACATGTGCCCACTGTATAGTTTAGGTGTCATATGTTAGGAAATGTAGGGGGTTTGGAGGGTAGTTTTTTGGGACAAAATGTCAACTTTTTTTGAAGCAAGTCCTATCTACTCTATTGTACTTCGCCTGGTCTGAGGTGGCGAAGGCAAGTCTGGCGCAAGAGGTAACGTTCAGTAAAATGCGCAAGTTAGTGAATTAGCGCAGTTTCATCCCTTCGCCAGAGTGCAACTTCGCCTGGCGTAAGTGTGCGAAGTAGCTCTTGAGTATGTCTACTTTGATAGCGAATTTACGCCAGGGACTGTTAGTAAATCGGCAAAGTGGCAAAATGACGTCACACTGGTGAATATTTGCTAGCGTTAGCCACTTCGCCCTTTAGTAAATTTGCCCCCATGTCTTTCCCCAAGCAAATCCTAATATTGTAGTATATTTTTATCTTTCTTACACTGGATTCTACTAATATTTCATTGAGTCATTGATAATATCCAATCACACATACTACATCATTAATGAATATTAAAGTCATTAACCAAATCCTACAAACATCAGTACCAAAAAACAATAGATTGTTACTTATTTTGCCATTTTTGGTGTCATTTATCAAATCAAGTTCAAAAGATGCACAAAATCGATCCCTCTTTGTGCTCAGTTGCACAGTGCTTGTGTTTGGGGATGTCAGCGTAGCTTGCTCTTTGTCAGGCTGAATTTGTGAGGAGGGCATAAGGGCGGCAAAGTTTTAGGGGTGGCATGCCCCAATTGCCACATAATGATGGTGCTGCATTGACTTCCAGTCAGCTTTCAAATGTTCTTTCCACTGAGTCCAATTTCTTTCGGTAGAGGCATGGGTTGAGGCGAGAAGGAGGTGTGTACGGATCCTGAGCAATTCAGGTGCGTGGATTAAAATGTGATCCCAGGCAAATCTAGGGGCATATCAATTTGAAATCCAGCATTGCATCCTGTGCTAAATCCTAAATGAAAGGTAAAAAATGCAGTTATATGAGGGCAATGCAGCCCTGTGGGAGAAGTGGTCATTTACTGACCACAAAGGGCTTACCATATAATTATTATTATTGTTTATTTATATAGCACTGATAATTTTTCACAAAGATTAATAATCATTCACATCAGTCCCTGCCCCAGTAGAGTGAACAGTCCAATGTCCCTACCACATTCCCTAGAGTCAATCTCAAGACATCAGTTAACCTGTTTATATATCTTTGGAGTATTGTATGTATAGTACCCAGATGGAACCAACACAAACCCAAGAAGATCGTTCCTATTCACTGCAGGTAGAGTCTAGGTAGAGTCTATGTCATTAACCTCAGTATTGAATGGCAACAGGGCTACTACTGAGCTATAGCATCATGCTATAGCATGCTTTCTAGAAATTAATCTAAAGTATTCAAGTGCATACTAAGGGATGTTCACTGAATTTTGAAAATTAGTTTTTCATAAAAATAACAATAAGGAACAACAATAAGGAAATACAAAAAAAGGTTAATCATTATTGTCATTTTGTGCATTAAATGCAGCCTCAATTATGTATTGTTTCCATTATCACTTGGCTTTCAGTATCCTCATACTTCTTCATATTTATCCATGCTTTGCCTATGCTTGGCAGGGCCAGAGTAAGGGGTAGGCAGCAGAGACACCTGCCCAGGATGCAGCTATTTTGGGGAAAGGTAGGGAGTGCAATACCAGAAAATATGTTAACTGAGGTATGGATGACTCAACTAAGTAGTTCTTATGGAATAATACAAATGACAAATGCATTTTACACTTAGCTGCAAATCTTAGCACCAGCACCTTTCTGGCTTAAAGGCTTAAGATTGGCTGATTTTCAAACAGTCATTTGAACTGAGACCAATCAGGATATCAACAATGTTGTCTCTGGGACTCTGTTAGCTGACTCAAAAAAGCCAATCCATACAGTGAAATGCTCTAAAACCACAAAGGGAAAATACAAACTAATAAACCCTGAAAACCTCTAAAAGCTCAAATTAATGTATTTTTACAATTGGAAAAGGACAATTTCCATTGACTCCTATATTGCTTCAGCAGCTTTTCATGATTTTTAGCACTATCATTATTTTAACATTTAATAAATTAAGAATGTCACAATTTTTACAGGTCTGTTAACTCCCCCAATTTCATCAGGAAATACCAGATTTTCGGCTCTGTCCCCTGGTTTCCCCGTCACACTGATGCATTCCCCAAATTTCTGAAGATCTTTGACAATTTCTAATTATTTGCTGCAAAAAATCCGGTGTGTGAATGCACAGACCATTCAGTTACGTCAGTAGAGAGAAGTTACGCATGATGTAACTTCCGCTGATGTCACCTCTCGTGACATAACAAACCCAGATAATTTTCTAGGGCCCGGTCTATGCATTTTAAAAGTTGACAGCTCTGTTTTTAGCACTAAAAAAAACAGTTTGGGTAAATGAATGAAATATGAACGTTAGTGAATCTGCCACATAATATTAGACATAACTTATTTCATATGGTCACATGAAATAGTGAAATGTATTCCACTAAGGATTTAATAATTAGTAAATGAAACAAACTACATTTTAACACCCTAAAGTGTTTAAACAACACCAAATTATATAAATAGATTAAGTCCATACACAGCTGCCATCTGCAAGGCCTATGATGCCTACAATACAGTCATTGCTCTGCAGTGTTTACACTGTCCAAGCTCCTGTTTAATGTAAGTGTCCGTTCTTTTCAACTCATCCCGTAGGTATGCACATCTCGTCTCTTGACTGTGGCCACACACATGCTCTATGTGTTCCAAATCGATCATTCTTCAGAAACTGAATCCACAGCTGGCACAACATTCTGAAGGTGTTTGATTCAAGAGCAATATCACTATTTAAGCAACAGGAAATCTTCCCTTTAGAGGAATGAGTCTGCACAGGGAATTAATGTGGCAATGTCTTTATGTTAGGACACTAAAAACAGGTTTGAAGGGCAGTGAGATGAGTACAGTGTTACTCCAAATGGAGTTTTTAAGTATTCTTGCTAGTGATGAAACTTGAGGAAACCTTCACATGTGGAACCCTGAGATGTATACAATGTCCCTAATATAGCTGAACTTTAGGATTTAAAAACCTCACAGGAGTGAAATATCCATTTTATAATAATTTTACAAATAAAGGAGGGATGGATAATGTATTTGTGCAGAGACAGGCACAAATATTGGGGAGCAAAGTGAATTGAGAGCAAAAAACATGACAGTAGCCTGCATCAGTATATAAAACTTAAAGGGATACTGTCATGGGAAAAAACATTTTTTTCAAAATGAATAAGTTAACAGTGCTGCTCCAGCAGAATTCTGCACTGAAATCCATTTCTCAAAAGAGCAAACAGATTTTTTTATATTCAGTTTTGAAATCTGACATGTGGCCAGACATTTTGTCAATTTCCCAGCTGCCCCAAGTCATGTGACTTGTGCTCTGATAAACTTCAATCACTCTTGAATTTTGGAGTGATATCACCCCTCCCTTTCCCCCCCAGCAGCCAAACAAAAGAACAATGGGAAGGTAACCAGATAACAACTCCCTAACACAAGATAACAGCTGCCTGGTAGATCTAAGAACAACACTCAATAGTAAAAACCCATGTCTCACTGAGACACATTCAGTTACATTGAGAAGGAAAAACAGCAGCCTGCCAGAAAGCATTTATCTCCTGAAGTGCAGGCACAAGTCACATGACATGGGGCAGCTGGGTAATTGACAAAATGTCTAGCCCCATGTCAGATTTCAAAATTGAATATAAAAAAATCTGTTTGCTCTTTTGAGAAATGGATTTCAGTGAAGAATTCTGCTGGAGCAGCACTATTAACTGACTCATTTTGAAAAAAAAAATGTTTTCCCATGACAGTATCCCTTTAAGCAAGTAATATATACCTCTCTTTACCTTAGTGAATAAACTTGGCTGGAAAAAGGTGTTCAAAGCTGTAATGTGTCTTTCATGCCCTGTGCTGGTTGTGTACTTCATCCACTCTTTCCTGTCATATATTTATATTATATAGCTGCACTCCTTACACTTGTTTGTCAGCTTGTACATTTGACATTTGGATAACCCTAATTAAACCTGGTGTACATAGTGCACCCACAGGATTCATTTCTCTGGCAGGGAGGAATAGATAACAATGCCCTTGGAATCATGAATGAGATCAAAAGTCATGAAAGCAAACATCAATATGGAAGGGAAGCAACGTGAAAGGAAGAATATCCAAAACCAAGTGTATCAATGGCTGCACAGGGGGCACTGTGGTTAATTTTAGGACTGATGAGTTTGATTCAAATATGTGTATTGTTTTCAAAAAGTTTGTATGTTCTCCCTATGCCTGCATGTTTTTTCCCATGCTCCAGCCACATTCAGGGCTACTGATGAAATTTACATTAGTGTGATTGTGGCAGATGAGGGATCTGTACGATGTGGTGGAAAGAGAGAATTGCCAGCAGGGCTTCCTCTTCTTATTAGAGGCTTCTACAGGTATCCGATGTTTACAGACTGAACAAATCATATTTAAAATGCTAGGCATAAATCATGTCATAGCTAACACGCATCACCAATTACTATTAAATAATAAACTATTTACAATTTTCTAACAGAAGGTAAATTAAGAAGATATTTTGCATTCTTACAACACTGGTTTGATAGCTTGTTTTGAAAGGTCCCCAAAATTAAGTACATGTTTTCTTTAAACCACAAACCAACTGAAATGTGCCTGTGTAGTATTTCACTATCAGGCAACTCTGTTATCTTTGAGCGCTGTGTTTTTGGATACCCAGGTGGCATGACCAGAACATGTCCCGTTGTCCTATGTGCATCAACTGATTGTTGCCTGAGGAAATGAGTGGTCATTTACAAAGACCCCAGAAGACTAAGCCAGAGCTGAGCTGAGCTCATCCTTATTTTCAGGGGAAAATGCTACTTTGTGGGTAAAGCACACAAAACAATTGCACATTGTGTACTGTGCAGATCACTTGTAAATGATCATTTATGACTGTAATGAAAGTATAAAAAATATATTTCCAAAAACAACCAAAAAAATATTATATCTGAACCATTAACTAAACTGTACACATTGTTGTTTATAAGTATAGTATAATATCTTTTCATTTGGTTTTGTTACAGATATAGCCAACCAATATAAATTTCTAGCAGCTAAATGAAGTGTAATTTATTTTAATGTTCTATCTATATTATTATTTTATTTCATTGCAGATATTTTACAAGTAGTTATTGGGAAGATAAGACCCCCCATTAATGACAGTCTGTGCTGTACTATATATCTATAAAAATGTCATAACCAAGTGCTTTTCTGCACATGCAGTACCTTTACCCTGGGTGTGTTTAGCAGCTTATTTCTGTAGAATGCTGTCTGTATACTCTTTCAATTCATGCTTTCTTTTCACCTTGTGTGCCAAATAAAGCAGACATTTATGGTACTGTTCTAGGGATTCAGGCCAAGTCCTCGTCATCTACGGAGATACACACGAGCTCGGGTTGAGGAAGCAAAGCCTCCAGTGGAGATTCCACAGAGTGACACGGAAACCCCACCACCAACCTCAGCACTAAGAAAAAGAAAAATCAAGAAAAGCAGCCGGGTTCAACCAGAATTCTATCAGTCAGTGCAAGTCACTCCAACTCGGAAGCCGGTATGTGTTGCGCATTGTAGAACAAGTAAACAGTGCAGGCTCATGTTTACTAAGCTTAGTTTACCCAAACAAAACAGTTTATACGCAAGAAATGGTATAATCCAGCTACTCTTGTACCTTGGCAGTAACTTACACATCAGAGCTGACAAGGAGTGGTAATGTACTTAAAGGAAAACTATACCCCCCAAACAATGTAGGTCTCTATTAAAAGATACTGAGTAAAACAGCTCATGTGTAAAACCCTGCTTCATGTAAATGAACCATTATCATAATAATATACTTTTTTAGTAGTATGTGCCATTGGTAATCATAAATAGAAAATTGCCATTTTAAAAAATAATGGCCGCCCCCTGAGATCGTAAGATTCACTGTGCACACATACAAACCACATGTAAGGTCACATGAGCCAATTAAGAGACAGAGTTCTGCCTTTTGCTTCCTCACCTCTTCCTGTTACAGTTAGAGTTGTAGTATTTCTGGTCAGGTGATCTCTGAGGCAGCACAGATACAGTCACGAAATGGTGGTTCAAGGCAAGAGATGTAAAAGGGCAATATTTATGTAAATATATATTCCAGTTTGGTAAGATTCTTTAATATGTCATTCAATTTGATATAAACTGTTGCTTAAGTATTCATTTTGGGGGTATAGTTTTCCTTTAAAGGAAAAATACAGCCCCCATTGACATGATCTCATTCAATTGGGTTTGTGCAAAAATAAACACTATATCAACTTACAAAAATAAATATAAATCTATTTGTTTTCACACATATATACCTGATTCCAAAGACTTAAAAAAACATGCTGTTCTGATTAATGATATCCCAACATCTGGCTGACAGTGTAATGCAACCTTTCCCTTATCTTGTTCCATTGTGAAGTGATGGGTTCTGGGACTTCCAGATTCTCTGGAAAGCAAAGAGAATCCATGAATTCACAATGGAACAAAGTGAGGGAGGGCTTGGATCACTCTATGAGTATAAAGGTGTTGTGTGGAGCTGATTCCTGCAGTACATATACATAAGTTCCTTTGCCCAGTGTCAAATGTTTTAGATGTTTTAATGGACTACTGTGTTAATATGAAAGAACTTTTGAGAATTACCTTTGTTAGTTTTGGGCCAATAGTTATTGGGGCCTATCTAAAGAGGAATCAGACCCTGCAACTACTGAGGCACCCAGGTGGTATATGGCACTAAGTGGTGCATGTGCTGATAGGGAGTTTCAACATTTGCTCATGAAAAATATGGTATTATTAAAGTTTATGGAGGGGGGCCTTAAATGATTTAGTGTATGATCCAGTCATTTAGTTAAAGCACTTGGAGATCCTCAGATATGGCAGGCCAGCCTTCGCTGATCAGTGGTACCTTGTGATTGGTTGTTGTGGTACATGGTACACAGTGGCTGAAATAAATGTTACATGGCCCCACAACAAATTAACTTTAGGCAGAGGTTGTCCTGTTTTACCAGTATATTGCTCTTTATTTGGGACTCTCTATACCTCCTGGGCCCCCCTGCAGCCACAAGGTCTGCTTCTTCTGTAGTTACACCCCTGGTACAGTTCCTGACGTTTACCTGTATTAGTGAGCAGCAATAAGGTACAGCTGAATCTCACTCCCTGCTGTTACTGTATGCCACTGTGCCCAGAACTGGCAGGGAGCCTACCTGGCACTGCTACTATTCACTTGACCAAAGGCAGATGTGATTGTTGTTAGGATGATCTGTCAGGACAGAGGGCTATAATTATAAAGCAAGATGAAACATGTTTTTACTGGAAGTGTCCTGACTCCTGGCTGAGAACTGCAGCATCTCATGTGTATATAAAGCCCTTAGGGAGCTGCCAGCCAGTTCCTGCTATTCTCATCTCTTGTCTGCACTATATGGACCGGATAGACGTGGCTGTGTAAGTAGCCTGTTCGCTAAGTGTTAACTCCTCGGAAGTAAAGGAAAAAACAACAAAGGAAGCAGCCCTCCTCCCTCTCCGTTTCCCCCACTTAGAAAAGCAGATGTATTAATTAGTCTGTCGCAGGAGCCTGCTGGTATCGAGCTGGCCAGTAGATGGCGCCAGATGCTGCACTTTTCCAGCAGTAGGCTTGGCTGCAGCGGTAGCTGTATTGCTGGGCCGGTCACTGGTGAGATCCTTGGATTGTTGGAATCATTTCCTGTTGCCTGTCCTCATAGGAAAAGAAAGGCAAATGATTTCTTAGCAATGAAGTGAGCCGCTGAATGTCACACCATGGTGAGCGGCTGCATTTGCCGGCACTTTTATCGCTTTGTGGTCCATGGACTGTGCCTGAGAATTGCATGATCACTGTGTATCTCTTCTCTCTCTCTCCCAGAGCTCGGGTACGGCTTCCTATCGCTGCTCCATGTCTTCCTCGGCTGATTTCTCCGATGATGACGATTTCAGCCAAAAATCTGGCTCAGCTTCCCCTGCTCCCGGGGACACCCTGCCCTGGAACCTACCGAGACACGAGAGGTGTAAGAGGAAGAGCTCGGGGGCAGCAGTGCTGGATCCAGCGGAGAGGGCGGTACTCAGGATAGCTGGTAAGTGCTCCCGCCTGGCACAACCGCCTCTATCTAATGGCACCACTCACTGCCGTTTGCAAATGGAATTTGTTCTCCTTTGATGCTTATGTTAATAATGGATTGGAGAACATGTATCAAATGAGTGTTGTAGCAGTGACAGACTTATAGATAGATAGATAGATAGATAGATAGATAGATAGATAGATAGATAGATAGATAGAACATGAACTTTAGCAGGAGGGCCACAGTTTAGACCCCCAGTAATGATTATGTAGCTATGCCCCCTGTACTGCCAATCCTAAGGGAAGAGTTTTGTGCTTTGTCCACAAACAAGGGGTTAAGTAACAGAATGCTCTGTATTGTGGTGACTAAGCTCTTTTCAGTCTATTCTTCTCCATGGGCAGTGTTTGTGTACACAGGCAGCCTCCCAATGAGAGCATCTCACAGGCCAATCAGTAGCCTGACATTAGGATGCAGGAAAGTGAGGCTGTTATTCAAGGTACCCCAGAGGCTAACCTAGTGCTGTATAATATATTTACTATTAATATATTTACTATTGATAAGCAGTACAAGCAGTACATCCAGCGAGTTTGTGTGCTTGTCAGACTAAAATCCTTAGTGATGGAGTCGCTACTGACGCCAGTTAATAGCATGACATCATGCACAGTGAGCAATTGATTCCTGACAAACTAAGAAAATACATATATTACACTCTACCAGAGAAGCGTAATGTTGCTATTCTGGAACAATTATTTTTGTTCTTAAAGAGAAATTAACCAACATGACCTATAGGTAACTTTTAATGTACATTAATATTTTGAAGCATAGTTTTTTTTTAGTGTGCAGACATCACACAGCAGACAGAGTTGAGGTGAGGCACAGGTAGTGCATGGAGTTGAGTTGGGAATCAAACCTAGGGCTCCCTGGGGCAGACACCAGTTTATATTATATATATATAATATATATATATATATATATATATATATACTGTATGCGTGTAGAAGTGTGTCGTGATTAAAGATGTCTGAGCTGTTGATCACCTGTTATTAAACTACAACTCCCATATCAGCAAAATACAGTATGCATTTGCCAGCTTGTTGCAGATTGCGCACCGTACTTCAATTATTATGATTTTTTGTAGTTTTGTTTTTTTAGGGGTATGTTTCTGTTATTTCTTTTGCTGTGTCCTTTTGTTTTTCTGTTACCGGCAGTGTTGTGTTGCAGAAAGGAGATATAGAAAGCACCTCCCTGATGTTGCAATACTTTTCCCAGGGAATTTATCTCAGAGGAGACTTTGTGATTCATTACCTACTCACGTACCATCCCTGTGATCAAATCCCCCTACATTCTTGCATTCTCGACATTATGGCGGTTATTTATCAAAATCTGAATTTTTCTGATTTTTTTAATAAAAAAAGTCCAACCAAACTAGAATCCACAATTTACCCTTATTTATCAATAAAAAAAAACACGGAAAAACTGGATTGACAAAAAATGCAACTTTTTCGTATTGTCGCATGAAACCCGCAAATTTTTTAAAAATCCAAATTTTTCGTATTTGAAGCCCAAAAAGTCAAAATCTGCAGAAAAGCACAAAATGATCGGATTATCATATAAAACCCAGCGCACACAATAATATGTTCAAATTTCAAATATGACCTCTGCCATTTACTTCTACAGGACCTCGACAGGTTGAAGATGGAGTATTTTGGATGCAGACTTTTTGCAGCTTTGGGGTATAATAAATTGTAAAAATAAAAAAATGTGTAGCAAAAAAACTTCGATTTTTTTTAGCATTCAGACTTTAATAAATAACCCCCTATAAATGCTTTAGAATCCTAGATTCAGACTTTTTATAGCCTCAGGGTATTTTTGTAGGATTTTGTAGTTAAAAAAACAGTTTTTTTTCCAAATTTTTAGCATTTGGACTTTAATAAATAACCCCCTATAAATTTCCTAGATTTCATGTAAATGAGCAGTTAAACATGCTTCAGTGGTAACCAAGCTAGTGATATCCTGGGTTCAGATCCATGTTGTTTTATGATACAGGCTAATGAGTTTGGGCTTGGAGCCTGTTCCTGCAGCAGGGATGCATATGTATATGAACACATATCAGTAAATTTCTTTGGGTTCTGCATCTTTCATTTCTGTCTTCTAATGTACGTGATAGAGTAAAAAGGTAAGATCTGTGTCATTATATACATCTGAATACATTGTTTTCCTGAAAGGAACACAAATCAATTGATGACACAATTTCCCGTATCTGTGCTGATTTTCTTCATTACTGAAAATCACTGTCAGTAGCAGTTTAGAAAGTGAGCAGAGATTGCATCTAATCTAATGCTGAATCACTGCGCCTACTATCCCACCTCGTCCATTGGAGGGCGCTGCATCGTAACTTTGCTACAAGACATTCCAGCACTAAGTCTGATGCAAAAATGACTTAACTTTTTCTTGCCAAGGTCAGCCTGTGACAGAGATGCTTTTAGTAGCTATGATGTTGATTATTGTTATACAGCTGCAGCAGATCAGGTTAATGCTAATGGGAATAAGAGGTTCAATTTCTTGGGTTTGTACCCTTAGCATTGGGAATTTCTCATCTCCCTAATTAACTATGATTATAATGTTCTTGATGAGTAAAGGAATAAATAATGTTATTCACAGCAGAGAAATGTGTAATTTTTTTTTATATTATACCGAACTACAGTACCCAGCTTGTATGATGCTTGGGGAAGAAAATTCAATAACAGCTCTAGGACCACAGGATGATAGATTACTTTCCTAATAGACATAATGGGGGGTTTAAATTGCCAGTGAAATGTAATATCTGATATAGCATATAATACAGGAATTGTAGGCTGTGTTCAGTGCAAATTCCTATAAAGATGACGCACTGTTTGCTTAGCCAGCTTATGGATGCTTTGCAATGACTGCTTCCTTGTGTGTGTGTGATAACCAGATTACACATTTCTGTGCCTTTTTGTCTATTATTCCCTCTGAGGTAAATAGTAGTTCACAGGTAGGAGTAGATTACCTGATTTATATGATATTGTCCCTGAATTAAATTATATAGTAGGTTGCCTTATAGCAACAAGTTTATTGGCTTCTAATCAAATTGAGCCTAGTGTGCATTATATGTATGTAGTAGGGACCTTTGATTATAAGATCCACTGGGGCAGGCACTGATGTGAATGATATACAATCTCCGAAAAAGAGCAGATAAATGTTTCAGTGTCATATAAATCAATATAAATAAAGGATGAATAATGAACTGACCAGTGGCAGCTTGCTTTTGTTTCCTTCTCTGTATATTACCAACTAGAGATCCTCAGAATAAATTTTGTTCAGATTTTTCTCATGAATCCAGGCATAGTTTGCATGATTAGCGTTTGCTTGAAGCCTTTGTATATGTCTGAACCACAATTCACTTTTAGACTATGTCAAATATGCTTAGATTTAAATATCCAAATACATTTCACTCTGGAGAACCGCAAAAAGTTTAGTGTTGTTTCATTACTTTTTTCTGCACTAGTTCAGAAAAAAATAACAAAACAACACTCAACTTTTGTCAGTTCTCCAGAGTGAATTGATTTGGACTTTTGAAATTGGATGGCTTTGGTGGTGCCATTACTCTGTTGAGAGGAGCCCTTTTACAGCAAACTGGGAGAGGATGCCACCTGAAATTAGAGAAATTATCTTAGATTTGAATATATATATATATATATATATATATAAATATATATATATATATACATATACATACATACACACACACACACACATGTGGTATGGGTTGTATCCAAACACTGTTGCTCTAAAATATCACCATTATTGTCCTTCAAGCTGAGCTTCAAGAGAAATATCTAGTACAAGAAAAAATTGGGATAATCTAAACATCTCACTTCACTTGAATTTCAAGATAGACCCCCAAATCATTGCTCCATTGCTCAATTACTCACCGCAGTTTAGGGACTATTGCTATAAGAAAAAAATACTATTTGCATTAACATTCTGTGCTGTACCAATAATGCTATTAGGACAGTAATGCAATAAAATCCCCCTCCCACAAATGGCTGCATTGCTAATTCAATCCAAATGGTTGCCTGACCACATGTCCTTTGTGTGCTTCTTGCTTTTGTAAAGGGTTCCCAGTGAGATCACCTGCAGGCTTGGCTCCTGAATGCCATATGCCCTTAAAGGGCCAGTGACATCAAGAAAGCCAAAATGCTTTTTACCGATTCAGTATGATTTACAGTTTAGTCATCTCCTAATGTGTATCTTATGCTTTTAATTTCTTTCCTTATGAACACAATAGTGAATAACATTTGCTATTCTGTAAAAAAAACACTGCCTAGAAGCAATGCAATTTGCAGGTCTTTAATTGTTGTAAAAACCTGATTCACATCATGATGCCCAGCAGTCTGAATAGTCAGCTCAATGCAATAAAGAAAAAAATTACACATTTGAATCTAAGGGCTCATTTATTTCTCAGGGCCAGTGTTAGACATCAGGTGGCCTTGTCATAGCAGAGTTACTGAGACCCCAATATAAGGGGAAAAAGCAAAGTAACTCAGGAATATCCAGCCTGTATTTGTGGGAAGCTGGGAGTTGTATTTCATCAGCAGTTGAGGCCACAAGCTTACCATACAAGCACATAAATAAACAATTCAGCAAAAAAAATCTCCAAGATACTTGCTCCTAAATCTGGTGGTGGAGTGATGGATCTGCTGTACAGCAGAACCATTGAAGGCTAAAGCTGGCCATAGATGCAAAAATCCGATAGTACAAATCATCGTATGATCGGACTTCCCCATCTCCTGACCTGCCATTAACCATTCCGATCAAATAAATTAGAAAAGAACAGATCAGCCAATGTTCTGCCCCTGAAAGTTATGTCCGATAAAAACTAGTGACAGTCTCCCGCTGAAAATCATACGATCGGCAATACATGCAGAGATATTATCGGCAGCCGACAGAAATCTTTTAACCTGTCCGATCGACCAAACGACTTATGACAAAAAATGTCAGGACTCTCCACACATGGTCCGAAAATTGTACGAATCCTCGATTCGTATGATCAGATCTTTGCGTCTATGGCCACCTTAAGGGGGTGGGCGGAGTTCTGGTGCGTTGGGCAGCACTGAACCTAAATACAGCCCTGTCCACAGGCTGGCCATCTGTTATATATTTACTGAAAATATTTAGCAATTGTTACTATAAGCTGGTCTTTGTGCACATCATTTCCACCAGGGCCCCTGTAATATTCAGGACCCTTAGCAAACAATTTCTCTGCTCTGTCATAAAGCAGGTCATGTTGTCTAATGATTTGCTATGAAAGCCTGCTGGAATGAAATTAATTAATCAAAGCAGCAGTAGTCAGGGGTCTGAATCTATAAGAGAACTGCAGAGATGCTTGGGACATCCCTAGGGACCTGGGGGAGAAACACTGAATGATTTACAGGAAGCAACAGAATGGGTAGGGTGCGACTGAATGTCGCCAATATATGCCACCTTCAAATAATTTTATAATGAAGAAACCACAACATAAATACATATTTCCTTTCTTAGAATGCAGTTTGTAGTAAATAAAAATGAATGAAACAAGAGCCACCAACACCATCACAGAGAAAACTATATTGACCCTGTTTTAACCTTGGGTCCCCAGATGTTGTTGGACTACAGCTCCTTCAATATATAAAACATTCTGAACTCCTATTCCATAGGCTAATGTCACATGGGGGGGCTTATCTCAGAAAAACACAGGCCAAGAATTAGCCCTAAACCTGGCATTAGCTTTCTCCTTTGCCTATACACGGAACTGCTGCCTCAGCTCAGTTGCAGGCACACAATGCGCATTTGAGCATATCCATGCCGAAATCCACCATGAGTGCCTGCACCTGGCTTGATGTACTTGTTTCCAATTGCAGCCAAAAAAGAAAGCTAATGTCAGTGTTGAGCTTATTCTCACCCTGCTTTTTTTCCATAGGCCAGGATCAGCTCGATGTAGCATAAGCATAAAACTTGAAAATCAGTGTTTCTTTACTGTTTTTGAATAAGACCCAGATGATAGCACACTGGATGGTTTCTAACATTTTGTCTCTCCATGGAACTGTTGCCATGCAGTGGGTCCTATCTAATGAAAGGTGTGTATTAGGAACAGTCACCAAAGCAGGCCTGTACTGGCAAACTGTGGGTTCTGGCAAATGCCAGAGGGGCTGCTAAAAGGTGCCATAGAAAGTCACTATTTAGTGGGCTGGTGGGGGCTGTTTGGGCCTCTGTGTGAGCTGAGTGGGCCTCTATGTACCTGAAATGCCAGGGCCTATTTTAATACTCAGTCCGGACCTGCACCAAAGAATGAAAGTGTTTTAAAGTAATGAAAATATCATGTACTGTTGCCCTGCACTGGTAAAACTGATCTGTTTGCTTCAGAAACACTACTATAGTTCATATAAACAAACCGCTGTGTAGCCATTGTGGAAATTGAAAAAAAGGCTATATGGCACAGGTTAAATAGTGGATAACAGATAACACCATTATGTTCTACAGAGCTTATCTGCTTATTTAAATTAAAAAATAGTGTTTCTGAAGCAAACACAGTAGTTTTACTAGTGCAGGTTAACACTGCATTATATTTGAATTACTTTAAAACACTTCCATTTTTTGAAGTTACTATTACTATTAACCTTTAATAATTCAGGCTGTTTTAAATAATATGAGCCTGTCACTAAACAGAACCTGGAGCATAGCAGCAATTCCCATTGATTTAGAATTCATTTTGAACCTAAAAAAGTGTGCCATTGCTATCTGAAAATAAATAGTATCCTTATAATTACTTCTATCTACAAATTGATTATATCATGTTATTAGAGGAAATTAAGCAAATTGGATTGTGCTGACCCATTTCATACTATATGGGTTAGGTCCCAACCTTTAGGTTTACAAGTAAGGTCAAGTAGCCAATATCTCCCCCCTGTTTACCACCACACCCGCTTACTTACCATCTCCAGTCTCCTCCTTAAACTGCACCCCCCCACACACACAAACACATTTTCCGAGGCACCTGCCTCTTCTGCCTGCCTGTTGTTCACCTTTGATTTAACTTTTAGTATGATATAGATATGATATGATATTGGTTGTCATGGTTTATTATTTGCGGTTTTTAAGTTATTTAGCTTTTTATTCAGCAGCTCTCCAGTTTGCAGTTTCAGCAGTTTGGTTGCTAGGGTCTAAATAACATTAGCAACCATGCACTGATTTGAATGAGAATATGGAAAATGAATAGGGGAAGGTCTGAATAAAAAAATTAGTAATAAAATGTAGCATTAACAATAAATAGGTAGCCTTGCAGAGCATTTGTTTTTAGATGGGATCAGTGACCCCCATTTGAAAGCTGGAAAGAGTCAGAAGAAGAAGGCAAATAATTCACAAACTATAAAAAAGAAACAATGAAGGCCAATTGAAAAGTTGCCTAGAATTAGCCATTCTATAACATGCTAAAAATTAAGTTAAAGATGAACCACCCCTTTAAATAACACAATGCAGTAATTGAGAGCGGTAAGAAACAGAGATAGGAGCAGTGCTAAACAACTTATTATATGATTTTCTGCTGTTATTCCCCTAGAGCAGTGATCCCCAACCAGTTGCTCTCTAACCCCTTGGATGTTGCTCTCAGTGTCCTCAAAGCAGGTGCTTATTTTTGAATTCCAATTTGGAAAGCAAGTTTTAATTGCATAAAAACTATAAAGTATAGTGCCTGTGTCTGCCAGTCCACATAGGGGCTACCAAATAGCCAATCACAGCCTTTATTTGGCACACCAAGAGACTTGTGTTGCTCCCCAACTCTTTGTACATTTAAATGTGTCTCACAGGTAAAAATAGTTGGGACCCCTGCACTAGAGGGCTGTATCTAGCTTATTGGTCCATATGCCAGCAGTTAGACAGCCCTGTGCTAGTGTTAATTAAACTGGAACTGCTTGCTAACATTTAAACGGGTGGTTCACCGTTGAGATAATTCATAAGATGTAGAGAGTGATATTCTGAGATAATTTGCAATTGGTTTTCATTTTTTATCATGTGTGTTTTTTTAGTTATTTAGCTGTTTATTCAGCAGCTCTTCAATTTGCATTTTACGCAATCTGGTTGCTAGGGTGCAAATTCCCCTAGCAACCATGCATTGATTTGAATAAGAGACTGGAATATGAATAGGAGATGGGCTGAATAGAATGATGAGTAATAAAAAGTAGCAATAGCAATACATCTGTAGCCTTACAGAACATTTGCTTTTTAGAAGGGGGTCAGCAACGCCCATTTGAAAGCTGCAAAGAGTCAGAAGAAAAAGGCAAATAACTATAAAAAATAAATAATGAAAACCAGTGGAAAAGTTGCTTAGAATTGGCCTTTTCTATAACATACTAAAAGTTACCTTAAAGGCCCCTTTAACAGCCTACTGACACAGTGTTGGTTTAAAGCATCTCAAATTGACTCCTTAGAGCAGTGATCCCCAACCAGTAGCTCGGGAGCAACATGTTGCTCTCCGACCCCTTGGATGTTGCTCCCAGTGGCCTCAAAGCAGGAGCTTCTTTTTGAATTCCAGGCTTGGAGGCAAGTTTTGGTTGTATAAAAACCAGGTGTACTGCTAAACAGAGCCTCAATGTAGGTTGACAATCCACATAGGGGCTACTAAATTGCCAATCGCAGCATTTATTTGGCACCCCAATCAGTGGCGGAACTACCGGGGGAGCAGGGGGTGCAAGCGGGCCAGGGCCCGCACCCCCTCAGGGCCCCCCGGCAGTCCGCGCACTTCTGCGCATATTCGCGGCCAGTTTCCGCGTGTACGGAGGGGGGCGGGGCCCGGCTGCGCGTCCTGCGCCACGGCCCGCCCCCCTCTAGTTACACTTCTGATGAGAGCCCTTTGCTGATTGGCCGCTGGCTGGCAAGTAGATTCTAATTGGCCGCAGGAGGCCGTCTTCTGATTTGCTATTAAAAGACTGGGCGGGTATTGTGTTGGGAATAATGAGGTGGTCAGGATAAAGTTTTCTGGTAAGTGGGACTGTTTGAGTGATTATGGGGAGTGGGGACCGAAGTGCCAGAGAGCGGAACTGGTGCCTCACAGAATGTGTTTGTAGTGTCAGAGGCAGGATTGTACTACAGGATCTGTGTAGAGGTTCTTTCTACTCTGTATCAGAATGGAATGCCCCATGTTTAGCCCTACAGTTCAGAGGGGCCCCAGTCCTATTGGACCTCAGTGAGGAAGGACTCTGCTGGAACCATTTACATCTCAGCACTTAGTTTTTCCACTATAAGTCTACAATTAATTGTATTGAAATTGGCACTATATTAAAGGGTTCATTTCCACTGACTCCGGCCCCCAGCCAACAATGCCAAGCAGGTGAAAAATGGAGCATATCAGGTGCAATAATGAAATATGGCAACAGAAGTGGCACTAAGTTTGCATACCTCCCAACATTTTGGAAATAAAAAGGACAAAAAAAATTATGTTGCAAATTTTTTTTGACCATGCCCATTTTTGTGGCCACACCCCCTAATTACCATGTTCATTTTACAAAATGTTACAATGTTCAGTTCTGCGGTATTTATACATGGCATTGGCCTGTGCCATCTTGATATAAGTTCTGGGGTATTTATATATGGAATTGCTACTGTGCCATCTTGCTATGAGTTCTGGGGTTGTTTATACATAGAATGGCCACCATGCTATCTTGCTATGCGTTCTGGGGGTACTTGTACATAGAATGACCACTGTGCCAACCTGCTATGAATTCTGGGGGTATTTTACATGAATTTGCCACTGAATTCGTTCTGCTAAGTGTTTTATGGGCATTATACATGAAATTGCATCAGTGGCTTTTTTTTCAGAACACTGATATACTTTAGAAAGGGCTAAAATAGATGCTTAGCTATCTATATATTCTAACGTCTGCAGTAACAGCCCCTAAGTTTTGCTCATAGCCATTACAGAGAGATCCCATAGAACTATGGCAGCAGTGTTATTCCCTCATAGTAAGCACAATTCAGCAGGAACAGTCCCTAAGTTTGCTCATAGTCTGTACAGAGAAATACCATAAAACTATGGCAGCATAGGTATTCCCCTGTACTAAGCACAATTCAGCAGGAACAGCCCCATAAGTTTGCTCTAGCCTGTACAGAGAGATACCATAAAACTATGGCAGCATAGGTGTTCCCCTATACTAAGCAATTCATCAGGAACAGCCCCCTCAGTCTGAAAAAATGCATTGCTTTTCCTAGATTTTATATCCTGTTCTCCCTATTTTTAAACCAACATTTATTTATTATTATTGTTATGGTGTTCCCCAGTTCTCTGTTAATGTTGTTCGTGAACTTAAAAGGTCCAAGAAATTTGTCATGGTTCTATCTGTAAATATTTCATTCCAATTAGTCTGTGCCTAAAGTCATGCACCAATTCACCTATTGCTCTAGGTTGTACATGTAATGTAACTGGCAGAGAGGCCTTGCACATGTCCCCCATACTGTAACATTAAAGGTGTGGTTCACCTTCAGGTTAACTTTTAGTATGTTATAGAATGGTAAATTCTAACCAACTTTTCAATTGGTCTTCATTTTTTTAAAAATATTTATTTACTCTCCTTCTGAGTATTTCCAGCTTTCAAATTCCCTGACCCCATCTAAACACCGACTCGTAATAAATATAATTTATTGATATTGGTACTTTTTTTTATTCAGGATCTCTGCAATTCATATTCCAATATTTCATTCAAATCAATTCATAGTTGCTAGGGTAATTTGGTCACCAGCAACCAGACTGCTGAAATTGCAAACTGGAGAGCTGCTGAATAAAAAGCTAAATAACGCAAACCGCAATAAAAAACATTAAAAAACCAATTGCAAAGTTTCTAAGAAAATCCCTCTTTGCGCCATATTAAAGTTAATGTAAAGGTGAACAACCCCTTTAATGTTGCACTCATTAACCCTTGTCATTAACACAGTAAAAAATGTATTTCAGACTCCTGTGCTTATATCCTTTGAGTTCAGGTATGGGACCTGTTATCCAGAATGCTCAGGACCTGGGGGTTTGCAGATAATGGATATTTCTGTAATTTGGATTTTTCATACCTTAAGTCTATTAGAAAATCACATAACCATTAAATACACCCAATAGGCTGGTTTTGCTTCCAATAAGGATTAATTATCTTAGTTGGGATCAAGTACAAGTTACTGTTTTGTTGTTACAGAGGAAAAAGGAAATCATTTTTAAAATGTTAAATTATTTCATTATAATGGAGTCTATGGGAGACTGTGTTCCAGTCCAATGCACCGGGGGGTCAGTGTCGTGTAGGGGGGCCAGTTGTAAATTTACGTACCAGGGCCCTTAGGGATCTAGTTACGCCACTGACCCCAATAACATTTTTCATGCTTGTGTTGCTCCCCCAACTCCTTTTACATCTGAATGTTGCTCACAAGTTCACAAGGTTGGGGATCCCTGCCTTAGAGAATACTGCAACATTTGTAACATATTTTACATTTTCCTGACACTCTGACCTTGTGTAGATGCAGAAGACCTTGTTTGTGTGTTTGTAGCAACTTAATACAGTATTTGTTTTCTTATAATCTTTTGCATGGTTACAACTAAATATCATAATCTGCACTTCCTTAAAGGGATTGTTTCCCCTTTTAAGTTAACTTTTAATGTTATAGAATGCCATATTCCTAGGTCTTTGGTCATTTGTATTTTTTAAGTATTTTTTTAATTATTTGCCTTCTTCTTCTTCTGACTCTTTCCAGCTTTCAAATGAGGGTCACTGACCCCGGCAACAAAGAAACTCTTTAAGGCTACAATTTTATTGTTTTTGTTACTTTTTATTACTTATCAATATATACAGGCCCTCTCCTATTTATTTTTCAGTATCTCATTTTAACCACTGGCTGGTTGTTAAGGTAAACAAAACCCTAGCAACCAGATATTGGTTGCTGAAATCACAAGCTGGAAAGCTGCTGAACAAGCTAAATAACTGAAAAACAGGCATGGTAGTTTCAGCCTTACTGCATCTGCAAGTACTCTGTGGCTTGGATTAACTAACCCCTTTTATAATAATAATATACCCTAATAACCCCATTTACCCCTAATAAGTAGTGGCAATTACTAACTAACAGTGATGGGTGAATTTGACCCATTTCACAGAAAATTTGCTGAAATGCATAAAAGTCTATGTTTTGTGGCGTAATTTAGCAAACAATTTTGCTCATCTCTACTAATTTATCCTATGCAGCCTGGGGCGGAAATTTGTTTCTAAAGTCTCTGTTGATGTTTAATAATACAGCTATGCGTCCTTCTTATTCTATGTATTACTATACTAATAGAAATGTAGGGGGTTATTTATTTAAGCCCGTTTATTTGACTGACTTTTAAAGGGAAAAAACACAATTTTTTCATAGGAAAAAAAAACTTGAGAAAAGAGCTCAAGGCTGACCATCTTTTTTTCTTTTCAGGAAGTTGGATATTATGAAATGACCAGTAAGACTAAAAAAAAACAAATTAATGATTTCATATACTTTTTGTAAATGCAAACATTTTCCTATATTACTGCATTGGTTAATCTAGTGTCTAAAACAATCCTATGTTCAACTGTGCATTACATCATTCATATTCATTACCTGCCACAAAAGTCCAACAGGTACAGGCATTTTAAAATAAAAGATGTTTTCAAGACTGTTGTAGGAAGCATTTGCTGTCTTTCCCAATGTTTTACATTACCTTCTTAATCAAGCTGCATTTTGCTGCATTTCAGCTAGCTGTCTGTAGGATGAATGTTGTATGCATTATCAACAACATTAAAGCAGTGAAGTGTATGGGGCCCATTTACTTAGTTCGAGTGAAGGAATAGAGGAAAAAGTTCGAATTTCGAATGTTTTTTTTGACTACTTCCACCATCGAATGGGCTACTTCGACCTTCGATTACGACCTTCGACTTCGAATCGAACGATTCGAACTAAAAATCCTTCGACTATTCGATAGTCGAAGGACCGTCTCTTTAAAAAATTCTTCAACCCCCTAGTTCGCCACCTAAAACTTACTGTGGCCAATGTTAGCCTATGGGGAAGGTCCCCATAGGCTTCCTAACAATTTTCTGATCGAAGGAATATCCTTCGATGGATGAATTAAAATCCTTCAAATCGTTCGATTCGAAGGATTTAATCATTCGATTGATCGATTATTACTTCGATTGTAGGAATAGAGGTAAATCTGCGATATTCGAAGTCGAAGGATTTTACTTAGACGGTCGAATATCAAGGGTTAATTAACCCTCTATATTCGACCCTAGGTAAATGTGCCCCTATATGTCTGGTGGTTGAAAGTTACAGTGAAACCAAGTGTAATGTATATGAGGAGACAAGCCAGCCCTGGATTGTGCTATTAGTGCCCATTCTGTAGGTGCTGTGAGGAGGACAACAGATGACAGCTGCGACCATCTGCTATAATTATCACTGAAAAGGGACATAATCTACACAACTGTTCCTGAAAATGTTAAAAGAAAGGAGTGTTTGTGAGTTTTTTTTTGTGCAGAGGGGAGAAGACAGTTGGATAAACTACATAACAGTTATCTGGACATTAAGTCCTACAAATCCAGAACAATTATCAGCCTATTTAACAGCATCTGTTAAATGTGCCGGAGAACTCAAAATCTGAAAATGCCAAATAATGGTATGAATACTTATGTTTTCTGTTGATGAAAATGAGTTACTAAGATAATTATTCAGATGTTACTATCTGGAGTTATGGGAAATTGTATATGTCGTCTCTGCTAGTCTTTCTGGCAACATCAACATCCTGTTCACATATTGCCAAAAAAGACAGCTTTTAAAATCATTTTTTCATTTTTTTAATAATTGGTCAAGCATAAAAATATAGGCCAGTGCATGGGTTTATAGGTTTGCTGCTTATAAAAAAATGTAGAGTACTACTGTATGTGTCAGGCAATCTACTTTTTTTAGCACACGTTTTGGCAGTTGTGCAGCCTAACTCGTAGTGGATAAAAGCCTTGTACATAATACCAGCCACATCCTTGCGCTATTTACTTATTGTAAAAGCCTCAACATATATTATTTGATGATATATTATATTATTATATTATGTTATAGAGCTGTTGTGCAGAATCCAGCCTTATGCTGCTCATTTTATAGCCCCATTTGTCCCTCTACACTTGTTTTTTGTGTGTGTGAGTGTGTGTGTGCCTAGCTCCCCTTTTGGAGCACTGGAACAAGGTGCTTGTACAGTGCAAAATTTCAGTGGGCAGGATCCCAGTGTGCACATCCAATTGTAATTCTGTCACAGGCGTGATGTTTTCCCAGAAAGGAACTAGCCAATATCCTGATATACATAATAGGATACACAGAATAACTAAAAGGCATCCTCCACTGGAACATATGTTGGTTATGTAATAAATTGCTTAGGTCTAGTAACTCATAGCAACCAATGAGATGCTTGTATTCAAATAGCTGATCAGTAAATGTTATTTATTGATTGGTTGCTATGGGTTACTAGACCTTAAGAAAAATGTGATCCTTTTCTTTACATTGCCTCTATAGAATCTTTTGGAACTGACATTCTCACACGTGTGCTAGTTTCATAAATGCTACAATCTACAGTATGTAAAGAGTTAACGTTATATGACCGTCCGAACAGGTGGACACAGTAGATGCAGCAGATCATGGTTTGGCCAGTTCCTTAGGTTCTGATCATTCATGCAAAGGGCATGAACAATCAGAACAGCAGGAAGAGAAGAAGAAGTGTGGATTCTCTTCTCTTCCTCGTCTTATAAACTGGCCAATGTGATGCATCAACAAATTACATTTATAACTTAGGCCATTGTACATTTGATTTGGTTAGGATAAGCAGGGCACCGTAAGTCTACAAGTCTCATACAATATTGTTGGTATGTGTTGTTCGGTCTTTCTTGTCGTCCTTCTATAAACAATACAAAAAGGTCAGGAGACCTTAAAATAAGAACAAATGATTGTAATGTAACAAAACACAATGTACAGTAACATGCTAAGATAAAATATTCCTTGTGCTCTGCAGAGTCCTTGCAAAAAGCAAGGACTTCATGAACCCATTGAAACATTTTACCAGAAACACTGAAACAAATAGCCAGATATTCACAACTCTGATCAATGCGCCCTTTTGGATTTGTTTCACATTTTGTGGATATTTTGGAGATATACATGTTTTTTGCTGCTGCTGCATAATGGTTTTCGCATAGCAATGCTCATGGTTGCTCCTGTGCTAGCAGCCAAAGAGTTTATCGAATAGTGGATTTGTCAATTCGCAGATATTTTGACAGCTGATATTGGGCTGTGGCACAATGTATCGAAATTTGAATTACTTAGAAGTTTTAGAGGTTATTTAAACCTTGACTAAACTTACATTAAAAAAAAGCACACATGTATACTTATTTATTGAAGCTTTGAATATAAAAGCAGGAACAAATCCTAATTTTTGTAAGAAATGTCCTGAAATGGCAAGAAACAAATCCTAAAAATCCTCTAAAACCTCAATGCCAAGAAAGATTTTACAAAAAAAATAGCTCCCATTGACTTCTTCATGACCTCAACAACTTTTAGATATTGTATTGAATTTTTCATAGTTTTTACACTTTATAAATGACACATTTTTCGTGGTTTAGAGTATTCTAATACATGATTTTTAGCACTAAAACGTTTAATTTGGGGAAGTGGAAAAATATGAACATTAATAAGTAAGCCACAATTTCTTGACAACATTCTTCTGTAGGCAAAAAATGCCTCATACTCAATCCCTTCCTCTGCCTCCTGTTATTGACATGATGGAAGATACCTGTATCAAATGTGTGTTTTTGGCAGACAACCACTAGTCTTATATGTTTTCCATTCAATGACAGGATGAAAAAGTTGGCCCCCAGTGCCCACCAATCCAAGTTTCATAGGAAGACAGCAGAAAGCATAGCCATTTTGTGTTATTTTTTATCATAAAATATTTTGAATAACAGCAGAATATGTACAGTATTTAGGAATATTCTGTCTGGCCAAATGAGTGGCCAGGCCACTGTGCATGACTTGTTCTGTCCATGACTTGTAATGGTTTAGTGTTTGTTTGTGAAGGATACACTGTTTAATTCTGTTTGTCTGTCATTGTCTTTAGATTTTAATCTGCATATGCATTTCCTAAAAGTAAATGAAACCAGCAGTTTCTGCATTCACTGCAAACAGTAAACAAAAACCCACATAAAAGCAAGAGCTTGTGCACAAAGGATTGACCCCTCTCATAGAACAATGCTGGCAGTGGTTTCGGTTCTCTTTAACCGGCCAATGCAGGGTGGGTCCTTGCTGGAAAGAATGTGTGATGCCATTTTATTAGCTTGTGTTAGCTATTCAGTAAAACGCACCTGTACTGCTTGGCATAGAGCAACCCCTGCATTCATTTTATTGATATACTGCTGTGAATTTTTCCATGGCTGCAGCAAATGGTCCTTCCTGCATGGCTGTGGACCTGGAATTGTTTCCAAATGATAACCGCTTAGTGTAAATCTTGGCCAGCATGTCTGACAATAGGCAGGAGACAAAGCAGAACCAAATGCCTTTAGCAAACTGTCTTAAGTGAAAAAACAGTTAAAGCAAATACCTAATTAAGCTACCTGATGCATGTGCAAAATACTTCCCTAGACCTGGAATAAACAATACACTAATACAAACAATAGGAAATATCATACATGAAAATATTATTTGGTGCACACTATTATGCATTAAAGTAAGTATGCAGACAAGCTGAGATGTTAAAGGGCTGGTTCACCTTTAAGTTAACTCAGTGTCGGACTGGGATGCCAGGGGCCCACCAAAAAACCTTAGAACGTGGACCCACATTCCAAACTATTATTCCTCCTCTCTTTATTCATCCTCTTTATTCTCCTTGTCTTTTATATCTACTTACTATATTATTCTATTATTACACATATTTTTCCCATAAAGAAATAGGGAATGACCATAAAATAGCTTAAAAGTTTAACAGCATGAGGGGCCACCGAGTTTTCCTGTTATCCCGGTGGGCCAGTCCAACACTGAGTTAACTTTTAGGAGGTTATAGAATTACTAATTCTAGGCAACTTTTCGATATGTCTTCATTATTTTTTCACATATTTCTGTGTTTTTTTTTCTGAAATACAGTATGCTAGCTGTGTATCCAATAGAAATCTGAGTTGATATTTTGTGAATTAGGATCAAAGTGTCTTGACATCACCAGGGATTGTGTATTGGATTGCTGTTCAGGCTACTGTGGTATAACTAGGGAGATCACTTAGGGGCACATTTACTAATGGTCGAATATCGAGGGTTAATTAACCCTCGATATTCGACCATCGAAGTCCTTCGACTTTGAATATCGAAGTCGAAGGATTTAGCGATATTCGTTCGATTGAATGATCGAAGGAATAATCATTCGATCGAACGATTAAATCCTTCGAATCGAACGATTCGAAGGATTTTAATCCATCGATCGAACGATTTTCCTTCGATCCCAAATTGGCTAGAAACCCTATGGGGACCCGAAGTAGGAGGTCGAAGTTTTTGTTAAAGAGACAGTAGTTCGACTATCGAATGGTCAAATAGTCGAACGATTTTTAGTTCTAATCGTTCGTTTCGAAGTCGAAGTTGTAGTCGAAGTAGCCAATTCGATGGTCGAAGTAGCCAAAAAGAAAACTTCGAAATTCGAAGTTTTTTTTATTCTAATCCTTCACTCAAACTTAGTAAATGTGCCCCTTAGTGTTTTGTCAGATGGAATTGTTACCTGCTATTTATGTTGCAAAATCCCCCAGTTACAGAATAATGGCATAGCTATCACCTGAAAAAATGTCCATACACATTTATTTTGGGCAGGACCCTCCTGCCACTTGTTTTTTTGTATTTCATCTGTATTTTCGCTGTATACACCCACTGTGACATATTAGCGCTTTATAATTACATGCTAATAATTTTGGCCAGTGGCATCATGTTTTTTTTTTATTCCCTGTGCACAAAAGTCTGCAAGCAGTTTTCTCCACACACTTTTCTGAGGAAAAAGTTATGGCAGGAATGATGCCAAGTTTTACTTATGTGTCTTCACCCCATGCTTTATAAGAAAGTTGGTTGGGGCCCATGTATTTGTTTTGCATGGTGTCTGACATATTTTCATCTGTCATTAGTGTGTAAAACACACGGAGACACACGGTGTGTGGCTGTACAGTGTAATAGAAATGATGAGCTAATGGGAAACAATAAGTGCCAGATGAGCAGAGTGAGGAATGGGAAAGGCTGACCAAAGCCTCCCATAGTACAGCCCCTTCCTACAGAGTGTCCGCCCTGCTAAATGGGCTGTGGAGATTGTGTGGCACCAGAAGTTTATTGCTGTGTGAGGGCGCCCTGGGGTTGAGTGTGATATTGCCATTAAGTCCCATTGTGTCATTAGTGCACAGCCTCGATGCCAGGCGGGCATACTGGGCACGGTGCCAGTGTGGGCTCATTGTAACGCTGGGCTGCACCAGAGTGACCAGACACCGCCCTGTGACAGGAGAAGCCCAGTGACAGCTGCTCGGCCAGTCTGAGTGAGTCCCGGATTATAGGAGTGGGATCGACACAGCCGGGGAGGCTCCTCCCACACTATCCCAGACTAGGGAAGGCTGCTGGCCGGAGCCGGCTGCGGGGCGTTCAGATATGGCTCAATATAATGTGGCCCCATCCTATATCCATAACGAGGAGCAGGAATACCTGCAGGCCTATGAAGACGTGCTGGAGAGATACAAAGGTACTGGGGCCGGGCATGGGCTGGGCGAATCCGGCTAACGTATCGGAGCTGCGAGGAGAAGGGCAGTCGCCTTAAAATAGCCGCAAGTGTCAGTGCAGCAGATAAGGGAGAGTAGCAGCAGCAGCAGCAGCGTATAAGGGCACGGGCGGTAGCCACACATGGACACCACTCTGCTATTGCTACTGCTGCTACTGCCGGCATTATTATAGTATTCCTAATGGGACGTGAATAGGAGATGGCATGTCAAGGGCCGGCATGTTTTATTACTGGATGAATGAAACAGTCTCCCAGGCAATGTTTAGACGAGTAGGGGGATAATGTTTAGGCTGAGCTCGCGACAAGGATTCATTGTGTATGTGCTGCTGCCAGTGACGCTGCTATTTCTGCTAAATGATCGTCTATGCCCAGGAAACAGGTTTACTGCCTTAGTTGGCTATTCCTGCTATTCCTGCTGGGAGTTGAAGTCCACCGCTGTTTATTTTATGTGTTACTCTGAGTGCTGATGTGACTGTGTGGCTGTCCCTGATGATGTATGAATGGGGTTGTTGCTGCTTCCTGCTGATAAATAGCAAGGGAGGAACTGTCACAATTAGACCAGTCACAAGTTACTTTCTGGTGTTCCATCCCTTGTGGTCCATGATGTATATGCTATATGGTGATGCTGTTAGTTTACTGAAAATCCAACTACTTGGATGTAGCAATTGGGCAGTCTGTGGCAGCCAGGTGCCAACTGCTTTCATTTTTATTATAAACATCTGTGGAGAAGGTTGGCACTTTATAAATACGTGTCTATAATGATAATGATGTTTTGATCATGATAAAGGCTTCTGCAAATGTGATTGAAGCTCAGTTAGGCCCTGCCCTTTTTATTTCTGGGCGTCTGGAGTGTGCCGTCATTGTAGGATGATTTTACTTCTCATCTGCTTGGCTGTGAGTGTCCTTTTTTTCCTTCTTACCATTTCAACAAAGGGATGTACAATACAGAAGAATCTGATGCTATATCAGTGACAGTTCAGACCCAATGGAGATCATACATTTAAGTCTGAAACCATTTGTAAACTTTAAAAAGATTTCATTTTAAACAAATGCCAGAAAATAGCTTTTTTTTAGTGATCAGTTTTTATTTTCCTATAGTTAAAGGGGTTTTCCCCCTAAAATTTAGGTATAAAGTTTAATGTTCCTGTCTCTAGAGCAGGGGTGTCCAAACTACGGCCCGCGGGCCAAATGCGGCCCTTTATCCATTTTATATTGGCCCGCAGCGTGCAAAAATCCCTCCCCCCTCTCAGCATCTAGAAGAAAAAAAGTTTCCTACCACTTGTCATTGGGGGGCGGAACCTACAGTGCTTCAGTGTAGACTGGACTGGACGGAGGAAGCTTGTCCTAAACTCCGCCCTCCCCTCCCCGTGACTGGAGTTTAGTGTAGTGCGGGGAGCAGTAAACAACTGAAAGCATGGCTCCATTCCCCTTCTACACTGCTGCCTGGCCTGGATTTCATGCATCTGATGAACTGTAAGTAACTGCTCTGTGCTTGGGGGAGGGGTGGATTTAGTGAGGCTGCAGCCGGGCAAGGGAGTCCGTTACAGATCTAGTGTGTGATTTACTGTGTGTGTGTCTCACTGTCTGTGTGTGTGTGTGTGTGTATCTGTCTGTATGTGTGTCACTGTGTGTGTGTGTGTCACTATATGTATGTGTGTCAGTGTGTATCTGTCTGCATGTGTGTCACTGTATGTATGTGTGTCACTGTGTGTGTGTCTCACTGTCTGTATGTTTGTGTCACTGTGTGTGTGTGTCACTGTATGTATGTGTGTCACTGTGTGTGTGTGTCTCACTGTGTGTGTGTGTGTGTGTGTGTGTCTCACTGTCTGTATGTTTGTGTCACTGTGTGTGTGTGTGTGTGTGTATCTGTCTGTATGTGTGTCACTGTATGTATGTGTGCCACTGTGTGTGTGTGTCTCACTGTCTGTATGTGTGTCTCACTGTGTGTGTGTGTGTGTGTCTCACTGTCTGTATGTGTGTGTCACTGTGTGTGTGTGTGTATCTGTCTCTATGTGTGTCACTGTGTGTGTATGTGTTTCACTGTGTGTGTGTGTGTGTGTTACTTATTTACAATTTGTAAAATGAACATGTTAATCAGGGAGTGTGGCCACAAAATGGGCGTGGCCACAGTGAGTGGCCCGGCTGTTTGTATATTTTACCGCATATGGCCCTTGGAGAAAAAAGTTTGGACACCCCTGCTCTAGAGTCTGTCAGTTCAGTGATCCAGAAGCATGTGGAACTGTTACGATTTGCTACATTTAGTTGATACATTTAGTTGATACATCTAGTTGATACATTTAGTTGATACATTTAGTTGATACATTTCTCAGCAGCATCTATTGGCAACTATTGTATCAATGCTAACAGCTGACTTTAATGAAAGTCAGGGATTCTGGTCAGTAGGGACAAAAATAAGAAATGTATCAAATGAATGTATCCATTAAGAACAGTTAAAGAGTCGGCGACGCCCCCCTCTTAGAGCTGCTTTAGGGTAAGGTCACACTGGGTGTTTCAGGGAGATTTAGTCGCCTGGCGACTAATTGCCTCGTCTTTGCAGCGACCAATCTCCCCGAACGCCTTCCCTTACTCTTGCGCTGGCTAAAATGGAAAATTGTCAGCGCTAAGCACACACGGCAATTCGTTTTCCCAAGTCTCCCAAGTTTACTTGTGAGGCAACTTCGGGCGACTTTGGAAAACGAATCACCGCGTCTGCTTAGCGCCGGCAATTTTTCATTTTAGCCAGCTTCGGGCGACTTCGGAAAACAAATCGACGTGTGTGCTTAGCTCCGGCGATTTAACATAGAATACATTTAAGGGTAATTTTTTTAAAGCAAATTGGGGCAAGGGGAGATTTCTGTGTTCTGTCCATTGAGTTGCACACAGATGGGGCCAAAACAACTGAAATCACCTTTCATTGGACCTACTGAAAATTGTATGAAAGTACAGTGGTGCTGCAATAAGTTCATGTTTATGTTCAGTATGCAAAATACAGCATTTCTAGCATTATTCTATTTTAGACTTTAGTTCCCCTTTAAGGTAACTTTTACCAACAACATTTGATCATTGGAATTTACTTACATCACCTCCTTCTGTGCTTTTTATTAGCCCTCTTTGCCCATAATATAACCCACATTTCTTAGTATATGGTAAAGCCATGTAACTGTACCTCTTGTTAGTCTCTTGATGTTCATATATTCTGGATGACAAGGCACACTCCTCTCCTTGCTTATAGTATTTCAACTGAACTGCACCTGGCAAAAAATTGAAGTATTGGATGTCTGAGAAATACATTGTTATATATATTTGAAATTGGGGGGGGGGGAGGGGGAATTGGTTTCCTTAGAAGGTCCCTGTAGTATGACATCATGAGATTGCTTCTTAATCTGCTGACATTATGGAAAACTGATGTAATCTGCTAAAAAATCTAACTGTTAGTAGCAAGTGAAGAGCCTCATAAAGTTAAAAAAAAGCTATTGTATTTTTATTCAAATATAGCAAATGCAATTTTCCAAAAAAAGGAACCCCGGAATGATAGCATATGCTGTCACCGCATTTGTTGAAGAACCAAAAAAGATATATATATATATATATATATATATATATATATATATATATATATATACATACATACATACACACACACACACACACAATATCAAACTGGAGCAAATAGCAAAGAAACCACACTCCGGGGTTTTTTTTAAAGTGAAAAAGAATAAATCTTATTTATTTCAATGTTTCGGCTTCTAACTCAAGCCGTCCTCAGGAAGTCACCTCGCTGCTTGGTTGCAAATCACCAAGCTAGAGGATGGCCAATGTAATCATTGCATTTGGAGTGCATATGTGATTTTGGATGTTTTGACCACAACTGTTTTCTTCCTGTGCACAGCTACATTGAAAAAGTCGAAGCAGGGTTGAACTTGGGGCTAGTCCCAGGGGCCCCCCTCCAACCACTCAGGCCCCCCGCCGCAGCGCAGCGTTTTCATCTGACAGTCGGAAACATGTGGTTTGTACCCGCGAAGTGCCATTCTCTTCTGAACATCCAAAATGTGGCATGTGTGTCATCGCATGGCAACGTGTCGGACAACGGCACTCCATGTAGTTCAGCCCTAAAACTCCATAAGCGTTTCATCAGATTTTGTGGGTTAGATTTTATCTGATCCTACATGCAATGCCATGCAACGCTACACAGCAGCACAAGATTTTCTTGTCAGGTGGAGTCTTTTCTTCATGCGTTTACATCCAACAGTCAATATAGTTAAACGAGAAAAAAGTCTTTTCAACACCATCCATTTTTCTTGTTGGATGAAGATGCAACTTGTAGCGTTCAGTCGTGTTGTGTCGAATGGAATATTTTACATGTAGTTTACGCATCAGATTTTTGTTTCAATCCCATTATATTTTAATTACTTGAGGTAATGTGGCATTAGAGAAAAGAACTCTTTCACTAGTCTAAAATACACCCTAAATCCCCAAGGTCCTTTTGAGGATAACACAAAAACTGAGAAAATTAATTTAATGTGTATTTTGAGACCAAGTTACTCTGAAAGTATACAATTTTATTTAACATTAAAAAACTTCCAATTAAAATCTGGCCGGCCAGGAATACAATAAAAGTAATATAAATACATAAAAGATAATTATCAAATTGCATCAGGTAGGTGGCCACTTATTTAAAATCTTAATGATACAATTTTTCAAATGCTCCTAGGTTGTATTAGGTGGTTCCCCCAATTTTATAATAGAAATTGCATAATTTAATTAATTTTCTCATTATATTTTAACTCACACGACAACATACGACTTGTAGGATGCGTTTTTGTCAAACTGACATCATCCTACAAAAGCACTTGTGGAGTTCAACCCTTACACTTGACTTGTCCTACTCTCGCAGGTCTCAGCTGTTGAGAGTTAACTGGATGTGTCAGCTGTACTGGTGTTGGTGTCTACAAAGAGTCTTGGAATTACATGAGGCAGCATCATTTGGAAGGCATCTCCATTTGTTTGACAGCAGAAAAAAAGTCTGTGTACAGTATCATATTTGTGGCATGGGATTAAAATAAAATGAAAATGAGTTACAAGGTCTGAAGTGGTGCAGTGAGGGGATTCAATGTGTGGACTACCTTGCAATGCCTGCAACATCTCTGGAATTACTCACTATGAGGGTATGCTTCAGAACCCTGCTGTGAAGCAATACTATCAGTGGTAACTAAAGCTGGCCATAGATGTTGAGATTTTTAAAAGATCTGATCGTCTTGGATTATCTTGGAATGATCGTACGAATTGTCCATAAAATAAAAAGACCAATTTGCCAAGAAAACAAAGGGTAGCCTGCTTGGCCCTGCAAACATAGATAGATTGCACTGGGACCAACAAAGATTTTTTAACCTGTCTGATCGATTTCCTGCCAGATGTCGGCCGAAAAATCATAAGATGTTCGATCGTTCGAATCCCACTAACCACACAATAATTTCTAAGGATTGGTCGGACTTCGTTAAAATCAGTCGTTCGGCAAGAGAAATCTTTGTGTCTATGGGGACCTAAAGACTAGCTTAGACTTGACTGCTGACTTCATCTCACTCAGCTTCATAACTTGCACACTCTACTGCTTACTGTCATTGGTGCCACTGGGACAGGTGGATTTTCATTATAGTATAGTCTTACATATTTGATTTTATTAATAAATACTCGAATATTCGAATTTCGAGTAAAATCAAATTCATGTCAATTAAAAAAACTTCGAAATTCGACCCTTGATAAATGTGCCTCCCAAAGTACTGTTTTCATTACAATGTGTTTAGTGAAATGTTAGTAAAAATATATTTTTTTATACTTTGTATATAAATTATGCAACGTTTTGAAAAAAGCATATGATAAAGCAGAGGCCATATATGTATAGGGCCCTTGTGTGGTATTCATCTACCTAATTTGGATATCATACAAAGATGGCCTTTGTATGACCACATTAGGAGCAGATGAAATTTGTTGGTGACTTACAGCATGACTATGTAGCTTGCAGACAGCATAAAATGTTGGGTTGGACTTAAAAGCATAGTGAAATTTATAAACAACAATGATTTCCATTTTGTTTTAAGGGTAAAATATGCATTCTATTTCTTCTAGTAGGACAGGTTTCTGTAGAGGCAAAAAATAACAATGTTAGAAGATCCCTAATATTAAGTTTGGTAGTGCATTTTTTTCAAATAGATTATGTTTGGTATAGAGGCACCTCCCAGTGCTTCACTTTCACTTCACTTTCCCAGTCTTCTAAATACATCTGCATATCATCAAGTGTTACAAGATCTCAAATAATCTACTAGTGGCAGTAAATCTCTGCAGCATGAAGCAAAGGCTGACAAGGTCCATAAAAACGTCCCATTTCCATATGCATTTGTGTCAGTGATCTCTCCCCCCCCCTAAAATGGCCTGGGAAGAACTCTGTGGGGTCTGTTTATTAAAGGTCCAGTTTCTCTGGTCCAGTTTTAAAGGTTAAAAAAAATCTGAATTTTTTTTAGAGGGGGAAAAAAAAATCACATTTTTCCAGATTTATTATGCTCTGAAGCTGCTCACATTTCAAATCCAAAAATACTCCAGCTAAAACCTATTGAAATCATGTAAAAGTCAATGGCAGATGGTCCTTTTAACCTTTGTAACGTTTTAGCATCTAAGATTCTCAAGAGTTTTAGGCTCTCTGCGCTGGTTTGCATGATTCGAATTGATGCTCATTTTGTTGCAATGTTCGTTCACAGTTCATTTTTCTAGAACTTTTATTAGGGAATAAAGGAGATTCGGGTTTGGAAGTTTGGTCAAATTTTTACTGAAACAGTCAAGTTTTAGTAAACAACCCCCCCATGTGTCCAGATTTTGTTTGTCAGGATACTTTTTACTTTATTTGATTAATGAAATTAAAATGTAAAGTTTGTTTATTCTAAATTTAACTAAACAGAATAAAGGCACATGATAAAGGATGCTGCACTGCTACCTTGTTCTATTTGATGTGCTCTATAAGCTCTATAATGACTTTATCTTGTAGGCTTTATTTTTTTGTAAATTGACAGCTCTGTAGCAGTGAGTGCTTGCTTTATATGGTATGCGTCTGTTGAATGAATTATTTTGTAAAGGCCAATGTGAATACTGGTTTTCTTTTTCAAGCTTCAGACAATTTGTGAAAAGATCCTTAATGGAAAGTTTAAAAAAGAAATAGCTTTCTCTTACATACAGTATCCTACATAATGAGTAAGTGGTGTGAGTGGTGTAAGTTCAGCTCTTGTACTATTATGAAGTCATATATTTAGTTATTTTGTCTAATTCTCATTCCACTATGATAGTTTCTCTTACAAAAATGTTGCAAGCAGCATATGTCTGTTTTTTTTATTTAGTGTAAGTTTAGCTTCTCACAATAAAATATATTTGGACAAAAAAAAAAAAAAAATATATATATATATATATATATATATATATATATATATATATATATATATATATGAAAATTTGAATTCAAAATTCGAATTTTCAAGTTTTTTTATGTTCATAATTGTCAAATCCAACTAAGGAGTTATTCAAATTCAATTCAAGTTTTTTAAAAAAATTTGAATTCGATTATCGAGATTTATCATAATCTTTTGGTCCTTTAAAAACTCAAATTCGGCTATTCACCTTTTAAAACCTGCAGAATTGCTGTTTAAGTCAATGGGAGAATTCCATGGATCAATTTTTCAATTTTGAGTTGTTTTCAGCCTTCCTGACGATTGAGTTTTTTAAATTTGAATCGCATTTGACTCGAATTTGATTCAAATTTTTTGGGTCAATTCTATTAATCCGAGTTTTAAAACTTAAATTTTTTAAAATAAATTTTGATTGGTCAAATTTCGAGTTCATGGGAGTTTTAAAAAAACTCGCATGAATTTGAAATTTGACCCTTGATAAATGTGCCTCTTTGTGTTCTATAAATAGAAGTTACACTTGAAGGAGAGCTAAAAATTAACTAAAGAAGTAGGATAGAAATGTTGTACTTTATATTTTTATATATACTTTATATTTTGGGCTTCTATACCAGTGCAAGGCAACTACAGACATTTAGCAGTAAAGACCTGTGCCTCCAAATATGCCCTCACTACTAGTTTCCCCAATCTTCTTTTCTGCACAGATTCACTGATTCATTGCACATGCTCTCTGCTACTGTCATTTACTCAGCTCTTAGGGGCTGACCCACAAAATATATATATTTATACACAACATCATATTACAACACACTCATATATTTATTGAACCAACATTTCCATCTCAAGAGAGACCTTTATCAAGGTTAAGGGTCTCTGTTGAGACCGAAACTTTGGTTTTATTTTTTGTTCAATCACTAAAGACCTGTGTGTGTGGTGTAATATGATGTTTTATAATCTCCAGACTCCTGCACCCAGGCATGTAACCTTATTAAATGGAGTGCACACTTTTGGCTGAGGATGCTTATGCCTGCGTAGGGGCTGATTTTCAGCCTGAATATTTAAAATTTACTTACCTCGACGGCTTTTCTGACCTCGCAACACTTTGCCAGGCGTAGATTCGCCAGGACAATGATAATTCATGAAAATCCGAAGTTGCGCCCAGGGCTCCTAGCGTTAATATGATAAGCAGTTCGAAGTTAGGCTAGCGATGCCTAATTAACACTGCACAAGGCCAAGGGACCTTAATAAAATAAAATAGAGTAGTTATATTGCCCTACACATGCGCCCACTGTATAGTTTATGTGCCATATGTTAGGAAATGTAGGGCGGAAGGAGGGAACCCAAAAAAATTTTACGATCCTTTTCATCCTATCACCCTGTAAAAAGTAAAAGACTCCAGTGTTTTTTGGGACTTAGAAAAAACTTTTTTTTGAGGAATTTGACCCATTTCCCATGGCACACGCCATAAAAGTCTATGGGTGTCATTTCCGCGGCGAAAAAAAGCTCAAATATGCCATACCTCCCAACTGTCCCGTTTTGAGAGGGACAGTCCCGATTTTGACAGCTCAACCTGCAGTCCCGGGTTTGTCACTGAAATGTAACAAACCTGCAGTTTATGCATGGCCGGAGAATACACAGTTGAGGGGTAATTTACATCTTGCAAGTACAGCCTTTTGGATGCAAACAGTATGTTTTTTTCCTACAATGCAGCCTTTTTTCCCCATGATTCCAGTGTAATTGTGGTTGGGAGGGGGAAATGTGCATGATGCAGTTGGGGCTGATGCATCAAATTGCTGCTGATGCTAAAACTAAGACCTTTAAAAACTGTTGGCCCAGGGAAAAACCTGGATATGTCCTATATAATTCTGCCACTGTGTTCACTGCATAAATCTTTATCATTGTATATATACAGTACATAACACTATATTATTAGGTCTACAGAAGAAATGGAGGCCCTGTAACAGTCAAAAAGAGTTGTTAGCAACAGTCCAAGTCCATAATTTTTTAATACAAA
This sequence comes from Xenopus petersii, assembly GCA_038501925.1. Lineage (NCBI taxonomy): Eukaryota > Metazoa > Chordata > Amphibia > Anura > Pipidae > Xenopus > Xenopus petersii. The sequence goes on along the minus strand of CM076681.1, from coordinate 63,788,466 downwards.
ACACAAATAAATAAAAACAATAATGACCAACTATGGTTCACGTGCCCCTAAAATGAACAGTAAGGCTATATGGATAATCAGCAATGTTCACAAACAGTCAAAAAATGGATATTGTGAGCTCTGGGGTTATCAGCTGATAGACTGTTAACTTTAATATTGTTACATTCTGAGTGCTCAGTTATCACTGAAGTTTTTGTTGGTAATAACTGACCACTACAGCAGTGTTTCAGCTTGAAAATGGGTTAATGTGGACCTGAAACATTGCTGTACTGGTCTATGCCATGCAATATATAAATGCATTTTAATTATATAATGGTTGCTGTTTGGAGTGCTGTCCAGAATCCAAAGTTTGTTTGTCTTCTGATGTGAACACGGTGGGAAGTGCACCTGGTGAAAAATAAAGGTATTTGGTCTGGTGCTGACTACTAGCAACAATATTGTTTTATATGATACCAGATTCAAACATTAGTGGGATCTTGAATGGAAATGTGCATGACATAATTATTTTAATATAACCCAACAAGCATATATAAGGTAATAGTCCCACTGCATGGAAAACATTTCCAAATTAATGTCATGTACAGTCTTTTGTTGGTGCAAGTTTCTTGCACAGATTGTTGAGGGCAATAACCAGAGAGTTCTTCCAGATCACTTCCCATTATAGCTTATGGAAACTTTCCCTGTCAGCGGGATAACATAGTGATTTGGCTGTCCTTCGTCAATAGAACACGTGAAGTACAAATAGTTGCTAAAACCAGGAAACCATGCTTTAGGCTTTAGTTGTTGATAAACAATTTATCAGAATTTAGTGCAGGACCAATGCCATGGGCCTCAAACTCTATGTACTTCTATATGAAACAGTAATTTCAGAAAATATTCAAAAATATATGTTTTGACACAATAACTTTTAGGTAAAGGTTTTTACTCCCATTGTACATGGCTTAAGTAATTACTTTGTAAAACTTTATTAACTTAAATTTGACAAACTCGGGGAATTAGAGGGGTTCTGCCATTTTCTTAAAAAGTTATCAACTGTTTTGTCTGCTTTACAAATCATAAGCAATAGTGGCACAGAATAGCCACCTGCCCAGACAGGTAAGAAGAGATACGGCAAGTCAAAATATTATCATATTATTTGGCCAATTCGATGGTCGATTTTCGAAGTTTTTTAATTTGATAAATCTGTCCCTTAATTGTACCCTGTTGTATAAAATCTATTTGAAATCACCCATACTCTTGAATAAGTAAGACTTGTGCCCACACAACAAATAATTGAGAGTGAAAATATAGAACACTGTGGGCAGATTTACTAAAGTGCCCGTAGCAAGCAAAAATTCGCAAGAAATCTGCAGGGACATCGCCAATTTACTAACAGGCATAGGTAACAATTTGCTAGCTGAAGAGTAAATCGCTAAAGAAGTTTCTTGCCAATTTTTGCTCAGACGAGCGAGCAAATTTTACAGAACGTTACCTCTTTCGACAGAATTTCCTTCACCAGCTTAGACCTGGCAAACTGATAAGATGACGCTTCATCCTCCTCAATCTTATGTCAGTGACATCAAATCCTATATACCAAAAAGTCATCAAAAATGCTGGTGTTTTTTCATATTTTAAAGCAGGATTGTCTTTAAAAGTTGTAACTATTAAAAATGTTTGTTTTAACATTTTTTTTACCATTTGAGGGGCATGCCACATTTGTTTTAGGGTGTTACTTCAAACAATAGAAAATTGTTTAGTTTAATGCAAAACATTGTACATTCTTTGACTCTCAGCCAAGTTAACTGACAGAATGGATTGTGCCACCACACATTACATGAAGGTGCAGTGTAATCCGTATTTGCTATTGTAACAAAGATAAAAAGACATAAAGGCTTAAATATACAGAACAAACACCAGTAAGTAAAAGGAATTTGAAACAGTAGTGATTCATTTTACTAAAACTTTGAAACTTTGCCAGTGTTCGGCTGTAGAGACACAACTTTGCATTTTAGTGAATTGGAGTAGTGGTAGCGAATTAGCACCTAATGAAGTGGCGTGAAGTGTGGCGAAGCCTTCACAGGCAAAAATTCACCCTATAGGTGCCTCAGTGTTTCCCAGCCAAGTCCCCAAATACAATTTGTTTTTTGAGAGAAAAAGCCTAGAGGAAGCCTAAAGAAAAGGTGAGTGTTTGTGCTTTCTAGGCACCCCCCTCAGTGAATATAGGTTTCCTTCTTTAAAAACATGTAAAAGTTTAGGCTGCATTTAGGCCCCAATGCAAAGCCTGTGTCTGGATTTCCGTTTAAAAGTTTTTTTTTCTTTAAACAGTTCTGTCATGCACTTGTCCATGTCCTGTAAAGTTCTTGCTGAATAGTTTTTGTAGAAGATTTTACTGCTGTTTATATAAATGCTTATCCCCTTTCCTAAAATATTATGTCTGGCTTCTGAAGAATGCTGGCAGTCTACTAACCTCATTGTAGTTTTGCCAAATTCTGTACTGCACTATTTATGGGGGTGGGGGGGGGATATAACAAAAGTTACAATATTGCTACTGCTATTTAATGGTCAGCTGTTTGAACACAAACATTTGATTGGTTGAAAACAGTATGTCTGTTCCTTTACTGTTCGTTGCCCTGATGGCGGAGTACCGACGTTTCAGCCTGCTCCGAGGCCTATATATATATATATATACATATATGATCATCTAACATGCAGGGCAGGGTGAAAAGTGCATAAAATATTATGTGTTTTGTATGTGAATGACCCTTTACAACTGTCAGATTGCACCCTGCTTTAAATGGGACTTCTCCATGTTATAAGAATTTCTGCATATGTGCATCGCCCTGCCTACACTATTGATAATAATAGGCCTTAAGTGTTGTCAGTAATTTTTCTTCATAATGTAAATTAATGAGCAAAATGTACCAATGCACAATAATAATTAAGGGAATTCAGCTGTTTGTGCGTGATTTTACAGTTCTAATTGACTCTTATTTAAATATTATGACACAACTCACTCAAGTGCTGTCTCATTCCATCTTCTAAATATTGCATTAGGCATTAATGATTAAAGAAAAAAAGAGTTCAAGGTTAGAAGCGCTTTGATGCTTGCTCATCCAGACTACTTTTCTTAGCTTTCACAGGAACTCAGATCAATATTTAAGGACCTAACAAATCCATTCTCTTTAACAAGAGCTTACTGTTCTACATTCTATTCCACGACAGAGACGAGGAACTTTGTTTGCATTCTTTCATATTTTAATTGGGAAGGCATAAGGCAGAAAACCATATTCTTAAACCTAAACCCATTGTGCTAAAATTGTATTGTATTCTAGAATCTATTGGGGCATATTTATCAAGGGGTGAATAAAGTGCTCACCAAAGATCCCCAGAAAGAAATGTAACAGTTCTCTGTTAGGATTATTATGTATATATTGTGGCAAGCTGGCGGCTTGGACACGTAACTTTTAGGGGGATTAGTCAATGGTGAGCAGGCAGCATAGGAAAAAGGAGCATAAAGACAGGAACATACAGCTTCTTCAAGGAAAACACATGTTTATTTCCAACTTTAAACAAACAGTGTATTGTCCACAGACACAGGGGTGACCATTTTATCATTCAAACAAATAATAAAATAAAAACCTAGCCCATTGGGCACTACCTTCCAACTCTGGAGCAGTCCCTGACTAGGCTGGGCCCCTTGTGGACTACCAGCAAACAAAACAATTGTTGTGGCTCACCCCTGTACTCACAGTCTTTGAGTGAGCTTCGTAGCTTCCTGGCTTTTCCTCAATGTCCCACACAGACAACAAATCTGGCTCTTAGTCACAGCCACAGGCTCCCTCTGCTTCATGCAGGATCAGGCGGCACTCCCAGCTCCTCTGGGAGTTCCTAACACAGCCAGGTCTCCTACCTGCTGTGCCCTGCTGAGAGACACACTCTCCCATTCTAATTAACTTTAAATAGTCTTTCCACAGGACAGCTTTCCTGTGGAAGGTGAACTCCAATCGCTGGACTGGATCTGCGGAATGGAGTCCCTGACTACTAAAGTCTTTAAACAGAGCGCTGATTCTCTGTTTCATAACTCCCTTCCTGGACTCAGTACCTGGGGCGAAATTAAAGGCTAAAGTGACCTTTTTCCACCTTTTCCTAGTCACCCTACCACAATATCAAAGAGTAAATTCTCACTTTGATCCCTTGGTAACTATTGCCCTGAAAATCATAGACAAGTTAATAGAGAGCTGTGAAATTTCCCTTTGGCAAACTGTGGTAATCTCTATTCTTATTCTTTGATAAATATTCCCCTTGGAATCTGGAACATGCAGGGAAAAATATGTTCCTGGCTGTCTGCATATTTTCCATCTGCTTAAACTGGCAGATCACCTTTAAGTTAACTTTTGGGGGCAAATTCACTAAAGCGTGAAGTGGCTAACGCTAGCGCAAATTCGATAGGGAAGTGGACCTACTCTAGCGCTACTTTGCACCCTTACACCAGGAAAAGTTGCGTTATGGCGAAGGGACATAACTACGCTAATTCACTAACTTGCAGATTTTCATGAACGTTAACTCTTGCGCCAGACTTGCCTTCACCAACTGAGACCAGGCAAAGTGCAATACAGTAGATCGGGCTTGCTTCAAAAAAAGTTGACATTTTTTCTAAGTCCCAAAAAACGCTGGCGTCTTTTCCTTTTTTAAGGGTGATAGGCTGAAGAAGATCGTACATTTTTTTGGGGTACCCTACTTCCCTCCTACATTTCCTAACATATGGAACCTAAACTATACAGTGGGCACATGTATAGGGCAAAATAACAACTCTATTTTATTTTATGAAGCTTTCCCAGCTTGTGTAGTGTAATGTATTTGGTGCGGCACATACGTCCATTGTACTTTAACTTGGCACCGTATGCAAATTAGGCATCGCTAGCGTAACTTCGCTTTGCTTGACGAATTAATGCTAGCGCAACTTCGCTACTGTTCGCCTGCCTGAGCACAACTTCGCATTTTAGTGAATTTGCGTAGCGCTGGCGAAACTACGCCTGTCGAAGTGCGGCGGAGTGTGTTGTAGCTATCACCGCCGCAACTTCGGATCTTAGTGAATTTGCCCCTAAGTATGTTATAGAATGACTAATACTTTTTCAAATGGCCTTCATATTTCTTTTTTACAGTTTTTGAATTATCAGCCCTATTCTTCTGACTGCTTCCAGCTTTCAACTGGGGGGGAGGTCACCGACCCTCATCTAAAAACAGATGCTCTGTAAGGTCACAAATATTTTGTTGTTGCTACTCTTATTACTCATCTTCCTATTCAGGCCCTCTCCTATTGATATTCCAGTCTCTTATTCATATCAATGCATGTAATTTGATTGCTGGATTGGAGAGCTGCTGAGTAAAAATTGAAATAACTAAATAACAGATTAGAAATGAAAACTAATTGCAAATTGTCTTAGAAAATCACTATCTACATCACACTAAGGGGGTTATTTACTAAACTCTGAATGCAAAAATAAGGAAAAAGTGTGATTTTTTTTTATAAAATTGGACTTTTAAAAAATCACAAATTTTTGAAATTTATTAAACCCCGACGATGGAAAAGTCCGAATCAGAAAGTCTGGCATCTCAGAACTGTCGAGGTTGCATATTAGTCAATGGGAGAAGTCCCAGTGATTTTTTGATGTGCGCTAAGTTTTGTGCATTACCGCAAAGTTTTCGGGCAAAAAGCAAGAAATCTGAGTTTTTGGGTGAAAAATCCGAAAAATTATGAAAACCTGATTTTTTCCCACAAAGCAAATTTTCCGGAAAATGTAATAATAAATAAATGTAAAAAACCCAAGTGGATTTGATTGGAGTTTGCAGCAGAAAATGTTGAGATAAAATTGGACTTTGATAAATAACCCCCTGAAAGTTATTTAAAGGCAAACAATCCCTTTAAAGGATTAAAATCCAGGTTTTGAAGAATATATATAAAATTCTGAACCCCATTAAAATTGGCTTAAATAAATAAATTAGTATTGGAAGCTGGGTTTGTTTTAGAAAAGGCGGTGAAAATCAATGTACCAGCTTCCTCAAAAATATGTTGAAGATCATATAAGGTGATGGAATTCCACTGACATTATACTATTCTGATGAAACCTGTTATATGTTAACAGGTGTTTAACATTCCATTAAGAATTCATCAAGAAATATTAACAGGTGTTTAACATTCCATCAAGAACTTTAAAATTCAGAACTATAAATAAGCAATTCTATTTTGCAAAAACATTTTCAAAATACCAGTATGGGATCCGTTATCTGGAAAACCCACTATTCAAAAATCTCCACATTAAGGAAAGGCCATATCCCATAGACACCATTATAATTAAATTATTACATTTTTTAAAAATTGATTCCCTTTTTTTCTTTAATAACAAAACAGTACCTTGCACTTGATCCTAACTAAGATATGATTAATCAATTTTGTAAACTAAACCAGCCTATTGGGGTTATTTAATGTTTACATGGTAGGAAGATCCAAATTGCGGAAAGATCCATTATCGGGAAAACCCCAGGTCCTGAGCATTCTGGATAACGGTCCCATACCTGTATATTCCAGTTCATCTTTTACAAATATATGGCCCTCTATCTTAGACAGTGAACATTGTGAGACTATGTTGCTGGGAATGTATTCAGGCTGATGATGACGTGACTAACGTTGAAATATCTTTGCTGTTGTTGTAGGTTACCCTACAAGGTGCAGAAATGCCCCAAACTGTACTGTGCCATATAAATTTTTTTTTTTATGAAAACCACTATTCTAGCAGTTTTCTTAGATTTTGAAGAGAACGTTTGCTTTCCTATGCCCAAGAAGAATTAGTCCTTTGTTTGGGTCTGTAGTAAAAAGAACAGATGTCCCATCCATGGACTAAAAAAGGGGTATTATCAGGTAATATTTTCAGTTTAGGCTGGTAAATGACAGGCTTGCAGCATGTTTCACTAAACTTGCTCCCTAAATACATGTCCAGAAAGTCATATTATATGGTCAACATTAGCTAAACTCTTTATTAAATATGGGCATGTATTGCCACCATATCAGAGTACATCTGATTTGATGTTTTCAATGGAGTAAATAGTATTGATCTATTTAATTATCATAACTATAATTAAGCTGTTATGTTGAGTGTGAACCTTGCCCAGTCTGACATGTAGTTCTGAAGTAGTATCTGTACTGGTTAGAAGAATTTTAGGAATTTAGAATTATGAACTGGTTGATTATGTTAAACAATATTGCAATTACTCCTGAACCAACTGGAGCTTGTTTTCTGTCAGGGTCAGGCTCATGTTGCATAGTGGAGATGCCTGTACCTGCCAATGGTTTCTCCAAGGAAAAGATAATAAGAAATGGGAAAATTCATTGCTGGCTTACCCTGCAACATATGATTAGGTTAGGACCTGTAAATGGACTTGTATACCTTAACATACATATGTACAGTATATCAAAGTAAAATAATCAAAGTAAACACTATTAGCTGTGTGGTATTGTTCCCTATAGTCCTCATGACAGCTATGATTTAACATTCCAGAATGCCATGTTGCAATTGATTGACAGCACCAGAATCAGTCTTCTCTCGCCATACATGATGCAGCAACTGGGCAATAATAATGAGACCCCCGCAGATACACCTGTCATCTTGCTGACCTGTCTCTTAGAAGGCTGCCTTTTCTGTATTGCTGACTTTTCTACTGAGATAGCAGTAAGCATAGATGGCCAGGCATAGATGTCTGAGGGATGTTTAGTGCTATTAATAGTATATGGCTTTAAAAGCAAGGAAAAGCCTGGGATAACATAGCAGCATAAAACCCAGCAGTATTTCATTATAGAAACAATTGTTTTTGTACATTCTAAAGGAATAACTAACCCCAGATTGAGCCTTAGACTTGTTTTCTTTTCACATCACAATGCTAATGAGAGTAATTATTGGTGTCCATTTCTTCTCCCAGCACTGCATTTTGTTTATGGGGAATACTAAGCCAAGGCTCTGGGGCTTGGTCAGTTACTTGGCACACAAAGGGTTTAGTCTTTCTACAGGTATGGGTACTTATCCAGAATGCTTGGATAACGGATCATTTTATCATTAAATAAACCCAATAAGCTGCTTTTGTTTATTATCAGGATTAATTAAATATTAGTTTGGATAAAGTACAAGGTACACTTTTATTAATACAGCGAAAAAGGAAATAATTTTTTTTAAAATTTGGATTATTTTGATAAAATGGAGTCTATGGGAGATGGACTTTCTGTAATTCAGAGCTTTGTGGATAACGGGTTTCAGCTAGCAGAACCCCATTCTGTACAAGCTATTATTTGTAGTATTGATTAGCTGTGTTTTATGAATGCAGTATTAATTGAATAATATTGGTATCCATTTTGGTTAAAATCTGCTTCTTTCACCATTTACTGTATTTACTGACTAGAAAACAAGGAATAGGAACATCCCTTGGTAAACTAGATACAATATAGAACAATTAGCATGCACCTTAAAGGAACATTGTATTGTAGAAAAAAGAAGAACCCAATGGAATTAAATCTACAGTATATAAATCTAAATGCTAGAGACCTGCAGGGGTCTGTTTTTTTAGACCAGCACCCAACCTGTACCTCAACCCCATTAAGTTCCACCAAACGTGCTCCCGCTGTGATCGAAGTGGTCACATAAACTGACATTACTCTGATCAATTTTAACATTTCCACCAAGTTCCAAACTTAGGTATACTTTGAAACATTTCATTCAATGTTTCAACCATGAAACATTTCAAACCAAATTTGAATTAACAGTGGACATTGCCTTTACAAAGTTTCCTTCCTCTTATATCTGTTTAACCTATGACACCAAGTAGGATAAGCCCTTGCTAATGTAGGATAATCCTCTCAACACTCCACTTTAATTTCACTTGAAGACTTTACTAGTCATTGCATATCTCATGGAATTTGCCAAGGATCATTTGCTCCACTCTTCACAATTGGTGTTGAGCAATGTTATCTACCTATATCTAGATAATGAGGTAGAGAATGCTAAACATCATTTAGAACAAGTGAATGTTCCCATATGCAATGTCACATCTACCTTCAACCCATGCATTCTAGCAGTACATTACATAGATTATGCTCAGATGTTATCGATGTTCATTATACCTCAAACACAGATTCGCCCATCAGTAGTCACCAGCTTAGAAAATGCTTTTTTTCAGAAGCTTAAATAAATATGTCTAAAGCAATCTAAAATAGCTACATCCTTAAACTTAAGAATTAAGGGACATGAGTGTAATAAAAACCTTAAATATTTCTAAAGCAATCTAGAGTAATCTAAAATAGCTCCATTCTTAAGAAATGTTACTACATGGGACATGAGTATAAAAAAAGCAAAACGGACAATATGTTTGTGCTATACTGAGAAGGCTCAGGACCTGTAGTCTAAATTGGACCAGCAGCTTACCACATTGTAAATGCACAAATATCAGGCAATTTGTGGCTACATGTATCTGGCACTGTGGCACACATGCTAGTGTTCAACATGCGTCAATCTGCATCTAGGATGCATTGAACAGCACTGTGAAACATTGCTATCTCATACCACCCAACTGTCCCGTTTTTTGCGGGACAGTCCCGATTTTGACAGCTCAACCCGCAGTCCCGGCTTTGTTACTGAAATTTCCCGACTTTCTCTTTGATCTCCTGCACTGAACAGCCAGAAAAAGATACAAAGTTTCCAACTTAATTGACTTTTGGTAGAGAATCCAGAATAGAGTAATACTGACACTAAAAAATGCATTTTCAAAATATTAATACTACATTAAAAGTTACCTATAGGTAATGTTGATCATTTTTTGCTTATAGTTCTGCTTTTGTAAGTAATTGTCACTTGAAGTTCCTAAACCTGACTGTCTTGCCAACCTGACTGTCTCTTCTTAACCTGTCAGTTAGAGTTTCTAATGCTAACAGACTACTGCTGCACAAATATGGCAGCCCCCTCATAGAGGAACAGGGTCTTAAGAAAGGTAATGTAAAAGCATCAGGCAAATACTTTTATGGCAAAATTATAAATAGCATTCAAAGATAATGTTATTATAGATATAAAAAACGGTTATTTTCTGGTGTCAGTATCTTTTTAAGATACTTTTGTAACAATTTAAGATAAGCAGGTCTCTTGGGAGAAAGACTCACAGCTTAAAGAGCAATTCACCTTCATTAGCAAAACCACAGTAATGTATTCAAACTTTCATAACCTGCCAAATTTTTGTGGCCACAAAAATGGTCATGATCAAAAATCTTTTGCTGCACCCGGTGCGCCAACTCTTTTTGTCGCTCTTTCTATTTCCAAAATATTGGGAGGTATGCTACCTGTGCTCCTTTGGTTATGTTTTCTAAAAACCGGGATATGTTGGCGTTCGGTACTTTGTGGCCTCCCTATTTTTAGATTATATTTTTTTGGAAAAGAGGAGCACATGTATGGGACCTGTTATATAGAATGCTTGTGACCTGGGATTTCTGTATAAGGGATGTTTCCATAATTGGGGTTTCCATACCTTAAATTTGCTAAAAATTATTAAAACATTAAATTAACCCAATATAATAGTTTTGCCTTGGATAAAGATTCATTATATTTTATTTGGATCATGTGCAAGGTCCTGTTTTATCATTACAGAAGAAAGGAAATCATTTCCTTGTTTTTTGTTTTGAATTATATTCTTAAAGTTTTTTAGAGCCCTGTCTTGGTGCAGTCAATATCAGCTATGACTCCCTGGAATGACAGTGTTGGCATTGGGTTTTTAAACTGAGCTAAGAGTAACTGCTACAAACCAGTGCCAAGGTCATTCCTTATACTGAAATAGCTCTGGATTCCATTCATAGACTACTGTTTTCCTGCCAGCTTTGAGATATTATATACATTGTTTAATAAAGTATGCCAAGGCAAAATTAATTTGTCCTCTGTGCACTTTAGAAATAATTTATGTCATGTTTGCATGGAACATTGTCATTTTCTGTAATAGAATAAAATATTATTAAGAGCAATGTGCTCATCCGAAATAACACGATCAAAACATAGCAACTAATAATCAGCAATCCTGGGATTCTAGCTTTATTATATACATACAAGTAAACTTTAAAAGATCATACTGGATTTTCCTCTTCATCTATTAGTACTTTTGTAGGCAAAAATAAAGAAAATTTGCTTGAGCAAATCTGTTGCTGCCAGTGCTTAGTACTGAGCTATAATCTGTATAACATGGCTTAACTAGCTATCAAGATACATGCATTGATATATTCAATTTTGGCAGCTCACACAAACTACTTCAAAGGAACAGTGTCACTGAAAAATTGTTGAAAAAGTGTTTTAAAGTAATGAAAACATAGGGGCGCATTTACTATGGGTCGAATATGGAGGGTTAATTAACCCTTGATATTCGACCATCGAAGTTAAATCCCTCGACTTCGAATATCGAAGTCGAAGGATTTACCGCAATTTAGGATTTACCGCAATTTTAATCCATCGATCGAACGATTTTTCTTCTATCAGAAATTGCTAGGAAAGCCTATGGGGACCTTCCCCATAGGCTAACATTGGTGCTCGATAGGTTTTAGGTGGCGAAGTAGGTGGTCGAAGTTTTTTTTAAAGAGACAGTACTTCGACTATCGAATGGTCGAATAGTCGAATGATTTTTAGTTCGAATCGTCCGATTTGAAGTCAAAGTCGTAGATGAAGGTCGAAGTAGACAATTCGATGGTCGAAGTAGCCAAAAAAATACTTCTAAATTCAAAGTATTTCATTCTAATCCTTCACTCGAGCTAAGTAAATGTGCCCCCTAGTGTTCTGTTGCCCTGTACTAGTACAACTGATGTGTTTGCTTAAGAAATTCTACTATTGTTTATATAACAAGCTGCTATGAAGCCATGGTGGCAGTCATTCAAAGCTGAAAAATAAGAAAAGGCACAGGATACTCAGCAGATAAAACATAAGCTCTGTAGTATATTATGGGATCCTTCAGAACCTATCTCTTATCTACTTTGTACCCTGTGCTTGAATAGCTGGCCCATGGCTACACAGCTTGTTTATATAAACTATAGCTCTGTTTCTGAAACGCAAACACCAATTTTACCAGTGCAAGGCACCAGTACATTATATTTTCATTCCTTTAAAATACTTAGATTTTTTGGTGTTACTGTTCCTTTAAAGGAGAAGGAAACGTTAAAACTAAGTAAGCTTTATCAGAAAGGTGTATATAAATACACTAGTAAAGCCTCATAGTAATGCTGCTCAGAGTCCTCTGTCAAAAGAAATTTATTTCCTTCTATTGTGTATTCATGGGCTTCTGTATCAGACGTCCTGTTTTAAGTTTAAACCTCCAGGGCTTGGGCTTGAGCATGCTCAGTTTGCTCCATTCCTCCTCTTTCCCCCTCTCCGTGCTGTAATCTGAGTTTAGAGCTATGAGCTATCAGGGAGAGACTCAGGCAGGAAGTGATGTCACAGCAAGCTAATATGGCAGCTGGTACCCTAAACAAACAGAGATGGTGTCTACAGCTGTTTTCTCAGGTATGGAAAAGGATTCTAAATAATAAAAATGGTTCTAGCTTGCACTGTTGTAGCTAATCTAGTAGCAATAAACTGCCTTAGTAGCTTTCCTTCCCCTTTAAGGGCAGGGGCACACTTCTGCTCTAATCAACTTCCAGGTATATTTTCATTGCACATTTTGATGCAGAGTGGAGATGGAAATCTGGAGCTGCATCAGTTGACACAATGCACACAATTCATTTTAAATCAATGGCATGCCACGTTCTACCAAAAAGTAAAGTTGCAAGGGATGACTTTCCATTGCCCTTAAATGCACAGGGGCAATATTTCAAAACACCAGTGTTGGCTTTTCAATGTAGTATTACAACAAAGTAATAGGTCTCGGGACCTCAGGCAATCTTTTAGTTGATGTTTAAATAAAGAGTATTTTTACATTTCATATTAAACACTTCTTTCTGCCTACAGATTTTAATGAGGCGGGGGGGGGGAAGCAGGTCTGCTCCAATCAGAGGCTTCCTGTAGCTGCACTGACAGGCACAGTATTGGCCTCTGCTACATGGAGCGAAGATCGCCTGGAAATTCCTTTCGCATTTTTGTTGCTGATCTCTGCTTCGCTTCATGTAGCCGCACTCAGGCCAAAGTTGTCAGTCCAAAGCTGTCAGTGCAGCTACATGAGAACCAGGTGCAAAAATTTGCATCAAACCCAGTTGTGTAACTCCCCCTGGAAGACAGTGAAAAAAAAAAGTGACAAAAATTACATAAGTTAATGAACCCTATACCTTCCAGTTCCTGCTACAGGCAGCATTGCATCTAATGCTGCAAACCAAATTGGTCTCTGGCTGTTCTGAAATAGACTTGTTTTGACTCTAGCCAAAGTCTATTTAAAACAAGGATACATGGTGCCTATGGACATTAATCTTAGGTGCCATATAGACTCACTCTATTTAGCAGTAGTTAAAGAAGAGGGCTAGTTGTTTGGGATCCTTACTAGCACTCACTACCATCAGACTTGCATGGAACAGCAAGAATAGAGCTGCTTTCTCCCTTAGCCTAGAGCAAAATAACTGCATTGCAGTGTATTAGCCACTTGTGTACATCTATATTGAGAAGCCAATTGTTTTTTTTGTGTAGTTACTGAAGCAATACATAAATCTGGAAAAATCAAATAGGCTTACTAAGAGAGTTCCTATGGTAGATAGTGTTGAAGCCAGTACAGGTATAGGACCTTTTATCCGGAAAGTTTGAAACCTGGGGTTTTCCAGATAACAGGTCTTTCTGTAATTTGGATTTTCATACCTTAAGTCTACTAGAAAATCATGTGAAGATTAAATAAACCCAATAGGCTGGTTTTGCTTCCAATACGAATTATTTATATCTTAGTTTGGCTCAAGTACAAGCTACTGTTTTATTATTACAGAGAAAAAGGAAAAACATTTGGATTATTTGGATAAAATGGAGTCTATGGGAGATGTAATTCGGCTCCCGCACACCCTCTGATAATTAGTAGAACGATACTTGGTGCAGGTAGAGGATCGGCCGCCTCACAAACAGTCTTAGCAGAAAGAATCCAAAAGTACACAGGGTCAATGCAAGCAAGCATGAGAAAGGGGCGTGACCCTGAAACATTGCATTTCGCAATAAACACGCAAGGCAGCATGCTTGCATTGACTCTGTGTGCCTTTGGATTCTTTCTGCTAAGTCTATGGGAGATGGCCTTTCTGAATAAGAGGTTTCCGGATAACGTATAGCATACCTGTACAAAAAATCAGAAAAGCAAACATCCCTTTACTATTTATTGTTACAAATTTCCCGGTTCAGGTCAGTATAGTAGAGAGAAAGTGTTGCACAGATGCTGAGCAGACTTCATTATATAATATGAAAGTCAAGGAGCTTTGTCTTTGAATGGAGAAAATGGACCAGCAGCTGAATATCTGCCACTTTTAAGATTTACTCTTCACGCTGAAGTTACAGGTCTTTGCATATTTCCATTGCAACTGCTTATGTTCCATGAATTAGAAACATGGAATCTGTTTATTCTTGTGGACTTCTGTTCTCAGCAGGCCTGAATGGTATGTGTAATGTATGCCTCTTAATCTGAATACTGCACTTAAGACAGACTAACTTTCATCAAGAATTATTTTTTTTTGTTTTACTAAGAAGTTTAAAAAGCATTGTGGTCAGTGGTGAAAAACACTTGCCCCTCTACTGGAAAACTTTCAAGGGGTCCGGTGCACATAGAAACAGTCCCCCTCTCCTCCCCCTGCTTGATGCGGCGTGCACGCAAAATATTCTTTAAGAGAGCCGGAGGAAGGTTTTTAGTGCTGTGGACCCAGAGGTCCGGGCCCCCCTGTTCCCTGGGCCTCCCCGCGACCATGGGGTCTGCTTCCTCTATAGTTACGTGCCTGATTGCTGTTTTGGCTTTAACATATATTGCGGTAAGTACACAATGGCCATAACGAAGGAACATATATTTGCAGATGTTTCCAGCAGTCTCACAACTACAGAGTTGTCAAACTGAAATAATATTCAAATTCATAAAGTGCACTTTTTGCACAAAATCCTAGGACACCAACCAAATTACTAATATAATTACATTTTATACTATATTGCATGCATTTGCGTTAATCCCAATAAATTAGCCATGATTTCTTCATGAAATTCTATGTCTCAAGCTGTATCCCCTTCTATTAAAGCGTACTGCAGTATGTCTCATAGATTAGACTGATTAGACTAGGGTCTATTGTCTGTCTTGTCACTTTTCTGTAATCCCTTTTAATAGGATCATGGCAGTCAGATGCAAAGTAATTTAGGTCATGTATAGGAAATATGTACCTCTTCAAGTTGTAATTAATTGTAAATGTTGTAATGTAAGTTAGAACACTGCTTTTCCTGCTTCTATTTATTGTTTGTAATTTCTAGTTGTATGTATAACTTTATTTGTAAAGTGCTGTTAAGGAGCCGCAGCGCTGTACAGTGTATAAAAGTACAATATATATTAAAGTATAATTGGGGGAGACAAATCACATAATAAATATATACAGGACAAAGAGCTTAAGTGCTATGTGGTAAGAGACATAGTGGGAAGGAGGTCCCTGCCCCCCGTAGAGCTAACAGTTTAAGTGGATGGGAGGCTAACATACAGGTACAAATTGGAGATAAAAAGTGCACAAGGTAAGGCATAGTAAGTAGGGACAGGACTAGGCTAATGTTCTAGTCATCCAAAAGGTAGACTCTTAGTTGTTAGGTTGTTTGTTGAGGTCTAGTGAAAGAAACCCCTAAAGCTTCTATCACTATGGGGCAGATTTATTATGGTTCGAAGGGTAAAAATCTAATTTTTTTGGTCAAAACTCACAAATTAGAATTTTAAATCACCAACTTGAATTTGAATTAGAGTGTGAGATTTATCACATCTCGACCCTGGAAACAATTCTTATTCAAATATTCACCACCTAAAACTTGCGAAAGTCAAGGGCAGAGGTCTGTTGAACCATTTCAAGATATTTATTGCCTTCCTGACATTCAAGTTATTTTTAGGAGGAAAACTTGATTAGAATTTGGTTCAAATTTAAGGGTCGTTCTTTTCGATCGAATATTAGATCAAGTTTTTTTCATAAATTACCTCCTATTCGAGTTGTGAGTAAATTTGAATTTATGAGAGTTAAAAAAAATCACATTACTTAGAAATTCGACCTTTGATAAATACGCTCTTATACTGTATGTTGTTTACATATATTTATATCCCCCCCTAATATATTTCGTTTGTTTAGAGCAAACTTGGTCACTAGTAATCGTCTAATTGGTTTGGGATTAATTGTTTCTTCAGGTCATCAATTTCCTATTCCAAAACAGTTTTTAATACGCCGACTACATGAAAGTGTGTAATGTACAGTTTGATGTGTAGTACTGAAATTATATTACTTACAATTTATTCCATGCAAATACTGATTACAATAATAGACACTCATACCCCAGTGAAAACACCTAAAAACTAGTAATTTTTACTGCTCATGCTCTCTCACTCTTTATAAGATGAGATGAATAATTAAATTCTTTGTAGGTAAGTAAACTTTCTTTCTAAAACCTGGTTGCCGGTTTCTGAACATGTTATCTTGCCGCTGTGTGATACATGGGTCCTTAAATTGGCACAGTGTACCCACAGTATTGTGTTACCTATTATTATACACAGAATTGTGTTTGTGTGAACTGAATCATTTCCTCTTTTTATGAAAGTTTTTCTTAGCATTTGCAGCAGCTGCCACGAGCTTCATCTCTTATTTGACTCAGTGTTGTATCTTTATCTATGCGGGCTGCTGCACCCTAGTTCTTTGACCCTGAATGCATCTACTGTGAACATCATTAGAAATATTTCAGTACTCCTTGGATAGTCCTGATGTCATTTCCTGGATGAGATATTTGAGGCCTCTCCAGGGCTGCATCATGTTGACAGGGCAACTACTGGGTTTTCATCAGTTTTAGATGATGGATAAAAAGAGAGCGGATAACATCATATTGTAGTACAGCAGGCACTCAAAGACCAATCTTCCAGACTTGGAATTTCGTATCTCCTATGATTAAGTGTCTGTGAGATACGGAACACGTAAGGCTGAAGCCTGATGTACCTAATAAATTACTAATCATTTTACAAGTCTGTCTGGAAGATTGGTCTTTGAGTGCCTGCTCAACTAAAATACGGTGTTATCTGTTCCCTTAGACGAAGGTTCAGGGTGGTGCACCTGGACATCTTCTCCAATCGGAGAATTGCATTACAGATGGATTAAAATGCTTTAAATAAATGAAAAATAGAAGAGTCAATGTCAAAGTGAGATCATTTGTATAAGTATCCTTTTCATTTACATTTTTAGTATACTAACCTTAAAATGGCCTGTGCTAAGAGCAATAGTTTATGTAAGCCGTGTAACTATGAAGCCACTCTACAAAAAAAACCATTTTGGTGGGAGTAATGCTGATGAAATTCTTTGTTGTTGCTTTGTTGCCACAAAAAAAGAAGTGCAATGGGTGAAAAGAATAAAAAATTGTTTTGGAAACAACTAATTTTAATGTTATTGTTTTAAACTGAATCAGTAAGTATTATACCAAGATCGCCACCTAGTGGAAGCAAGTAGAAACAGCAGAACAGTTACATTGTTCAGAAATACATCAACAAAGCGAAGACTTTTTCACATTTCAGTTTGTTTCTTACTATATATTAAAAAGATGAAAATGGATATTCATTATTTTTACATTTTCTGTAACTAAATATATTTTACAGTTCCTGTCAGATAACCTTAAGAGATAATTCTCACTTGGATTTTGCACTTGTTCTTTAATCTTACTGTCTGTAAGCCCTCAGCTATTTTAATATCATTGTAATTTTCCTACATCTTAGTCTTAGCTGCTGGGACAAACTTTTATTATAACATTATAACAGTAAAAATTGCTATATATACTTATAATGATATGGTACTAGCAACCACTAGCAACCACAGCAATGTCAGAATTACTTTCATTGTCAAAATTAAATGTGTTTTGTCCTGTGGTTACATTTTATGGCTTTGCAAAAACTAATTTACTTAATTCCTGAAAAAGTTACAGCCACTTGTTTTTGAATGAGTGTAATAATTGAAATCCTTGCAATGGTCTAATCTTGCATTCCTATCTAGCTCTGTGTCTGTGAAAGTTCTCCAGGTCATCGTATATCCATAGTAGCTGTCTTTCTCAATTTAGAATGGGGCAGACCTCAAAAATGCTATATACTTTATATACTTATGCATGAGAAAGCTACCTGGATGACTAGTAAATCGTCTTCTAAAGAAAAATATAATGACAGCAAGTCCAGGTAATTTGACTTATTGCTATAGATATATCTAGCTTTGTAGAGGATTTTATAGCTACACACAGCCTTTATTATGTTTTTCTATAGCTTGACAGTAGTTTTCTCATCCACTCAGCAATGAGAGTTCAGCCTCACATTATTGGACATGTGGTCAACTGAAAACTGAAATACTTTATTAGTTTGAAAATTGTGTTTATTGTTGATTCATGTAAATGTACATATATATGTTGCAGAGATGTGGGTTTTGTGTTTAGGTGTATTAGTTGTGCCCACAATACCAGCTAACAGGTGTCTGTGTCAAATGCATAAGCTAAACCTGTTGAATCTGTATACTTACAGCAAATATAGACTCGTGTTTGCTGCTATAATTATTTTGAAATTCTGTAAACTCTACAGCTACTCATAAGATTGCACGCTCTATGGACAGGGAACTCCTGGTTTTCTCTCTAACACTTATCATTTTATCTTTAAGGTAACTGTATTTTATATTTATTTGTACAGATATGGGATGCATTATCCGGAAAACCCTTATCCAGAAAGCTTATAGAAAGGCCGTATTCTATAGACACCATTTTATCCAAATACATTTAAAACGATTTCCTTTTTCTCTGTAATAATAAAACAGTACCCTGTACTTGATCCAAACTAAGATATAATTAATTCTTATTAGAAGCAAAACCAGCCTATTGGGTTTATTTAGTGTTTACATAATTTTCTAGTAGACTTGAGGTATGAAGATCCTAATTATAAAAGTTATCCAGAAGACCACAGGTTCTAAGCATTCTGGATAACAGGTCCCATACCTGGATTCATCTTTGTATTGTGCCTTGTTTGTCCTAATTATGTATTGGAAACCAAAGTAGAATTGTAACATGCAGACAATATTACATGAAGGCTGCAGTATGTAGGTTGTAACAGTGACCACACAGTACTTATCACTGATTGTTTTGCTCTACTTTGGGCAAGTTATTCAAAGTATGAATTATTTAAAAGTGTTACTACTATAGAGAAGCCTGTATAGCTGTGTGGTCATATCACTTTGTGAATTCCTCTATAAATTCTATAGATCTTATTACAAAGAACATAAATAAATACTAAAGTTTAGCTATACAGATGCCCTACAAGCATATAAATGTGTATTGTAGTTGCAAGTAATGAATAGGCATACCTACACTGTGGGGCATATTTATCAGTGCAGACAAACATCACCAGTGATGTTGCTCATATCAACATCAGATCTTTGGTTTTGTTTTCTAATTTAGGTGACTGTTAAAATCTAATTTCTGATTGGTTGCTGTGTGTTAACTTTAGTCTGTTTATCTTCCACTATTGGGTGGTATCAGATTCCATTGACCCAAACACTAACCCTCTCTGGTTTGAATAAATCTTTCAGACTCCTTTTTTTCAGTCTTCTCAGCATCATCATTTTCTAGTTTAAGCCAGTTGACTAAATGCCACAATATTAAGGCGGTACTGCAATAAAACGGTGCCACCCTTGTATGCTTTTTTATTGCCATACCTAGTGATTCATCATCATCATCATGATTGTTTGGTTGATTGCCATGAATTTCAACTTCTGAGTATATCTGTGTCATGTCTGTGCTTTTCATACATTTGTGTAATTCTGTTTTTACTTGCTAGGATATAGGGATTTACTTTTTGGAATATACAGAAATGGTTTAAAACAAAACGTGGAACTAAACATGTTAGTGATGTGGGCTCCCAGCCTGCCACTGCAAATGTTATAGTGTATTGGGGGCAACATGTATAAAACAGCAATTGAGCAAAAGAAAGACACAATGGCAACAATACATTTGCTTGACCTGTGGCTCTTAAAGGACAAAGAAACGCCTTATCCAAATCTTTATTATGTTCT
This sequence comes from Xenopus petersii, assembly GCA_038501925.1. Taxonomy (NCBI): domain Eukaryota; kingdom Metazoa; phylum Chordata; class Amphibia; order Anura; family Pipidae; genus Xenopus; species Xenopus petersii. Next base: position 63,768,239 of record CM076681.1, on the reverse strand, counting down.
AGCACCCCCCCCATGTACCTGATCGCTAAGTTCCATTTGCGAAGCTGCCTGCTGAGGACTGCGCATGCACCAGGGTCTTTATCAAGGAATGGTGGCTGATGGGTATTTCTATGTATCAACTCTGTGTTTTTCTGCACTCTTCTCACTCTTATAATCTAGTAAATTATCAGAACCACAAAATGTTGTCATGTGATGGCATGCAACATTTGCTCCAACCTCCCCCCCCTGCTTTTATGTTAAAGTCAGGTGTTGTGTTTTCTTATTGCATCTTCATCTGACAGTCAGTGTATAGTGGTAAAAAAATGTATTTTACACACCATCAGATATTAACATGTTTAATGTAGTTGAAACGTGTCAGATGGCTAATCTTTCATGTATTTTCATCAGATTTTTATACCAGTCCCATTATATGTTGGCCTGTGCAACTCCATTAAGACTAGTAGGATCCGATCTATGGTCCAACACTATCCTACAAAATCTCGCTTGTAGTTTAGCTCGAACAGGGACGTTTTATGGTCTGGTACTTTCTGTTACCTTCGATTTTACAGTAGGTATGAGGTGCGAGGAAGTGATTAGCTTTGTAGAATTAACAGTGCTGCTATCAGAAGGGAGAGTTCATCTTAGGTGAATACCTGTTATAGAAGCTTCTAAACTTTTCCTGTAGGCACAGAATGCACATAAAAATGATTGTCTCTGTAGGGAACCATGTGAGTTCTTATTCTATTTTTTAAGATCAAATACATTTTAAAATACATCTGTCAAGTATTGCATGTAATACAGAACTTTCAAGATTTTTTTGCTACCTCTTGAAATATGTAAACATTTGCAGGCAGAGGAAGAAAATGCAATATCTGGTTTAATACTGTGACTTGTAAGGTAGAAAAAGACTTAACTAGTTCTGCTTCTCTGTCTGCAGCAGGCACATTCCTTCCGTCTTAGGCTTTTTTGTTTTCTTTGGCACTAAATATGTTTGCTTACGCCACACAGAGACCTTCAATGTGCACACAAAACACAGTTTGTACCCTGTTGCAAAACTGATAATGTGCTTGAATTTTAAATTCCAGAGAAGCTACATTTTTTTCTAGATCTGTTCCAAGGTTCTGTAGTTTATAACATTAAATCAGTTTATTCAATTCTTTGTTTGTTACGTTTTCTTTGTTAACTGACACCCTCAGAAATAAATAAAGCTTTTCAGCACCTAGGTCCAAAAACCATTTACTAAACCACAATGTCTAGCATTGTCTATAAAATAATGACTTTGTTATCTTTGTATACTTAGATGTTTAAAGTCTCATTTTACTTTTTTTTTTGTCTAATGGCGTATAGTAAGAAAAAAATGTATATTTCTGTTGTAGGGTTTTCCACTTTTCCAAAAAGCTTGTCAATTTGGGGGATAAAATTAGCAAAGGGGAGGAAACGCGAGCAGATAAAAATTTGCATTTTGCTATGCAATATTATTTTGTTATTGCATTGCAAATTTTAATTGCACAATTTAAGGCATAAAACTGGCAAACTATACATTTGTTCCAGTGGTGAACCAATGAACAGTTTCTGGGTTTTTATTTTTTTGTGTACAATGGAATATTTTTCCATTAATTACTTATTACTTAAAGGGGTGGTTCACCTTTAAAGATATACTGCACCCAGAAACCTTTATTCACATCTGTTATTACATTTTCTTTGCATGCTGTTTATAATTTTGCCATAAAAGCATTTGCCCAGTGCTTTTTCATTTCTTATCCAATTCCCCATGTTCCTCTATGAGGGGCTGCCATACTTGTGCAGCAGTTGTCTGTTAGCATTAGAATCTGTAACTGAGAAGGGACAGTCATCTCTAGGAACTTTAAGTAACAATTACTTACAGCAGAGCAATCTGCAAAAAACAATTAACATGACCTATAGGCATCTTTTAAAATAGGGATGCACTGAATCCAGGATTTGGTTCGGGATTCAGCCTTTTTCAGCAGGATTCAAATTCGTGCCGAATACTTGTGCATGGGCGAATCCTAATTTGCATATGTAAATTAGGTGTGGGAAGGGAAATCGTGTGACTTTTTGTCACCATGGAAGTAAAAAAACATTTTCCCTACCTTTTCCTTTCCCTCCCCTATTTTGCATATGCAAATAAGGATTTGGCTCGGTATTTGGCCGGCTCTTTCATGAAGGATTTGGGGATTCTGCCGAATCCCAAAAAGTGGATTCGCCACATCCCTATTTTTAAAACTGATCATCCTTTCCAATACATAGCTTGCTGTATATATATGTATCTATATATATATATGTATATATATATATATATATATATATATATATATATATATATATATATTATATATATACTAAACAAGGTAGCCCCAGCATTCTCAATATATGACCCCCTGAAAAAATATTCTTGCACAACTGAACTGTAACTTTCTTAAAAAAGACACTTTTAGTTACAAAGTTTGTACAAAGCATGCATAAGCTGACGCGCCCCGTCAAGGCAGTGTCCATGCGTCAGTCCTATCCTAAGTGAAAAAAAAAAGAAAAGTTTAATAATGGAGACAGACCATACCTGCTTTTCTCTTTATTTAAGATGAAATATTAAATGAAATTATTTAAGCATGATCTCTTCCAAAGACACCATTAGGAGGGGGTTGGGAGAGCGAGCATTTAAGGAGAGAGCCACCTCCCCAAAATATATAACATTTTTAAACAAACAATATATAATGTTCTTTCAGGGTATGCACTCTTGCCGGATTTAAAGTATAGATGGGTGCGTTGGTCAAAGCTTTTCATACAGCATAGCAAATGGACCCGCACTCCTTTTGTTGTGAAAGTAAATGTGTTTTATTTACAATGCACAATGCATTGTAAATAAAACACATTTACTTTCACGACAAAAGGAGTGCGGGTCCATTTGTGTCACTTAACGCTTGCACTCTAAATGAGTCTTGGATTACTGTGGTGCAGGGGAAAATCTTGTTATGTATAGTTCAAAAGGACCATCGAACCATCATATTTTATTACTCAAACTTGTGCATCCAATGTTTTGGCCCACATTAGGGCCTTTATCAAAGTCCTTGCCATTTTGGCAAGGGTTTACATTATTCTGTCTGTGATTTTTCTGAAAGCGTAAGTATGCGAGAGCAGTGCGTCACTATGTGCCAGTACGTGTCTATTGCTAACAGCTTCAGCACACAGGCAGCAGTATAGACCAAGTGGCAGATCATTTCACTAATGTGCCCAAATATTACTGCTACATCTACATGATTCCTGATCGAACTATGCTGGCGGACCTCTTTGTTATTCGAACGATTCGAAGGATTTTAATCCAACGATCGAAGGAAAATCCTTCGATTGAAAAATCCCAGGCAAGCCTATGGGGACCTTCCCCATAGGCTAACATTGACTTCGGTAGCTTTTAGTTGCCGAAGTAGGGGGTCGAAGTTTTTCTTAAAGGGACAGTACTTCGACTATCGAATGGTTGAATAGTCGAACGATTTTTAGTTCGAATCGTTCGATTCGAAGTCGAAGGTCGTAGTCGAAGGTCGAAGTAGCCCATTCGATGGTCGAAGTAGCCCAAAAAAACTTCGAAATTCGAATTTTTTTTTATTCGAACCCTTCACTCGAATTTCGTGAATCGGCCCCTTAAAACCTGAACTTCAACCCAACAAATGTGTTCAAACTTTCCATAACCTGCCAAATTGTGCCTGCTAAAATCAGCCTTGCTAAAATCCACAGACAGATTTCAGCCCCTACTACAGTGAGTAGCCTTCCTCTTCTGTTCGTGCCCAGAACCAATTTCTGTGAACACACTCAATGAACTTTGCATTTGGCCCTGAAATGTGTTTGTGCTGAAGCCGTCACAAAACAAGAGTGATGCTATTGCCTGCTGTAGGGGCTGTAATTGGCCTGCTGATTTCAGTTTCAGTCATTTTGGCCCCTGTGTGCCACATTAAGCAAGCAAATAATGTGATAATGTTGCTATTAATGATGCATGTTAAAAGTGATGCCACCCCCATTCAAATGAAAACCAAAACTGCGCCCTATTCCTGGAGAAGTGCAGTGTAATCAGTTTGTGTTTTGGTGCATTAAACACACTAGCGATGGGCGAAAACTCTCGATGCGGCCCCATTGATTTTAGGATTCTGGAAAAAAATGCAATGTGGACAAACACTTTGGTTATTTGCTTCCAAAAGTGTCCATTGCACCATGTGCTGTGTTCATAAATGAGCCCATTCTCACTGTAAGCGACAGCTGTACAAGCTTTGCATAATTTTGTGAACTAAGTTGATTTACAGTGTCTATAAAGGCCACCTTAACTCTCATCTATACTCTTCTGTACTACAAACAAGGCAGTTTTGAGGTCATGTTGTTCCAAGTACATTAGGTAAGAAAATATACACATAGGGGGTTATTTACTAAACTCTAAATGCTAAAAAAAAAACCAAAAATGCGTTTTTTAAATATAAATCCCAATTTAAAAAAAAACAAAAAAAACCCCACTAATTTTTCAGGATTTATTATACCACGCGGATGGAAAAAGTCTGAATCCAAAAATGTGGCATCTCAGACCGGTTGTATATAAGTCAATGTAAGAAGTCCCAAAGATATCTTGATCTGCTCTGGGTTTTGTGCAACAATCCAAAATGTTGTGGCTTTCGGGTAAAAATCAGAAAAAAACGTAGTTTTCGGCTGGAAGATCTAAAAAATTTGTATGATTTGTTTTTTTGGGGGGGAGATTTTCCCCACAAAAATTTTTTCGGGAAAGTGTAAAACCCATGCGGATTTGGTTGAGTTGTTTTCAGAAAGTATTGAGATAAATTAGGACCTTGATAAATGGGCCTCATACAGTAAATAGCAAATCCTCTGCATAAGACTCAGCAGCACAGACACTGCCTGTGTTCTTTCTTTAAATGTGTGTCACTGTTCAGCCTTCAGGAGGAGTTACTCTCAGCACCGACTTTCCTCCCTTCACTGCACAGCTAAAGGCAGTTTGACACCAACAAGTGTAGGGAACAATGATGTGGCACCTTCATAGTAGTGACAAGGAACTGAAGGCAGTGCTGGTTACCCTGATGTGCTGTTTGGGTCAGTATGTGACTTTCTTTGCAGTTTGCTGATTGTGTTGTGTATGTGTTCTGTATGGGTCAGGCTGTACCCAGCCCTGTACTGTTTACACTTATACTGGATGTGTCAGTCTATGCCATGCACTGATCTTGTGGCATTTGCAATCTACTTTTCTCTGCTTGACAGTGAGCTTGTAAGCTAGGGAGCTATATTATTACAATTATTGAAGTTCTTTAACAATAGCTTCTATATAATGGTGACAGTGTTTGCACTTCTATTTTGGGGTTTTACATTTATTTTCTTACTAGCACTTAAGTTTGTTGATATCCATGGCCTCTATCATCTTGCCAGGGCTGGGCATTTTATGGCTCCTGCAGATGTTGATGAACTACAACTCACATGACATACACTACATAGAAATATAGGCCCATGCAGTTCTGGAACAACTACTGAATACATACACCCCCCAAATTAGTGGACACCCCAGTTTTTGTATTGGCTGATCAGCAAATAGTTCAGCCGCTTATACATATAATGATGATTATATGAACATTATTTAACTTAAAATGTCAGCTTAATTTTTTTCATGTGATGTTGGAGAGACTCACAAAGTACACACAAAATAAACTGGGCCTCGTTTACTATTTGCTATACTCTATGCAGAATAAAGAAGCTGTAGGTAGGCATGGGTTCTGGGTCCGGTAATATTTTGCTTGAAACTCACATATGCAAGTAGGAACTGATCTTATAATAATTAGGACTATGGGAAATCCAAGTAATCTATTAAAGCACTCTGAATGGGCCCCATACTATTCACATTCATGAATGGAAAAGTGAAATGATTCAGGCCACACCCCAGATCTGCTTGGTCAAATCTAGTTACACCCAGACCCACCTCCAATAGTCAATGAACACTTTCTGGTCCCTGTCTAGGCTTGTGATCCTGGTCTGTCCTGCTTAAACTGGAGCACATATTAGATAAAAAAAATAATTAGATTTGTATTTGTTTGGAGAAATGTGCGATACTCATTCAGTTTTATGCGCATCATTCTGGTTACTGAGACTGTGATATTATAAACAGGAGTCACAAAACGGTCCATGCAAGAATAAGGAGCCTCTAGCTCTAAGGTTTTTCTATGGTCCAACATTTAGTCAGACATATCTACAATGACATTGTTTCAAATGTGACCCTACCATTCCAGAACTATGGACAGTATATAAGCAATCACCCCAAATCTCCCAATCAGCCAGTAACCCATATTTATGTGCATGAGAGCTGTATAGGTATCAGTATAGCCTATACAATTTAGAATTTGAAGTTTAGAATTATGGGTCAAACTACTTGCTCATCATAAACACTGCATAAACACTGCTACCTACCACTAGTCACTGGTTACCCCCAGTTATCACTTGCAGTGCTTCTATTTATATAATAGGGAAGTGACCCATGGTGAATAACAGCAACCTAACTGTTGTGAGTTTAATAATACTGTACTATTTGAAGAATGAAATGAATGCCCTATATCATTCATTAGAATACCATTTGCTAACTGTATTGTCCTTTCCTGATTTTTATTTGCAGATGAGAGAGATAAAGTACAGAAAAAGACATTTACAAAATGGATTAATCAGCACCTTATGAAGGTATGTAACGTGGTAACTTTTTTGTTAGGAAGTACATTTGGTATGCTACTTACTTTCGATGATTTTGGACTGCATTTCTGTTTTTTCCATTACATTATTATAATATTAAATAGCACAACTATAGGCTGTTGCATATTCAAAGCCCAAATGTCAAAAGGCAGAGAACACTGGGATTTGTGAAAATAGCTTTAATATAATAGGCTAGCTGCCCTTATATAGTATTGTAAGATGCTGATTACTGCTAATGATGAGCAAATGTATTCACCAGCCATGGATTTGAGGTGAAATTCCAAATTTTTTCACGAAAATTCGTCAAGAAAAAATGGCCATTGACTATAATGCATTAGGAAAAAAAAGTCGTCATAAGAAAAAATGCCCATTCACATTAATGCATTTGGAGAAAAAAATCACCATAAGAAAAAAATGCCCATTGACTTTAATGAATTTGGAGAAAGAAAAATGTTGTGTGTGTAAAAATTGTCACGCGTAACAATGTCCATTGACTTTAAAGTGTTTCCCGAAATTTTGCAAGGACATATTCGCTCATCACTAATTACTGCACCTTCTGCATCCTGGTTACTAGGTACATTTCTTTCCTTACTATGCAGACAGATTAGTACATGAATCAATTAAATATAATATTATAACATTATTTATAACTTGATTCAACATAGTCCTAGTGCTTGCAATGATAGGGCCTCTAGTGTTTAGACTGAATGCATGCCAGTATTGTGTATGTATTAATACTAAAAGGGGAAACAAGCCTTTGACTTTTTTTTAGCCTTTGCAAGGTGAAAACAATCAGTGAATAAATTATTTTAGACCCAACATCCATTCAGAAGAAAAAAATACTTTAAATGGTTACTTTCAATACATAATTAACCACAATTATTACAATGCTATTTAGCCATTAAACAACAAGTATGCTTAGAGAGAGGTGATCAGTGCCCAGATGCATAATGCTATTCTAGAGCATCTTGTCACCTTTATTAAGCAGGAAGGATATACTTCCACTTACTAATGAATCCTCTTGGATTATGGGAGATGAGGGTCTAGTACATGGAAACCCTATACAAAGAAATGGGAATTTGCTGTATAATTCATTCTGTGAGAACAGTTTCTTAGTTTTGCTTCTTTGGGAAGTCAACCCCAATTTAAAAGAAAATATTCTAAGCAACTTCACAAGATAAATTCATTAATTTTTTGATGGTTTTTAAAGGGTTTGTTCACCTTTCTCTAACACTTTTTCAGTTGAGTTATTTTCACATTATTCACATAAACAATTGCTTTCCATCTTTTATTTTTTTATCGGTTTTCCACAATTGAAGTTTAAATTTTAATGTTCTTGTCTTTGGGGTTTCAATCTGGCAGCTCAGTGATCCAGGAGCATCTGAACTGTTACAATTTGCTACATTTAATTTATATACTTAGTTGATGCATTTCTCAGCAGTATCTGTGAAATATTAGCAACTATTGTATCAATTTGAATAGCTGCCTACAATGAAACTCAAGGATTCTGCAGGGACAAAGATAACAAATTTAATTAACTAAATGTATCAAGTTAGTTATAGAGTCGACGACCCCCCCCCCCAAGGTGGGTTAGAAGGTGAAAAATGAAACTTTGCACTACAATATTAGAAAAACTGTCACAATTAAGTTGTTTGTAAATGTTATGCTGTTTAAAGCAGTGTATGTCTGTCCCTTTCTATTCTCTGCCCTGGACTTTTGATACAACACATGACAAGGCAGCTGATTAATAGACCAACCTCTCTGTGCTGGGGAACTAAGATTTTTGCAACACTGTGAGAAGAAGTGAGAACCAGGAGTAAAGCAAATGCTGCTTTCAATAGCAGGTCTATTTACAAATAATTTTAACAGCACTGAAAATGTTTTATAAATGTGCAACATTTCTTTTGTTCAGCATAGAACAGAAGTGAAACAAAATAACAGGTACAAGTATGCAGCAACTTGTCCGTTAAACAGCAGGCCCTGGAAGATTTTCATTTGTATCAACTTGTCAGAGCCTCCTTTAGTGAATGAATAATTCACAGTGTAAGAGTCTAATTAATGATTATTTGGCACTGTAGGAATGATCATGTTACACATTGTCAGTACTTGTGCATATACCTATTACCTTACTAACAGTCCAAAAAAATATTTGAAATTATTCTGCTATATTTCAGAGAATATTTAGTATAGGTATTAAAGGGGTAGTCCACCTTTCTTAACTTTTGGTATGTTATAGAATAACCGCTTCCAAGCAACTTTTCAATCGATCATTATTATTTTTTATTTATAGTTTTTAAATTGTTTGCCTTCTTCTTCTGACTCCTTCCAGCTTTCAAATGGGGGGTCACTGAGCCCAATCTAAAAACAAATGCTCTGGGAGGCAACACATTTATTGTTATTGCTACTTTTTATTACTCATCTTTCTATTCAGGCCTTTTCTATATAAATTCCACTCTCTAATCTAGGTTTCAATAATTTTTATTGAAAATTTTTTCCAGGAAAATAACAATCATCATAATGACATATCATCAATATTAGTAAGATTTTTACATCAACATATAAACTTGACTGTTTTAATCAATGAGACCTTAACAAATATCATTTGCTAACATATAAAGATACATAGATAAAAATATAAAGTTGTCTTCTGTTGAATTATCTATTGTAGTTTCTTAAAGGAGAAGGAAAGTCTAAAATCAACTTAAGCTCTAAGTGTTGACCATGAAAAGCATATCCCTTTACAACCAAGCATTCCCTCATAAGTTTTTTCATTAACCTTTGTGCTGCAATCGTTTTTTTAAAAAGTTGAAACATGTATATAAAAACATACCCATGCTGCAGTCCAGAAATCAGGCTCAATAGGGCACACGCATGCGCAATAGTTCCCAGCAGTGCCCTGCGCATGCGCACGATGATCTTGTAGGTTCCCTGTCAAGCAATGACGTTGCGACCACGTGATGCAGCCATTCGTCTTTGCTCCGCTTTGCTCTCTGCCCCGCCTCACTAAATCAAGCTCCAATCGCGCTCCTGCTTCCTCATAGCTTGGAAACAAAGGGAAGCTTTGAAGCTCCTGCGCTCGCTCTGGTTTTAATTTACAGTTTGTCAGCGAGCGAGCGCAGGAGCTGGGAGGCAGAGCTAAACCATATATCAAGCAAACCACCATTCGGGTCTGTCTGACTGAGGTCTGTAGCAATGCAGATTAATAAAAGAAAATACGCATTCCTTTATTTTAAATAGATACTTTGTCCTGTTTTTTTTTTTTTCTTTCAACATCATCATCTGCCTAACCGGAAGTGATGCGCCTAATTGAAAATGGCGGCACCGAACGTTAAACAGCAGGGAAACTTCAAGACACCTGTGCACAAAAGCAGTTATGACATGACCATTTTTAATGTGGCGTTTGAGGAGGGGGCCTGATGCCAGACCTAATGAACTAGGTTTTATTTTTTTTGTTTCCTTCTCCTTTAAACTTATCTAATGCGTACTTTGCGTATTCTTACGCGTAATACTAAGTTGAATCCAAGAGTGAGAGTTGAAGTAACTTACGTGTTACTTGTTAATTATGCGAAACATTTTATTTTTACACGTATGTTGTTGATGCGTAATGCGTATTTATCATAGGCTCCATTCTCGTATATCACACTCTCTAATCTAAATCAGTGCATGGTTGTTAGGGTAAGCTCAAAAAGCAACAAATGATAAAAGATGAAAACTAATTGCAACTTGTCTAAGAACTTTCTACATCGTACTAAAAGTTGGCTCAAAGGTGAACAACCCCTTTAATTAATGCAACATATGTGTAAATTAGGGATGTACTGAATCCAGAATTTGGTTCGGGATTCAGCCAGGATTGAGCCTTTTTCAGCAGGATTCCGAATGGGCCAAATCCTTCTACCTGGCCGAACCGAATCGGAATCCTAATTTGCATATGCAAATAAGGGGCGGGAAGGAAATCACATAACTTTTTGTTACAAAACAAGGAAGTAAAAAATGTATTTCCCTTCCCACCCTAATTTGCATATGCAAATTAGGACCCGGATTTGGTTCGGTATTCGGCTGAATCTTTCGCGATGTATTCGAGGGTTCGGCCAAATCCAAAATAATGGATTTGGTGCATCCCTAGTGTAAATTGTGTAGCGAGCACTCACCGTGGCATGTGAAGTGTGCCAGTTAGGTTATGTCTAGACGTGCTACAAAGCCAAGTCTTGTTCCAGCAGGAAAACTCAACACTGCACATACCCAAAGTCATAACTCATCAATGCACTATAAGCAGAAAACTGCCGTAAAAGATCAATCTAATGCCTAGAACTTAAATGTTACTTATTGTTCTCTTATTAACTGGATATTTAGAATAGTATTCAGACTTTTATTTTCATTGCTTATTTAATTATATGTTAGTTTAAATTGGTTCTTTGCTGTCAGTTCTTGATTTATCTGGTGTTAAGCAGTATATAAGTCTATTATCATGTTTTTCACCCTGTACAAAAGCACCTGCACCAGAATTTACTGAATATGGATTGGAAAATGGATTTGATAAGCTACTCATGATTGAGAGGCACTTAGTTAAGAGGTGCCGAGTTCACATTTTTTTAGGAATAATTTCACCAATGGAGGGTAGTGTTGCAAGAAATTTATTTTAGCTCTATACTGATTTGCTCATTCACGTCTGCTAAACACCAATGGGGTTATTTATCAAAATCCGAAAATATTGAGTTATTTTCTGAAATATACTCCAACCAAATCCGCATGGGTTATTTCCCCTTATTTATCAATACATTTTCCTGAAAAATTCCAGTGCAGGAAAAAACTCAAAAAATCACGAAATTCTTAAGAAATTTTGAATCATACCAATTTTTTCGGATTTTCCACCCGAAAACACCCAGATTTTTGCCTGAAAAACAGATTTTTGCATGATCAGGATCAGTATATCTTTGGGACTTCTCCCATTGACTTATATACAACCTTGGCAGGTCTGAGATGCCTGATTTTCAGATTCAGACTTTTTCCATCTTCAGGGTATACTAAATCACGAAAAATTCGAGTTTTGTTTTCACTAAAAATTCGGATTTTATAGTAAAAAAGAAACCTCACATTTTTCATGTTTTTGGCACTCGGTCTTTAATAAATAACCCCTTAAACAGTATTAATAAGACACTGTGCATTATACTAGAAAAATAAACTGAATGAAAACATTGCTTATAAATGAGTTTTTTTCTCTCTATGACTATCGCAAGAAGAGAATAATATTAAGGAACCTCACATTCTACTTATGCCTGAGCTATAAGTCAGCTTTACATTACAGTACATGGCAAATAAGTGATGACTAAAAAAAGCATGACTTGACAGTATCTGACTTTATTTTTGTGAACACATTTTGTGGTTTGTCAGAAGTATGTAAGTCCTTTTCCTAGTGGTGTGCTAGTTTTTCACATAGTGTCAATCAAACTGAGCCACAATGCAATTCTAGAAAATCTATAACTGAAACTGATCGAATAACAATGTCACAGCTTGTTCCTTTTAAAAGTAAGAAAACTATGTGCAGCATTCCATATTTCAGGGGCCTTGTGCGGCCTTTTCAAAAAGGTAAACATTTATAATAGCACAATACAATACAAATGAAATGTATTTAATTGTACATTTTTTGCAGATGGCTGTGGGGGGGGGGGGTCACATCTGAGCTCAGAAGGAATGCCGTAGCCTGATAGTGTGCAAAGAGCATGTACAGCTGTTCCCCTTTTGTTTTCTTCTGGGCAGTGACAATACTAGGGCAATCACTGTAAAACTGTGTCAGTGTAACTTCAGATAACATATCGTGCAAAGGTAATATGTCATGAAAAGACAAAACAATAGTAAATTTATGCATGCACATGCACTCTAGGGTGACTGATCACACCGGGATATGGTATCTGCAGTTACTCTCAGTGTCGGACTGGCCCACCAGGATACCAGAAAAACTCCCGGTGGGCCAAGGTGTCAGTGGTCCCTCATGCTTCTAAACTTTTGACCTATTTCATGGTCATTCCCTATTACTATGAGAACAAAGTGGCTAAAAAGATGGAATGATAGATTACAGTATGTAAAGAAAAGAGACTAGGAGAATAGAGGTTGTGTGAGGAGAGGAAGAAAATAGTACTGAGGATGGGCCTAAAGTTTTTTGGTGGGCCCCTGGTCTAAAGCTTTTTGGTGGGCCCCTGGTGTCCCAGTCCGACACTGGTTACGATGACTATTTACTGGGGGCTTAGATTTTAGCACCTCCCAGTAAATAGGGCTTTCCTATGTTTTTAGTGTTTAAAGGGATACATACTGTCATGGGAAAAAACATTTTTTTCAAAATGAATCAGTAAATAGTGCTGCTCCAGCATAATTCTGCACTGAAATCCATTTCTCAAAAGAGCAAACAGTTTTTTTTAGATTCAATTTTGAAATCTGACATGGGGCTAGACATATTGTCAGTTTCCCAGCTGCCCCAAGTCATGTGACTTGTGCTCTGATAAACTTCAATCACTCATTACTGCTGCATTGCAAGTTGGAGTGATATCACCCCCTCCCTTTTTCCCCCCCAGCAGCCAAACAAAAGAACAATGGGAAGGTAACCAGATAACAGCTCCCTAACACAAGATAACAGCTGCCTGGTAGATCTAGGAACAGCACTCAATAGTAAAAACCCATGTATCACTGAGACACATTCAGTTACATTGAGAAGGAAAAACAGCAGCCTGCCAAAAAGCATTTCTCTCCTAAAGTGCAGGCACAAGTCACATGTCAGATTTGGGGAGATTACCCGCCCGCCTCTTCTTCTGGGCGTTTAATCTCCCCGAACTGCCTTTCCCTGCCTTCCCGCCGCTACAATGCAAATCGCTGGCGGGATGGCACTCGGAGGCAACCTCATGAGGCAACTTCGGAAAACTTCTGAAAATGAAGTGCTCCAAGTGCCATCCCACTGGCTAGAGTGCAAATCACAGGGGAAAGCAGTTCGGAGAGATTAAAAAGAAGAGGAGATTTGTCGCCGGGCGTCTAATCTCCCAGAATCTGACCGTGTGTCTCTGCACTAAGACTTTCTTTGAAAACGATTGCACCGCTTAACTTGCTAACTTCATATAATTAAATGATGATCAAAGATAGCACTGCATAAAAACAGACGTATCATTACAGTGGCAATATTGTCTAAAGCAAAAAATTCTAAAGCAGTATAATATTTTCCCAGAATATTCAGTTTCAGACAGCACAATCTAATGCTTGTCTGCAGGTTCTGTGATAGTTTTTTTAAAGCAAACCTGTTATCGTGCAAAGTAGAATTTCATGACAAAAGTATTTTGGCAGTTATTTTTGTAAAAAAATATTTTGGAAAAAAATAACACAGTCCTTTTTGTACTATTGTGGTGGCTGAAAAACCAACATATTGGTCTGCGAGGCATTAACTTGCTTTTCAAGATTGTAGGAGAACTGGAAATTGTTTTGTTGATATGCTTGTTTATAAAAGCATATATTGTAATACTGCACATGATGCTTCTTCTCTGAGGCAATGAGTTATATAGCTGCTCTGTGGACCATATTTACTAACTGCTGGACATGATATAAAAATGTTTTTGCAAGGTCCTATTATTTATATCAATATTTATATTTTAGAACTCATAAATCTGTCATCAGTCCAGTTGAACAACAACTGCCAATCTTTAAAGGGCCAAAAGTTGCCCAATACTTATATAAATTGTTACTGTCTACTATACTCGCTAACTTAAAAATAGAGCCTAAATAGAGCTCTATGCAGTGTGCTTACATTTCTTGTTTTCTCTTGTGTCTAGGTACGCAAACATGTTAATGATCTGTATGAAGATTTGCGGGATGGACACAATTTAATCTCTCTTGTGGAAGTTCTATCAGGAGACACCCTGGTAAGTCTTGAAAGCCGGAGTAGTCAAAAGAGATTTCTTTGTTACCTAGTCTGAAATAAGTTTCAACCTATGGAAAGATTAAAGTATTGGGCGGTTTCCCTTTACGTATTCCTCCATGCTTGTTTGGTGTTTCTCCCTTTTAATGCTGTTCAAACGTTTCACATATTAATATACATTTCATAATCAATTACTCTGGATAAAATTAACCATGCAAATTTGGTGCTAGATGGTCTTTAAACAATAAGGAAATTATTAGTATCAACCACTTATTAGTTACAGACTCCATATTCTCCTTTTAAATTTGGGGAATTGTGTCATATACTTTTGTGGTAATCATACATAAAACTGTTGACTGCCAAGACCATTTCCACATACTAAATCAAGATAAAATTATAGATCAGCGCCACAGGCTATGGAAAAAAACAGAACCTAGCGCAATATTATTAATATTCAGTGCAGTCACCACTGGGTTACAACAAAAATCTGTGTGTGTGTGTGTCTTGAACCATAGAAAGTCTATACCCAGATTTTTCTTGTGCATGCTATATAAGTGTTATAGGGATTTATACAAAGTACTATCTCCAGAATAAAATTATAATTAAATACAACAAAGTGCTTGAAGTGCTTTTCTCAAAAGATAGAATTAATTAAAGCATGGGGCAATGGTGTTTTCTTCACATAATAAAACTAAGCATGTGGCTTCTCCACTCTCTAGTGGGATTAGCAATTTACAAGATTCTTGATGTCAAAACGGCATACCACCATCAATACCAGGCTTTTTTATTCCATAATCACTATAGTACTTTAGAACGCATAAGAAAATCTGTGCATAGACTTTCCATGGTTCAAGACACACAGATTTGTGTTGTAACACACGCTGACTGCACTGAATATTAACAATATCATGCTAGGTTCTGTTTTTTTGATATGCTATCTTGATCTAGCGAGCCAGTTGAGGAACTGGGAAAAAGATCGGCAAAGGACAAAATTCTGAAGGTCTACTTTCCCTTTAATCTTGTAAAGTTTGTTTGTTTTCCAATTTTAACTCTTTCCACCTTACTAACTGTACCAGAGCAGTACATTTGGTGATTATTTGCTGTGGGTAATAGGGTTAGGAACCCTGTGTATTTATATTCAAAAGGTGATCTTATGTTCAAATACAGGTACAGCAATATGTTTGCAGTGCAGGGAAATGCTTTTTTATATTTTAATTTTCACGATAGTTCCCCTTTAAGGGGGCTTAATCTGCACATTGGAGCTTTATCACCTTGTTTATTTATGGGCAGAGAATATTCCTGCTGCCACTGTCCTGGTCAAACTGGCTAACGACAAAGGCCAACTATCTGCTCCTATGCTTCTTGGGTGTACCTGCACCCTGATACATTACATTGAGCTAGATAAAGGCTCATGGCAAAGTTTGTTTCCCAAATACAAGATCTTGTGTTTCATGCCTACACCTGGGCAGACACATCAAGAAATGTAGATTCACCATGTCTGGCATTAGCCTTAAACACTTTGATCTTAAGACATGATTCCTAGGCACTTGCAGGGTCAGACTGGGCTGGTGGGACACCGGGAAAAAACCTGGTGGGCCCCCGGCTCTTGTGGGCCCTGCCGGCCCAGATCCGCTTCTTAATGCCATGACCTCCCTTTGACAAAAAAATTTCATGCATACTCTGCGCAGTGCGCTTTCACACAAATGCTGCGCCGCTCACATACTTGCTACAGCAGAGGGGGCCAGAGGGGGGCCCTTGGGTAATAGCTCGGTTGGGCCCCCCAGTCTGACCCTGGGCACTTGTAGTTACATTTTTCTTGTCAAGCTATAGAGCTATTAATTGGTTACATTTTCTTTTTTTTTTTTATTGTGTTCCATATTTAGTAAATAATAAGCTTTAAAGAAAAACATAGAACAAAGACATTTACATTGTTGTACACACATTAATTAGACAGTAAATTATAAGATTCTGATTTTTTATGTATAGAATATTATTTATTGTCAGAACTTGGGCAGCATGCCCAAGATCTTTCTAGTATGACATCATAGTTTTATAATATTCAGCCCCCAAATAAGTGAAATAAAGGATATTTGTCCAGAACTTGGAAAATCTTTAAAAACATTGATCCATATTTTTAAGTGCTGCCATATAGCTTGTTGCCACTGACACGTTCAGCAACCCATATTTATTCACTGTATTATTTGTAGGGTAGGCACTCAAAGAGCAATCCTCCAGGCAGTTATATTAAAAATTGGTCTTTATTGAAGTACAGGTGTGGATAACAGCCTTATGTGTTTCGTGTTCTCACAACATTCAGGGGCTGATTCACTAAGGGTCGAATATCGAGGGTTAATTAACCCTCGATATTCGACTAGGAATTGAAATCCTTCGACTTCGAATATCGAAGTCGAAGGATTTAGCGCAAATACTGCGATCGTACGATCGAAGCATTATTCCTTCGATCGAACGATAAAATCCTTCGAATCGAACGATTCGAAGGATTTTAATCCAACGATCGAAGGAATATCCTTTGATCAAAAAAACTTAGGCAAGCCTATGGGGACCTTCCCCATAGGCTAACATTGACTTCGGTAGCTTTTAGCTGCCGAACTAGGGGGTCGAAGTTTTTCTTAAAGAGACAGTACTTCGACTATCGAATGGTCGAATAGTCGAACGATTTTTAGTTTGAATCCTTCGATTCGAAGTCGTAGTCCTAGTTGAAGGTCGAAGTAGCCCATTCGATGGTCGAAGTAGCCCAAAAAATACTTCGAAATTCGAAGTTTTTTTACTTCGAATCCTTCACTCGAATTTAGTGAATCGGCCCCTTAATCATAGGCTATGATTAAATGTTGTGAGAACACGAAACGAGTAAGGCTGTTATCCACACCTGTACTTCAATAAAGACCAATTTTTACTATAACTGCCTGGAGGATTGCTCTTTGAGTGCCTACCCTACAAATAATACAGTGATCACCGCTCCGTTATGCTGAAGGCTCTGGGCAGAGCTCCTGGGCCTCCTCGTTTACTTGGTGAGTCTCTTTAAAAAAGATATGTTTTGATGGAGCCCATATTTATTATCTAATGCACTGATCTACCATTTTTAGAAAATGTTTCTTTTTCCGTCTCAGTATAATTATAAATGATTATGTAAATAGGTTGCAGACTGTCAGCAATGTATCATACAGTATAATGAGTACTGATACACCCCTCTAGCACCAAAATGCTCCAGGCTCTCTTGAATGGATTTCCAGACATCATTTTCTTTTTCTGTAGTAAGCATTTCTTCCCCTGTTTGGTTCCCCTCTTCATTATGTTTTTTTCATTCTTTTCTCTTCATTTGTGGTCTGTCTTGTGTTATCGTTGCCGTGCCTTCTCTTTCTGTCTGTTGTGTTCATTAGCCAAGGGAACGGGATTTTTTGAAGACCTTACGGTTGGTGAGTTCATCAGAAGCATGCGAGTATGATCAGCATGAGGATGTGGAGGATGAGGATAAGGGGGTAGGTGTGGCCCCCATAACACTACTAATACTAATATTTAGCTGTGTCTTTTCTGGTGTTCTTTTACCCTAAAACTATGTGTGTTACTAGGTATGCAGTGTTTATAGCGTTAATTGGTTGTGTCACATTTTTGGTTATCTTCATAGTAATTGATAACACAGACTTCAACTGATAATATATGCTAGACTTGATGTAAACAATTGTTTGTGTTTGTGTCTGCTGATGAAAGCAAGTAATAACAGAAAAATCATAGCACTCACAGGTCTTAAAGCAATAAAATATCTTATTGTGCCCAACATTTCAGTCATTTTAATTGAAGTTTGTCAAGGGAAAATGTTTTTACCCTTGACAAGGTCACTTACTGTGACAAAAATGTTCAGCACAAGCACAAAATATTTTTTTTTTTGTCTTAAGACCTGTGAATGTTACAATTTTTCTCACTGATATGTAGATATGTTATTGGTCACTCTAAGTTAGCTTTGTCAGGGGGAAAACAACTTTTTCCCTTTGCTTGTATCAAACAAAGTGACAAAGCAATGTGGGGTGGGCAATGAAAGTGTCATTTATTTACATCAGAGGATCAGCACTCCCAATGATGTTCAAAATGTGACTTTCTATTTTTCATCATTGTATAGTATCTGTATTCCAACATAAGGTATAGTCCTGTGTATCGGCCAACCTAAGTGTTTAAGAGGTGGCAATACATGATAATTTCAGCTCATTGGGCAATACCGTCAAACAAATGCATCAGCTTGGCTGTAGTAGACCAGACTGTGTTCATCCAATCATTGGGCCAACAATCAGATCATATGAGAAGCCTGTACCCTGGGCCGTCTTCTTTTACATTGTTGAACATTGATGCAAACAAATAGCAACATGGAAACTTGTTAACCTCATCCATTAATAATGATGCCCTGTTATCATGCAAGATAGAAAATGATTCTCTTATTGCAACACCTTTTTGCGTGATGAATGAACATATAATTGTAAGCAACTTTCCAATAAACATTAATGAAGTATTATTATGTTAGAATTAATGTGATTGCAACCCAAGGCAGTATAAGATTCTGAGCGTGACAGAAGGCAGCTCTCCTAAATTCAAGGCTCCATGCTTTGCATACTTCTTCACAGGTCTCTTAGTCAACTGCCTTATGTGATAGTTCAAAAGTCTGAACCAGTATTGCTGAGAATAGAAAAAGACAAATAATTCTATAACCAAAGGCAAGTAGCGTATTTATACGGTATATAATGACCTTGCCTATCTTTAAAGAAAAAAAAAAGCGTGGACTTCCCCTTTAAGTGATACAAAATACAAACATTTTTGTGCTTTATGAAATGGAGACCAGCTGACATATAAAGAAGTTATGCCCTGTTGCTGTTCCGAGTACTTGAAAGTTGCTACAGTATATAAAAGGTCCAGCTAACCTAATAAAAAATTGAAATATAAAAATAAATTTTTTGAGAGCTAAAAAAGTAATGTGTTTTTCTCCATTTCATTTATGTTTAAATCCCAGTTGTGATTCACTGCATTCTCACAGTATTTGTCATAGCAACGGAACACCTCTGTCTTTGTGCTTAAGAGAGCTCTGCTCACACCAACCTTTTCTTCTCTCCCTTGGGTGACAATATATACCATTCTCCAGAGGGCATCACTAATAACATTAGTCTACTAATTTCAGATTGCTCCCAGCAAACACAATGCTTTGCAATGGCCCAGTTTCATTTTAATTCTTCCTGGACATAGGGATTTGACAAAAGGTTGTATCAATTTACTTTGCGTGGGTGTGACCAGATTTCACTTTCACAGATTACACAGCAGCTAGTGTATATTAGTTTGTTTTTATTCACCTTCTTTTATACTACCCTGCCCTCTTGTGGCAGTAACCAGTGCCTGACATCTCCATTATCCTTTTAGTATATTTAACATGATGATATTAAAATTGCGTTTGTGTGTTTTATAAAGGATGCCTACCATTGTGTCTTTTTATTGTTATTGCTACCTTGTAATTTTACAGAAGTGGCTAATGACATAAAATTTGATTCATTTAGTACATTATGGAGATCAAACGTTCTTACAGAAAAAGTCGGATTTCATTTGTACAAATATACTGTTCTTTAAAGGAACACTGATGCTAAAATGTACAGATTTTTTTTAAACAAAAGTATAATTACCAAGCTCTCATGGATCAGTTTTTGTGCATGAAGATCCGTTTTCTCCGAGTCCAAGAAATATCCCAAGTTTAAAAAAAGGGCAGGTACCAGTATGGGATCAGTTATCCAGAAACTCTTTATCCAGAAAGCTCTGAATTACGGAAAGGCCATTTCCAATAGACTCTATTTTATACAAATAATCAACATTTTAAACAATGTCCTTTTTCTTTGTAATAATAAAACAGTACCTTGTATATAATCCAAACTAAGATATAATTAATCATTTTTGGAGGTAAAACCAGCCTATTGGGTTTTAATTAATGTTGTTGACTTAAAGTATGAACATCCAAATTATGGAAAGATCTGTTATCCGGAAAACCCCAGGTCCCGAGCATTCTGGATAACAGGTCCCATACCTATGCTGCTGTTTATGATTATTTTTTGTTCATAATAAGGCTGCTTAGAGATATCATGCATATAATGAATACCGCTTCAGCCAAATCACTAGGTGTGCTTCTAAGTGACAGTATTTGTAATATGCAAAGCTTACTCTTTCAGTTTGGAGCCACTAAGATTTTAGCATAAATTGTCAATGCAGTATAATAATGAACACGTTAAAAACCAATAGACCAATTACCCAAAATAGGTTTTGCTACCCTGTTTATGAATAGAGAAGAGATATAATATTTATAAAACATGTTTATTATATAGATATATTATTTGATGTTGTTTTGCTGTCACTTGGCTTATGGTTTACTAACATGTTGCATTTCTACATTCATTGTTTGCTTTTGTTTGAGGTTTTTTTTTTTAACTGCACTTAGAAATGCAGCTCTGACTCACTGAATGGTTTGTAATGTGTGTGTGTGGGGGGGGGGCATGGTTTTATTTTATCACAGTGAAATTATTTATTTTTTCTTACACATACAGTTTGACAGCAATAGTTTCATAAAAAATCTTGAAGGAGAAGGAAAGGCAATTTACATTGGGTTTGCCAAAAGTTATGCACCCCAAGTGATTATATTTACTCACCTGACATCAGTACAGATCCTTATTTTCATTAACACCAACCCTCCAGAAAAGAGAATCTGCTATTTTAGGGTGTATGTCATAGGCAGGAATCTGCAGGAAACTACAGCTCCCAGCATCCTCGGAGTGCAGTTAGACTGCTTGCTTAGGCTGTTCAGAGTCTTGAAACCTTGGGGGCAACTGATTAGAGATACTTTCTGTAACATACAAATAAAGGAAGGTTCTAGCATTAATATATCTATTGAATCTGTTTTCATGTAGAAAATTATATGGGGGTGCTCTTACATTATTCCTTGAAAAAAAAACCTCATATGTAAATAACCATTTTTATCTTCCCTTTGTAGCCTCGGGAGAAAGGCAGGATGCGCTTTCATAGACTACAGAATGTACAAATTGCACTCGACTATTTGAAAAAACGACAGGTAATATTCTGCTTAATTCTCTGTGTTAATACCAAGCTTCTCATTAGGATATCAGGGATTTAGCACAAACCACCTTATTTCCCAATACAGAAATTACATCTAGTATTTGATTTTTGATAGGATTGTAAATACATAATGTCTATGAGAAACAGAGTCTTTGTTTATTCCTAAAAAGGATGGTTAAATCTCATGTTTGAATTCAGCCATTGTTTGTCAGTAGCCCACAAAGAAAGAGAGGGCCTCCCTCATGTTATTGAACAGTTAGTGCCTTTCATGGGCCTGCTTCTTCAAGTCAGTGTTTTCATGAAAGACAAAGGAGAAACCACAGGATGTGAATCCTGACCCTGTTTTAAATGTGAACTAAACCCTAAAAATGAATGTGGCTAAAAATGCCATATTTTATATACTGAACTTATTGCACAGCCTAAAGTTTCAGCTTCTCAATAGCAGCAATGATCCTACACTTCAAACTTGTCACAGGGGGTCACCATCTTGTAAAGTGTCTGTGACACTCACATGCTCATTGGGCTCTGAGCAGCTGTTGAGAAGCTAAGCTTAGGGGTTGTTGCAAATTTACAAGCAGAAAATAAAGTCTGCCTGTAATATAAATTGATGCTACAATTCTCATTATTCAGTTTTGATGTTAGTTGCACTGGTTTCTGTGCTGACATGTAGAAATTATATGTTTTAATTACTAATCAGTCTTATATTGTGACATTTATATTCTATATGTACTGCATAGTTTGAGTTAACCCCTAAGCAGCACAGAGCATGTGTGAATCAGCAGTAAAGATGGGAAGCTACTGGGGCATATTTGGAGGCACAGATCTTTAGTGCTAAAGTGCTGTCATTGCTGTGGGCTGGTACAGAAGCCCAATAAGTAATGTACAACATTTCTAGTGTACTTCTTTAGTTAAGCTTTAGTTCTCTGTAATGTAGAAGTAACGTAATTATATATATATATATATATATATATATATATATATATATATATATATATAGTATAAAGTATAAAACAGAAGATGGCATGTATGTGTATACTGAATTTACAATAGAACTAGCTGACTTTTGAGATGTGGGAGCTCTTTATGATCAGAGCTCTACGGATGCATGCTAAATAAGTAGTTGCACTATACCCATACCTCCCAACTGTCCCTTTTTCAGAGGGACAGTCCCTCTTTTGACAGCTCAACCTGCAGTCCCTCATTTGTACTGTAAAGTCCCTACTTTCTCTGCACTGAACAGCCAGAAAAAGAAACAACGTTTTTTCAGCTCTTTAGAAATGTAGGTTCCTTCCCTGTTATGCACAGGCATTTTAAACATAAACCTAGTCATTAAAAGGGAAAGACCTCCATATTTTGAACTGAGAAAAAAACAAGAATAATAATAACATTATTATTAACATTTATTTATATAGCACCATATATTTTGCAGCGCTGTAAAGTAAATGTAATAGCCAGAACACTACTTCCTGCCTTTCAGCTCAGAGTTAGTCAGCGACTTTAATGGGGGCCAAATGGGACAGAACTGTTCAGTGAGTTTGCAATTGATCCTTAGCATGTAGCTCAGATTCAAAAGCAACAGTTATGACACATGTGCCCCCCCCCAGTCACTTATGGTTACTTGCTGGTTACCAGTCAGTGGAAACCAAGAGAGCTGAAAAGCAGGAGCAGAATTCTGTTCTGTTGTTCTGTTAGACATCCAGTCACTCCAGCCTTTATACATTACATTTTTGGCTAACTAACTAAATTAGAAACGTTTTTTATTTTGCACAGCCTATCTATTTACCCAGTTTTTATTTTTACATTGAACAATTCCTTTAATCCAAGGGCTCCATGTTTCAATAGTAGATGAGCCCTGACGTCTCTCTTCATTTCTATATTTTCTCCTTATTTCTCCTTATTTTTTTCAAATTTTTTTTGCTATTTTGAACACTTGTTTATTTGGGTGTTCTTGTTAATTCTTTCTCTTCTGTTTCTCCTCTGATTCACTCACTTCTTTTTATAATTGCAATTCCCCTGCTCTGCTATCAATGTGTTATCTCTTTTATAAAACAGATAAGCATTGGAACATCTCACTCAGGGTATAGGGATGGCACTTCAATTCTCCCAGATATGTAGAATCTCCCCTACTGGCACCATCACATTCCCTGTAACATATGTATAGTGATGGGTGAATTTGGGTCGTTTCGATTTGCCGAAAAATTTGTGAATTTCCTGTGAAATTCACGAAACGGCGAAAATTTTGCGAAACTGCGCGGGCATCTCGTTTTTGACACCAGCACCCAGTTTTCACGGCGGCGAATTGCGGGAATTCGCTGCAAATTCGCACCTGGCGAATAAATTCGCCCATCACTACATATGCACTTTGCATATTAGTTACATATAATTACTGCTAATGCTTATGTAGCCATATACCTTATAGAAGGCTGAAAATGAGGCAAGAGTTTCTGACGAGCAAGCTTGTACTAGTTTATAGTGCTCATTTACAAAGATATAAATTCAAGGCTGTGGGCCAAATTGGGAGAGAGAAATATATTCTATGGGAATTTGAATTCTCTTTCTACCACCAGTAACTACTTCCACGTGAAATCAATTGCACAACAGTGCAGTAGTAAAAAGCTAAGCCATAATAACTTCATATTTTTTTTTAAATGTTGAAATAGGTTCCTAGTTGTCTGTAGGTATGGTGTTACAAATTACTGAAAGGTCCCTTATTCAGAAAACAAGAGTGCCAAAGGATTGTAGAGCCAAGGCTTATATTCCTTTTTTGCCTTATTTCTCAAAATATGCCCCTTGTAGAGCATTTACATGTGCCTGTTTGACGTTACTGTGTAACCTAGTATATTAAATAAAGAACTTTCTGATATAAATGCTAACCTCTTGAATGTTAATTGAGCAGAAAAGTTCTATGTTAGATAATGCGAGCAGCCATACTGGATAGGTCCTATATCTGTATCTGTTGTTTTTGAGAAATGAGCTAACTCATAGGTTGTTAGTCTCTTTGAATTGATGATCATGTCACTTATACAGATTTCTTTTATTGTATTACAGGTGAAACTAGTAAATATAAGAAATGATGATATAACTGATGGAAATCCCAAATTGACTTTGGGCTTAATATGGACCATCATTCTGCACTTTCAAGTAAGATGCTATTTTATTTTAGATTTATTTCTGCTATATATATTGACTATATATTTATTTCTGCTATATATATATTGACTTTATTAATATATATATATATATATATATATATATATATATATATATATATATATATATATTCATTTAGCATCTTGGAAAATTTTGTTATAGTAGACCACTTCCAGAAATGTGTACTGTATATATTATGCTATTTTAGATTTATTTCTGCTATATATATATATATTGACTATATATTTATTTCTGCTATATATATTGACTTTATTAATATATATATATATATATATATATATATATATATATATATATATATATATATATATATATATATATATATATATATATATATAGATAGATAGATAGATAGATAGATATATTCATTCAGCATCTTGGAAAATTTTGTTATAGTAGACCACTTCCAGAAATGTGTACTGTATATATTATGGCAATTAATTAATGTTTTAGTATAATGTATTAAGATGTGTATGACAATTTATTGGAATGGCAAGTTCTCTTGAACTGCAACAGTTAGTTAACCACTATATTATTCTCTTCCGTTCTTTTGTAACATTATAGTATAATTTTCATTGCCACATCTGAAAAGGGGTTTTCCTCTTAAATGCAAATAAAGCTAGTTAGTTTCCAGAACTTCTTAACCAGCCTGTTTCTGGTATTGTGACTGACCTTTATATGGCACATGCACAATATTGTAATACTTTTACTTATATAGAAAGATTTGGATTTTTTTAAGTTAAAAAGCAGTCTGACTTGTTCCCAGGGCCATTCCAACCAAATATAATGGATGATAACTTGAGAATTTTTGTAGCATTCTCCACTGTGCTTAAGAACTTTACAGTGATCAGGACACTATAACCATAGTGCTGACAAATTGTTGCATAATGTTTGCTACAAATGTTTGTGCTACTTGTGTTTGGCTGTGCCACAACAATCTACATAAACGCCTAGGGTAGGACTATATGGACGTTTTCGGCATGATCCGACGTGCTGCAACAAAACGCATGCGACAAATCGCATGCGGAAATAAGGTAAGAGATAGAAATGTCGGATGAAGTCACAACATTGATCTGACGTGACACGACTGTCGGATGCAGATGCAGGGTGCAGCGTCTGCATCCAACAGTCATGTTGCGTCAGATCAACGCTGCGACTTCATCCGACATTTCTATCTCTTACCTTATTTTCATTGCATGCGATTTGTCACATACGATTTGTCACAAAGCTGGGTAAATAGATAGGTTGTGCAAAATAAAAAATGTTTCTAATATAGTTCGTTAGCCAAAAATGTAATGTATAAAGGCTGGAGCGAGCGAATCTTTAACATAACAGAACAGAACACAACTTCCTGCTTTTCCGCTTTCTAACTCTGAGTTAGTCAGCATCTATAAGGGGGGCAACATGGGACTTAACTGTTGAGTGATTTTGCAATTGATCCTTAGCATGTAGCTCAGAATCAAAAGCAAACAGTTATGGCCCGTGTTCCCCTTCCCACTCAAATCACTGATTGGTTACTGCCTGGTAACCAATCAGTGGAAACCAAGAGAGCTGTAGAAGTAGTGTTCTGACATTATTTTAGACTTCTGGTCACTCCAGCCTTTATAGATTCCATTTTTGGCTAACTAACTATAATATATATATATATATATATTTATATATATATATATTTATATATATATATATATATATATATATATATATATATTTACTCAGTTTTTATTTTTACACTGAACAATTATTCTTTTATGAAGTTAATCTTGAAGCCCCTGCTGTGAAAAGTAAAGATAACATAAGATCTGTGATATTAATTAACAATGATTCTAAAAGATTAGTATTTAAGTATGTATATGTGTAAATTGGAGCCAACGTCCATAAAAGGGATATACATTACGGCTTATCCATGGCTTTTGTCATTTGTTTATTACGTAAAAGGTTTATGTTTGATATACATAATTGTATTTATACAAATGCTATAATCTGTTCTGGATTCAGGTGTTTTCTGCTGGTTCCATTTGATTTCCCAGCCGTTATTGTGTTATTGCATTGACTTTATTGCCTTTTTGTGATTTTGTGAATTGTTTATTCTATGAAAATTTTGTACCACTAGGTGGCACTCTATATTAAATAATTACTTTGCCGTGCAACTTCTCATACAATCTTCTGTATTTATATTGGACAGTAGCAGGATATTTTTTTATACAGCAAGTATAATTTGTAATTTTTTTAAAGGATTTTGATTCCTGTAGAGCTGACACTATGCAATTGCAGACTTAAAGAGGGCCTTCTCCTAAACCACTGTGACTTAATATGTGTAATTTTGCCATGTACAATTAGATCAATTGCCTAATAGGGTTATTTAGTTTACGAATGGTATCAGCCACTTAAAGCCATTTCTCTGGGAGCTGTAGGCTGGTATTAGACATTTGTAGTTTGTGCCATCTCACACTAAAATGCTGATTCCTGGGATCACATAATGAAAGTCCATAGCTCCAATATAATCTGCTCAGCTGAATATTATTCCATTTATTATATCAGAGAAATACAGTCCAGTCTCCCTGCATTAATAAACTCCTGTGAGCAGGACTCCTTCTATTTTGCTTAAACAATTGTATGACCTGTTTGTTATAAATGATTGTAAAGCGCTGTGTAACTTGCTGGTTCTATATAAATGAATGATGATAAATTGACAAAGCCTGGTATTCAACACAAATACAGCTACATTATATTACACTAAATTGCTTATACCAGAAAACCTCATGATACATCTGGTAGCAATTGCACATTTGTATACCATATAAAGCTGTCAAAAATAATCACAAAATGACATACTTTAAAATGTTACAAAATAAAGGGTGTGAATAAAACCATTAAATCCTGCCAGGTGACAGAGCCCAAAAGAGTGCAGCCATACAATCCTCCAAAGTCGCAGGAAGTATAGTAATACACCCAGAAAGAAGACACTTTCTAATAAAAGCACCACATGAACTAACCTAGTCAGGAACAACATCTTTTATGCTTGTGCAACTCTTACATAGACTATGTAAGATTTTTGAACTATAACAAATATCTAAGGCTGAATTCTTTATCTAGCACCTTAGGCAGTAATATACATTGGCATGTATTAAATAGACTTGCTTAATTAAATAGACTTTCTCAATTAAGTAGACTTGCTCAATTATCTGCCACCACAGCTTTTAACACCCTGTCGTGATTTTCAATAACAACCCTACTTTAGACTCACTTAAATCCTCAGGATAATTACTTGTTGCACAGTCATGCTCATTTCAACATATTACGTAATGAGTAATTGTTATAATGAAAGCCCATATGGCAACTGTTACTGAGTGACGTCTAATGTCTTAAGTCTAATGTCTAATATCTTGGATTTATTTCAGTCTCTGGAATCATGTAATTCTGTGCAAACAAAATACGTATATAATAATCAAGGTTGATTAGTAATTCATTCCGATTATTGGTACATGGCTGTTCAGAAACCAGTGCAAATAGCATGAGCATTTAATAATCAGCCTTGTAGCATCATCTTATATTACAGGCCAACCTCATTTGCTGATTGATAATTTGTGATGACCCCTAAGCTTAGCTTCTCAACAGCTGCTCAGAGAGCAGTAAGCATGTGGGTGTCACAGAGACTTTCCAATATGGTGACCCCCTGTGAAAAGTTTGAGGTTTTGGATCATTGCCGCTATTGAGAAGCTAACACTTTAGCCTGGTGCAATAAGTGCAGTATACAAAATATGGCATTTTTAGTCATACTCATTTTTAGGGTTTACTTCTCCTTTAT
Source organism: Xenopus petersii (assembly GCA_038501925.1). Taxonomy (NCBI): domain Eukaryota; kingdom Metazoa; phylum Chordata; class Amphibia; order Anura; family Pipidae; genus Xenopus; species Xenopus petersii. The sequence goes on along the minus strand of CM076681.1, from coordinate 63,739,566 downwards.
CACCTAGGTACTTATAACATCTCTGTAGTTAAAAGAAGGAAACATTAAAGGTAAATGGGGGAAATATTTAACCAAAAGAAATGTATAAAAGGTGTAGCATGCTTGTGGCTAATGTTTAAGATCTCAGCATGGCACAGCAGCTCAGTTCAGCATTGACAATAAACAGGTATATTTTGAGCAGCTATCATACATACACATTCATTAAGTTTTGGGAACTTTCGTTGATGTAATCCGTGGTTTCTGGAGAGCAAACAATCATCCCCATACCTTGCCAAATGACACGGGGTAACTTCTAGCTTGCAATAAAGTATTTTATTCAACCATATATATATTGTAGCATTAAATAGTAATAAGGCACATCATGGCAGTCGTTAACAACTCATGACAATAGGAATCCATCCCATCATGTTCAGCATGTTGTATACAGGTTCTTAAATATTTAATACTGCAGAGGAAGTTACAGAGAAGTTTGACATTAAAGTATTATATTTCTTTATAATATTTCTTGACTGTTAATGATCTGAATTGTAAACATGTTTAAAATGTCAAGCAAAGAAATTTGGGGGAACTTTGCTTTAAGAACTCGATTCAGCTTGATGGCAGTTTAGATACAAATTATTATAATGTAAATTGTAGACAATAACTGCCACATTCAATTGGGATGAGATCAGATTGTGAATGATTGTTTGGTCTAGCTAGAAGCTACATGCTTCTCTTGGCATTATTCAATCTTTCATTATATCCTACACTTGAAAATGAAGGCAGATGAAAATTAAGTTGGATGACTTGTCAAATGTCTTGAAGTAAAAAGTAAAAACACAGCAAGTCTAGTTGATTTGACGTATTTCTACAGATGTAAATGTAGGCAGCATGGCAGTGGCTCAAAAAAATACCATAAATCTTTTAGATTCCATGTTTACTAATGACGGGAAAGGCACATGTTGCCATTTTTTTTATACTTTCCATCCTACTCTAGCATTATCGCCTATGGACATAGGGCTGTAATACAAGCACCTGTGCTTGCCCTATGAATACATTGTTACCTGCGTTTGTCAGCAATGTATTCATTAGGGGAAGAATGAGAAAAGTAGACGTCTCCTCACCTGTCCCTTACGTGTCCCCTAGCTTAAGTATTATCTAGCATGACATGCAGTTGTGCCCCAGACACAAGTGTTTTCTTAAATCTGAGGTGTAAGGGGTGCATTTTTGTTTTGTTATTTTAAAGTCACAATTTTACTAAAAGAAATCACTGAAAGTAATATTGCTTTAAGATCATTTTCAGTTTTGCCATCTTCTGCCTTACTGATGAATTTCAGTATTTTGTCTTTATAACGTGAATTTTTAAAATAACTTTGTCAAGTTCAGGAGCTTTTACAGCGTCCTTTAATGTGCTAAGCACCTTGAAAATCACAGCTTGCTCTAACATTACACTCAGCGCCAATTCTACTTACGGCGCCGCCTGAGGCGGCTCCTCCAATGCCGCCCCTCCCTCGCCGGCAGGAACACTAATGCGAAGAGCGCAATTGCGCTCTCTCGCAATAGTAAAGCCGAATTTCCGGTTTAAAACCCGGAAATTCGGCTCTTAAAGGTACCAGGAGCGGCTTTTTGCCGCCCCTGGAAACCTCTCCTGCGTTGCCGACTGAGGCGAGTTTCTCAACTCGCCTCATTGGCGGCGCGCCCCTGATTACACTAACACTGCACCTGTCTTCATGAAAATATTCACTTCTGCATGGGCTCCAGGCCTAACTCTTGATTAATTACTTAAGCACTAGAGGAACACTAAGGGGCAAATTTACTTAAGGTCGAATATCGAGGGTTAATTAACCCTCGATAGTCGAAAGGATTTAGCGATATTTGTTCAATCGAACGAAAAATCGTTCGATACGAAGGATTTTCGAAGGATTTTAATCCATCGATCGAATGATTTTTGTTCAACCAAAAAAAGCTAGCCAAGCCTATGGGGACCTTCCCCATAGGCTAACATTGACTTCGGTAGCTTTTAGGTGGCGAACTAGGGGGTCGTGTAATCAGACTTTAAGAAAGAAGCAAGGAATTCATTTTACAACAGTTGCCTAGTGATATTGTATCAATACCGTAACTAGAGGGGGCGGGCCCTGGTGCGTGACTTGCAGCCGGGCCCCCGCCTCCCTCCGTACGGCTCGAATTGCAGGGATTTTAGTGGCGCGCAGCGCTGCTGGGGGGCCCTGGGGGGGGGTGCGGGCCCTGGCCCGCTCGCACCCCCTGCTCCCCCGGTAGTTTTTTTTACCAAAACATACCTTGCTGTGCCCTCCAAAATATATATATGTATATATATATATTAGTCTTCTGTTAAAATTCACAGCATTCATAAGACCTGCAAATGCGAATCTTCCTCTACATACACACACACATATATAAACTAAATGTATATATTGATATTCTAGATATACAATGTGATATGATTTGGGTTATATTGATATGAATTTACTGTTTATGCCTATATATGAAAACCCTTTGCGTACAAAATGCAGTTAACATTTAATAGGCCCAAAATGTTTCTTTTTTTTTTGCATAATTAATATAAATAAACTTTAACTTTCCAGTATGCATGCATTAAATTAATGGTTTTAAGGATTTTTTTAAAATAAGTATTAAAATTAATATATATATATATATATAATATCAAAACAGGGGGGTTGTGGGAGCACTCTAAAGGCTTTAAAGTATATATATAAGTATAATAAATGCTATTGCATATGTACCCAAAACAGGGGTTATTTTGTTACAAAGTTATGATCATAAAATTGATAAGCCACCATACCACGTCAAGGTAAACCCCGAATGGCGGTCCCTAACTTATTTTATTTTTTATGTGCATCCTAGCATTACCTGTAATCAATGTCCGTTGAACACTGTTTTGATATATATATATATATATATATATATATATATATATATATATATATATATATATATATATATATATATATATATATATATATATATATATATATATATATATATATATATATACATATATATCTAACAGTTTACATTCATTGCTCTCCTGGACCACATTCTTGAAACAATGTTCCAAACCAGAGGATACAAAGACCTAGAGGACAACTGATTCCTCTTATACTGTTTTAATAGTCTGACCACAAGAACAGAGCAGGGACTGATCGCACATACGCAGTATGGGGTAGTATGCGGTATTTAAGAAATGCCTTCCTGACGGCAAGAATGTGAATCGCCGGCAGGATGGCACTCGGATCGCTTAGTTTTTCAAAGTTGGCTGAAGTTGCCTCTCAAGAAAACTTTGGGCAGCTTCGGGAAACCGAAGCGATCCATATGCCATCCCGCATGTGATTCACACTCTTGCCGGCAGGAAGGCATTTAGGGAGATTAGTCGCCCGATGAAGAGGAGATTTGTCGCTGGGTGACTAATCTCCCCACAATCGCCACGTGTGCTATCACTCTTAAAGTGCGGGAGATACTTGTTGCCCCATATGGAGGTCCACTTGGACTGAACTGACTGTTTATTCTTGGCAACTTTGAGCACCCTCTGAAAGGATTCAACTACAGTTCTAATGGGGGGTGTTGTCCTATGTATTGGGAAGATACCCGTGTATGGCAGTTTAGACAGGGCCTCTAGGGAGCCTGCGATGGTGGCTTCTAGTATGAGCACTCGATTGTCCATCTGCGGGACTTGCCACCAGTGCGCAAAGATCAATTTGCTGGCCAGAAAATATTTCTCAAAGTAAGGCAAGGCCAGTCCACCACCAGTCGAGTCTGTAGCATCTGCAATGCCAGTCTGGGTCGCTCGCCTGCCCATATAAAACCTCTTGTAATAGAGTCAAGGTTGAATAGGGTTCAGGGGTGTCCTGGGTGTGTTGTGTTATGGAACACATATAAAACCATTTTTAGCAGGTTAATTTTGTTCTCTCTAATTTTGTTCTCTCTCATAACTGAGTTAGAACAGGAGAGATATTCAATCTTTCATACATTGCCAGGTCTTTGTGGATTTGTATTCATATTGCATGTTAATTTATGTTTGCCACATAGTAACAGTCTGATGGATTCTGGAAGTTAAACAACGACTGAAAGGCTATAATTTGGACAGCCCTACTTTATAAAAATAATGGAAACATTGGCCCACAACAACTAGACAACCCTGTAGCTCTTAATTAGGGTATTTGTGATTTAATAATGAGCTCATGATAGCATAGCATCTGGTTAAATTCCCATTCATTTTTGCAGCTAACATTTAAATACACTATCATTCTCTAATAGATTCGTGGATTACCACATACAAGCAGCAGCATTCATAAAGTGCCAGCAGCAATGAGTTTCTGTTTACTCCCCCCAGGATAGAGAAAATACTTTGAAACTGTCAGGCACTATAATTTACTGTATGATAGATGCTGTTCTACTTATTTCATTCGCGAAAGCCTAAGAAATACCCTTCTCGAACCTTAAAATAAACTTTGTTTTTTTCTTAGTGATTTCAAGCCAAGTACCTAAACATAACTTTCAATGGTAAAAAGTTCTTTCTGTGTTGCTTGGAGAAAAATAGGTAGGGCCTATATCAAAAAATACAGGCTTTTGTTTTAGGTTTACTAGCAATGAGCCAGAAAAGTTAGAGACACACTTATCAAAGGTCGTATTTCAAATTCATGTTAATTTTTAAAAACTCCCCTAAATTCCCATATATTTGAAATTCGACTAATCGTAATTTATAAAGAAAATCAAATTTTTTAAACTCGGATGAATGTAATTGACCCAAAAACTGAATTGAATTCAATTTGAATTTTAAAAACTCAATTCGAGTTTTTTCTCTGAAACAAAATTGAATGTCAGGAAGGATTCAAACAACTCAAAATTGATCCCTGGATGTCTCCCATTGACATAAACAACAATTCTGCAGGATTTAGGTGGCAAATAGTTAAATTTGAGTTCTGAAAAGGCCAGAGTATGATCGAATTTGATTAACTGCCTAGTCAAATCTATCAGTTTTGATCATAAAAAAAACTCGAAAATTAGAATTTTCAATTCGACCCTTGATAAATCTGCCCCTTAGAGTGGGGTGGCAGCAACATCACCTGGAAAGAAGCCTAGGAGCTTTGCCTTCCAAGCCAACCTCGCAATCTGTGTCCCCCCACACACTGGTGCAGTAAAGTAAATCCATGAGTTGCAGTGAATAAACCTGAATCCCTGATAAGATTTATCAGGGCCTTGACCAAATGTAGGATAATAAATGCATGCTGTTTTTATTGGCTAATAAAGCTGAAGATGAAATAAAGCACCTACAATTTTCTTTAGGTGCCTTTGGTATTATATGCATATACTGTATTTGATATTATATAGTATATTTAGAAGAAATGTTAAATTTAACTTATGCATCAAATTCATTCTGCATGCAGTGCATTTCATTCATTTACTGCCTGGCCTTTAAATGGCAGACCTCTTAATAGGATATTTTTCTTGTCTGCCCATCTCAAGTGATGGATTCTGGGATTTGAGTTTCTCTGTTATCCACAGAATTACCACCTTTGCTTGGAAAGCAAAAGGACTTCACATTCCAGTATCCATCTCTTGGACGGGGAACAAGGGAGGGGGTGAGGGAGAGTTTGACCCTGCCAATCAGGGGCGTAACTACAGAGGAGGCAGACCCTGCGGCTGCAGGGGGGCCCAGGAGGTATAGGGGCCCCATGAGGCCCTAATTCATATACAATTTATAAATATTGGTAAAACAGGTCAACCTCTAGACATTTGGGGGCCTGAAAAATAATTTGCTGTGGGGCCCGGTAATATCTAGTTACGCCACTGCTGCCAATCAAAAGAGGGGTGGAGAAATGGTCCCTCAAAGTCAAAGGCAGACTATCAGAGTATTTTAAGGATATTATATATAGGTGCAGTGAGGAGCACAAGCCTCAGAACTGTATTTAACTGCCTGGATAGCCGGTCAAATAAAATAATGTAGAGACAGAGTACCGCTCTTGTTATAAAACGTTTTCATTATATTAAGTCCCAATCTCCAGTCTCTCTCTCTCTCTCCCTTTCTATATATAAATAAAATTGGAAAATGCCCCAGCACTCCTGTTAGCGTACCTAGCGAAGAGACCCCGTCTAGGAAACAAAGAATGGAGCGGCACACGAATCTTTGCAAAAGTGTATGTAATATAGCTTGATAAAGGGCATATAGCTTGCCTGAAACATTGCTGTACTGATGTGCTGAAACTTAATATACACTTTTGCCAAGATTTGTGTGCCGCTCCATTCTATCTATCTATCTATCTATCTATCTATCTATCTATCTATCTATCTATCTATCTATCTATCTATCTATCTATCTATCTATCTATCTATCTATCTATCTATCTATCTATATAGCCTTACACATTTTTGTTACTTTTCTATTCGGGTGGTGCAGACATTTCCGGGTATTTTGATAGTTTAGCACTTTTACAGATTACGATCTGTTTTAGATTCCAAATAAGACCATTCTGCCCTATCTCGTCTACTATTTTTGCCAATTTTTGACACAGTGCCTGGGCAAAAAAACCTTAACCCTCTCACTCCCAGCTGATTTGGTCACTTGCAAACTTTTATTGCTAAACAGATTTGTGCTCTTTCAGTTTTGGGACCTTTCCTGGAAGGGACTTTTAGATTACCTAAATTTGAAGGCCAGGAGTCCACTGAACAGTTTGATGACTAATTTGTATAGATTTACCTAAGTATGTGACATGTAGAGGCCCCAAAATGTACCTTGTGTATACTAATTTGATAGTTCATTTCTACACTAATTGATAAACACACCTCCAGATTTACATGTAGTAAAAACTCAAAAAAAAGTACAGCAATCTCTGAAAACCATATATTTTTGTAAAGAACACATTCTAAAGAATTCAAAATAGGTAAACATGTACCAAAGTACCAAACGGCAAAGTTTTCCTAAAGTTGCCAATCTTTATGAAATTTCTAAATATCATCTCAAAATGTTGCAATTTGTTGCATTTATCTCACACAATATAAGAACTCCAGAGGTCTACTGAACAATTTGATTCCAAATATGCATATAGATGGCAAAGTATGTGGTTATGTCGGACCCCAAATGAAAATGGCGTATATGATTTTTCTCACCTGCCAACTCAGCTGCTGTAAATAGAGCCAATTGACTGCATATTATGTGTCCTAAGACCCCCTAACTGTACAAAGAAACCCATATTTTTTTGGAGCATACATATTCTGTACATATTCTGACATATCCAGCATGGGTAAATATGTCTTTCTACAATAAATTACCAAACTGCAATGCATTCCTAAACATAGACATTTTTTTTACATTTCTGCAAATCGCCTAAAATTTGTCTCACACAATGTTTTACGTACAATGGAAAATCACCCTAAATACTAATACCAGAGGTCTACTGAACACTTTGTACAGAATCCAAATGAAAAAATGTGCATATTTTCATGCCTGCCAGATCAGCTGCTGCAAACAGAGCCCCCTAACTATACAAAGACCCCCAGAAAACCATATATTTTCGGAAAGTACACATTCTAAGGAATGCAACAAGGGAAAAGACACCTTTCTATACCAAAGCACCAAACTGCAAAGCTATGCTAAAAATACATAAGGAAAAATAATGCAGTGAACAAATTGCAATAAAACCACAAAAATTGTGCAAATCAATTAAATGAAAAAATATCTGGCCCAACAGTGTAATCAGTGACCATAATTATAAGTTTTTAGGGGTAACATAAAATGATAAAATTAATAAGTAAAAAAAACACACGTATACATGGGGGTGCACTTCTAAAAGTTGGGTGATAATGTGTGCATAAGTGTATACAAGTGTGATAAGTGTGTGTAAGTGTGCAGAATTTAAAAAAAGCAAAAGCAAAATAAAGCTTTACTAAAATGTGTTTAAGTGTGTAAATAAAGGTCACTTACTGTTTCTGGAACAGGAGGGACAAGCGCATCGCTATGTCTTGAATTGTTTTTTCCCCTTTGGGATCAAACTATTTTGGGGAGTTTATTGCCCTATAAATTGTATGTACTGTAAATATTGCAGCGTAAAGTGCATGACATGCCAGGGTATGTCAATTGTATTTTAATGAAATGTATACATTATTGTTCATTTTCTAATTGTCTGCGGTTTTATGGCAGAACTAGAATTATAAGCGGTTAAGCCTCAATAAATAATGATGCTAAACCTAAAGAAAATGCTTCTGTATAAGGGAAGACCTTGTTACAAAATTTGTTTCACTTAACATTGTCTTTTCTGATTGCTTTGGCTAATTGATTCAGGTTTATGGCTCCAAAGGTTAATCTGACTTCACTGTGCTTAGGGAGAGCTGAATGAAATGAGGTAAAAATGAGCCTGACAGTTTTCAGTGGCATGCCAGCTCCATGTCCTGACTTTGAAAGCTAATCAGCCTTGCTTCATACTTTAGCACAGAGGTAATTATGTGTTTGCCTAAGAGGATTGCTGTCCAGAAATAAGTCAACAACTAATCAAACACAGGCCTTTACTGGGCACGGTTCCACTGAATGTATTACGTGTGCATTTCTCACGTTCCAAAATGGCTGCTTCCTGCATAGCCTGGGAGTGATCTCTGGAGGAAAGCAAGATGCTTGTTTAATGCTGGAGCTTTTTTGGAGATTTCTCTGAAGCATTTTGTTTTTCTCACTTTGTAAAGCAATGTAAGTCATTTTTTATACACAAATGGGAAATGTCTGTGGATGTGTTCAAGCTCAGAAGGAGGAATATAAAGTTGATCCTGGCCAGGCTCCTTTGAGTCATGTAAAGAAGTCTCCGAGCAGGAGAGTTTTCACAAGGAAAAAATCAAACGGGAAGGAGAGAGAATGCAGTGAGGAAATATCATCACAAAATGCAGAAAAGAATTTTGCTGGAGATATTTCACTTTCTGGGACGACTGTTGTTTCTGATGGTAAACCACAGTCTTCTAAAAATGGTTCAAGCAACCAAAGAGCCGACTGTGAATGTCCCGATACCTTTTACTCAGATCTTTGCAGTGCGCTGGACAAAGAATCTAAAGCACAACATGAAAACAGTTTTGGAACCGACAGCTTTCGCTGCTTAGCAAGTGATGGAAAACATTCTTTCCCAAACATTCCAAATAAAGTAACATTCCCTCATTATACTGATGTCTGCTATACTAGAAAATCATCAAGCCTAAGTTCTATAGAACACATTTTAGGGCAACGGGATACCAAGGAACACAGCTCTGCTAAATATTTATTTAAAAGTGATGTAAAAAGTTTAGATAATGTTGTTAGTGAAGGAAATGTGCACTGTGCCAGAGCATATACTGGGGAAAAGGAGAGGCCTTGTTTTATTTCCACTTCACCTCATAGAGACAGAGATGGGATATTTTACAGCATTCTTCCCCAAATGATTAAGGTAATGTTCAAAAGAGCATCTGTCTCATTTTCAGGCATGCATGATCATGATATATGGCTTATGTTTTATTGCACTATTGAGTGATTGCATATCACTATTGAGTGATATGCAATGGTACATACTTAACTGTGTAAACAAATGAATATGAATGTTCTTGTAAATCAATGTCTTTTAAATGCCAAAAGGTATGAGGTTAAATAGATGAATATTTAGCATTATAGTTGTTAATTACAAGTGGGGCTTGATAGTTAAAATCTATTGCAGTTTGGTTCAATTGGGTTTAACTTTTGCCTTCATTGCTGTGACCTTTGTAAATGTAAAAAAACCCAAAGACTCTATAATTATATTTTGCGCTGTTGTTTATGGCCCCTATTTATAGTGCACTGTGCAGAGGTGCAGAGGTACAGTGAACTGTGTTGCACATAACTTTGCCTTTTGGGGGTCAGAAGGATCAGGAACACACGTGTCTACTCAAAGTTTGGCATCTGGGTAAAGACATTTAGGTTAGAATCTGTCTCAGAGGTCCCATGGGACTTTGTGAAGCAACTGTATTTTTTATGATGTTTTGTGACAACCTCTATCAAACTGGTTATGTTTTTCTGTCTGAATAAAAAGTTATACCTTATATTGCAGCTGAGGATGGGGTTAATAATGACAGGATTGATATATATTGATCTATATTTCCCTTCTATGGTGAAATGTTGCAAGATATGTTTGTGCTTTATAAATACCTGTATCTAATAAAATAATTTGCTGTTTAAACCAAGCTATTTGGCAAATCTGTAACTCAGCTGCACACAAAAAATGTTGTCTTTTATATGGCATTTTGACACAGCCTATTAACCCTTAGCAACTGTCTCACTGTACAAATCTGTGGGTTTCTAATTGTGGTCAAATGTCTCATATATTTCTGTAGAACCCATTCATTCATTATCTTGGGTAATGCTTATTTTTTTCCCATAGTATTATATTATGAGTCACTTCTCATTCCAACTCTGCCGTTAACAGTGATAGCTATAGACAGACACAAGTGAGATTAGTGTCCATAGTTTACTGCATCATAGACATGCAATCCTAGAAGCAGTGGTGTAACTAGAGTGCTCCGGGCCCCCCTGCAAAAAAAAATCTTCAGAGGGGCCTGTCGCACTCCGATCCCCATCCTCCCACCTACTTTCTGCTCTGCATCTGCCCTGCCCATGCCGCAGGTAAGAGAGCAGCTGAGTAGGAGGGGATTTTCTATTAGCTATAGAAGAAGAAGACCTCTATAGTTACGCCACTGCCTAGAAGCAGCAAGAGGAGATTTTGGGGGAAATGTAATAAAATTTGCAAAGAGAGCAAATTTGAGAATAAAAGTTTGCATGTTGCAATATAATATATTTTTTATTATATATGCTTGAAAGTGGTGTAAACTTTTTCAGCAAACGTAACAACTTTTTCATTAGGAAGCTTTATTACATACACTACACACTATCTCAAACTATAAAAGTCGCAATCACTGTCCTACTGTTGTGTGAGGGGCAAAGTGTTCGCAAACGCAAAATTGTTTTCTTTTTCAAATATTTATTTGCGCGTGCATGCGTTGGATCGCTCGGGATAACAGAAGTATGCATCCCGGCACTCTTTAGGTTGCAGCTGGGCGGCATGCCGCCCCTAAACTCTTGCCGCCCTAGGCCCAGCCCTTTGTGGCCTCATCACAAATCCGGGCCTGGTGCTGCCGCTGCCCATAGTCTTCAGTGCATACTACCTCTGACACCATTTTTGGTGCTATTACTGGCATACTCACCCCAGTTTATTAAATCTAGTCATCTGCTGAGATCAAGCCTTACTATTTCCACATATGAAAGTCATACAAATAAACATGTTCCATATTTTTTAAGTTTAGTAGTTTTGAAAATTTAAAGGTATACATCTATTATATTTGCTTCCTTTTTAACTTTCAGATATCTGATATCCATGTTACTGGAGAGTCAGAGGATATGTCTGCCAAAGAGAAACTACTTCTTTGGTCTCGGCAGACAACAGAAGGCTATGGAGGAATACGCTGTGAAAATTTTACCACCTGCTGGCGAGACGGAAGACTATTTAATGCCATCATTCATAAATACAGGTATGTTTCTGAAAGAAAGTCTTTTGAACCAATCAGGTAGCATTTACTGATCTGCTGGCATTCTCTGACTTGTCTGTCTGCACCCAGGGGCACTACATTGGCCTGGGTACTGACACACACGAGAACAAATGTCAGTGAAGGGTCTATTTGTCAGCCTGCCCTTATGCTGTACGCAGGCTGAAAACGGCCCTTTGTGGCATTGCCATTATTATCCTACAATATCCTAAAATAATTGTATTATGTGGACTGAAAAATTCCCAAATTTACAGTTCTGGACTTGGTGTTTTGGCACACCAAACACATCTTAAAAATGGCACCCTAAAGAGGATGACACGCTAAAAGATTAGTCACCTGTAGTAAATTTGTGGTACTGTGTGTAAATTGTTTCCTGAAAGTGCTCTCTCATCAGCTGGTGTTGGGGGTGAGAGTTGTGAAGTGAAAAATACTTTTCCAAATACGATGTCTTAAACTTCCTGCTATTTAAAATACACCCCACCCAGAAGACTTGTCTAAATACCCCTAACTTTCCTGTTTTGTGCAGTGCTTTTATAAATGACTAAGTTACTAATGCCAAACCTACTAAACCACTGAAGCAGAGATTGAATTGAATGATGTATTATCTCTGTAAAGCACTGCAAAATTTTGTAAATAAAGGTACGAATTAAGATAATAGCAGTTTTCGAAGTTTCTGACTTTTTCAATCTACTTTTTTCTCCGTTGTCTAAAGCTTAATTATTTAATTGCATAGTCCTCTTGTTGGTTACTAATACTTTTATGAGATCCAGAAGGTGGGGTTGAGGTCTAGTGGATGAAAAGACCAGTGTCACGATCGCCGCCCGGAGCAGGACCAGGAGCTCCGGGCGGCGCAGCTTCCTCTTCCGACGCCGCTCCCAAAATGGCGGCGCCCATGGCCGCCACGTGGGTAGCGGCGCCGGCACAAAGACGCCTACACGCAAGTGCGCAGGCGCGAAGACGTCACAACGGCGCGACGGACGCAGGCGCAGTGCGTCGGTCGCAGACGTGCTGACGCCGACGCAAGGGCGCCAAAAAACCCCTTTAAAAGGACGCCTGAGGCACCAAGATGGCGCCCGAAAATAGGATCTCGTTTCTGAGTTTATTCCTGGGTTTCCTGCTGCGTTTCCTGTTATCCCTGAAGTTATTCCTGTTAGACCTCTTGTTATTGACCCCCTGCCTGGACTTTGGACTCTGTTTGTATTCTGCCTGCCTTGTGACCTATTGCCTGGACTTTGGACTCTGTTTGTATTCTGCCTGCCTTGTGACCTATTGCCTGGACTCCATTACCCCTTCTGCCGAATCCCTGGATACCGCGATCCTGATCCCTCCTGAGGGGCTTCCTCCTAGATCCGGACTACTCCCCCAGAGGGAACTCCCGGTTCCCTGACATTATTTTCAGGCCATGGATCCCACTGAGGAAGCTCAGCCTGATTTCGGCAGGGCCTTTCGGGGCCTGCATTCCCGCATGGAGGCGTATGAAGCCCGGCAGAATTACGTGGGACACACGCTGGAGGCGATCCTGGAAAAGCTCTCCTTGTTGACACCAGCGACCCCCCTGCCGGCACCTCCTCCGCAAGCGGCTGCTGCCATGGCTACCCAGTTATCCACGTCTGGTCCACATATTCCTGCTCCGCCTCTCTACGATGGCGATCCTCAAGCCTGTCGAGGATTCGTGAATCAGTGCCAGATTCGCTTTGCCCTACACCCCACTGAATTTGACTCTGAACGTGCCAAGGTGGGGTTCGTGATTACTCGGCTGGCAGGAAAAGCTCTCGAGTGGGCATCTCCACACTGGGAGAAGCAGTCCCCACTGATGGATGACGCAGAAGCATTTCTCAAAGAATTCCGGATCGTCTTCGATGCTCCCGGCCGGGTGACATCCGCTGCTTCCCGTCTGTTCCAAATCCGCCAAGGGAGTCGCAGTGTAGCGGAGTATGCTATCGAATTCCGTACACTTGCTGCTGAGACTCGTTGGAACAATGACGCATACCATACTGCATTTTATAATGGTCTCTCCCTCCGCATCAAGGATGACCTGGTCTCCCGTGAATTACCCACGCAACTTGAGGACCTCATCGCCTTGGCTGTCAAGGTGGACACTCTTCTGAGAGAGCATCAAACCCTGAGAGATCGTGTCAGGAAGTTTCAACCCATGTTGGCACCCCGCTTCCAGAGGCCTCTCCTGCCGGCTCCTGTCATCCCGCCTGCCCAAGCATCCATTTCTCTCCAGGAGGAACCCATGCAAGTGGGAAGAACTCGCCTCACTGAACAAGAGAGACTCCGCAGACGGATGTCAGGCCTATGTCTGTATTGTGGCGGACATTCCCACTTCGCCAATGCCTGTCCTACTAAGGCTAAGAGTTTTGTACCCCGAGGTATGTCTATGGTAACTCATGTAGGGGGCACTACTCAAAGGTCTAGAGATAAGTCCCAGGAGAAGACCCAAGAAAATTCACACAGGTTTCTCCTTCCCTTCCAGGTTCGTCTGACTGATAAGACCATCTTCGGGAATGCTTTCATCGATTCCGGAGCTGGGGGTAACTTCATGGACGCTCTTTTTGCTAAGTACATGGGAATTCCCTTATTTCCTTTGCCTTCTCCCATGCGGATCGTCGCCATAGATGATAAACCTCTGGAGTCTGTACTCACGATGACCACTGGCGAACTACCTGTGCAGGTTGGGACCCTGCATAGAGAGAGACTTTCGTTTCTTATTATCTCTTGTCCCGCTGTTCCAGTTGTGTTGGGTCTCCCCTGGCTGCGCCTGCACAATCCCACCATAGACTGGTCCACAGGGCAGGTTTCTCGTTGGAGCCCATTCTGCCAACAGCATTGCCTTCCTGCTAAACCTCTCAAGAAGGTAATTATCTCCTCAACCGAGTTAAAGTCTCTTCCCTCCTGTTATAAAGAATTCTCTGATGTTTTCTGTAAGAAATCTGCGGAATTCCTTCCTCCACATAGTCCCTACGACTGTCCTGTCGAACTCCTGCCAGGAGCCATGCCCCCCAGAGGCCGCACTTACCCTCTCTCTCCTGCAGAAACTACCGCAATGAAGGAATACATCCAAGAAAATCTCCAGCGGGGGTTTATCCGCCCTTCTACCTCTCCAGCAGGGGCTGGGTTCTTCTTCGTGGAGAAGAAGGACGGAGGCCTTCGGCCATGTATAGACTACTGGGGCCTGAATAAAATCACTGTAAAAAACAGGTACCCACTGCCCTTGATTGCAGAGCTCTTCGACCAGCTGAAGGGGGCAAAGATTTTCTCTAAGTTGGATCTCCGGGGGGCGTACAACCTCATTCGCATCCGTGAGGGTGACGAATGGAAGACGGCTTTCAACACTCGTGACGGGCACTATGAATATCTCGTCATGCCCTTCGGCCTTTGCAATGCCCCTGCCGTCTTCCAGGAGTTTGTTAACGATGTGTTCCGGGATCTCCTAGGAAGGTTCGTAGTCGTGTACCTGGACGACATCCTGATCTTTTCTAAAGACCTTGAAAGCCATCGCTCCCAGGTGAAGGAGGTACTCTCTCGTCTGAGGAAGAACTCTCTCTTCGCCAAGTTGGAGAAGTGCGTCTTCGAGGTGTCCAAGATCCCCTTCCTAGGATACATTATCTCTCCTGAGGGATTTGAGATGGACCCCGTGAAAGTGTCTGCCATCCAGGAGTGGCCTCTCCCGCTGAGTACCAAGGCAATCCAGAGATTTATCGGATTTGCTAACTATTATCGGCAGTTCATCCGGGGGTTCTCTTCCCGCATTGCACCTATCCTGGCCCTCATCCGGAAAGGGGGTAAACCCAGCTTGTGGCCTCCATCTGCCATTGAAGCTTTTCAGTCCTTGAAAGAGGCCTTCACGTCCGCTTCTGTCCTCCGACACCCCAATCCTGAACTACCCTTCTGCATCGAGGTTGATGCTTCTGAAATCGGAGCCGGAGCCATCCTGTCTCAGAGACACCCCGCTGATGGGAAGTTGCACCCCTGTGCTTATTTCTCCAAGAAGTTCTCGTCCGCAGAGCAGAACTACGATGTCGGGAACCGAGAACTCTTGGCTGTTAAACTTGCCCTTGAAGAGTGGCGTCACCTCCTGGAGGGTTCTCTGATTCCGGTTCAGATTTACACCGATCATAAAAATCTCGAGTTCATCCAGTCCCTCAAGAGGCTAAACCCCAGACAAGCAAGGTGGGCTCTCTTTTTCTCTCGATTTAATTTTATCTTGACTTATCGCCCAGGCTCCAAGAATCGGAAGGCCGATGCCTTGTCTCGTAGCTTCACTCCGGCGGACCGCTCTCCTGAGAGACAAGAATCAATCATCCCCCCAGTCAAGATTATTGCCTCCCTGTATCCACAGTTTGCCGACCAAATCCTGGCTGGTCAGTCTTCTGCTCCTTCTGATACTCCCATTGGAATGGCATTTGTTCCTCCTGAGCTGCGTCTGCCTATCCTGCAACAGACCCATTGCTCCAGGCAAGCCGGACACCCTGGTCCAGCTAAGACTCTTGAACTCTTACGACGCCTGGTCTGGTGGCCTGATATCCGCAAAGATGTGAAGGACTTTGTTGCTGCTTGTAATGTTTGTGCCACATCTAAGTCTAGCCACTCTCGCCCCAGTGGGTTACTACAGCCCTTGCCGGTTCCTTCCCGTCCCTGGACCCACCTGTCCATGGACTTCATTGTTGAACTTCCTCCCTCCTGTGGGAACACTGTGATCTGGGTTGTCATTGATCGTTTCTCCAAAATGGCCCATTTCATCCCTCTGAAGAAGTTGCCCTCAGCAGTGGAGTTGTCCCAGCTATTTATCCAGTACATCTTCCGCCTGCATGGTTTCCCGGTGGAGATTGTCTCTGATAGAGGCACCCAGTTTACCGCCAAGTTCTGGCGTTCTCTATGCAAAGACCTGGGAATTGTTCTTCAGTTTTCATCGGCATACCACCCGCAGACGAATGGGGCAGCTGAACGTGTTAACCAAGCCCTCGAACAGTTCCTGAGGAACCACGTATCCCTCTGCCAGGATGACTGGTCTGATCTCCTCCCATGGGCGGAATTCGCTCATAATAATGCTTGTCATTCCTCTACAGGAAGGTCTCCGTTCATGTCGGTGTATGGTCAGCATCCTCAAGCTTTTCCCCAAGACTTTGTACTATCAGACGTCCCGGCTGCTGACGACTCCGCAGCCCATATGTCTGCTATTTGGGCTGCTACCAAGTTGAACCTAGAGAAGAGCGCTCTTGTTCATAAGACTTTCGCGGATCGTCGTCGAAGATCCTCTCCTCCCTACAAGGTGGGTGATAATGTCTGGCTCTCTTCCAGGAATATCCGGTTGAAGATTCCATCTTCCAAGTTGGGTCCAAAATTCGTGGGTCCATTTCCCATCTTGGAGATAATTAACCCTGTGGCTGTTAGACTCCAGCTTCCACCAGAGATGAGAATCCCCAACGTCTTCCACGTGTCTCTGGTGAAACCCGCCATCACCAACCGGTTCTCTAGCGGTCAATCTCCTCCTCCTGCCATTTCTGTGGAGGGTCAACTCGAGTACGAGGTGGAGAAAATCCTAGACTCCAGAATCTCCAGAGGGTCCCTTCAGTACCTCATTCAGTGGAAGGGCTTTGGCCCTGAAGAATGCTCCTGGGAGGGACACCGCGATGTTCACGCTCCTCGACTGGTAAGGGATTTCCATGCCAAGTTTCCCCAGAAGCCTTGTCCCGGTGGTCCTGAGGCCCCCCGTGAGGAGGGGGGTACTGTCACGATCGCCGCCCGGAGCAGGACCAGGAGCTCCGGGCGGCGCAGCTTCCTCTTCCGACGCCGCTCCCAAAATGGCGGCGCCCATGGCCGCCACGTGGGTAGCGGCGCCGGCACAAAGACGCCTACACGCAAGTGCGCTGGCGCGAAGACGTCACAACGGCACGACGGACGCAGGCGCAGTGCGTCGGTCGCAGACGTGCTGACGCCGACGCAAGGGCGCCAAAAAACCCCTTTAAAAGGACGCCTGAGGCACCAAGATGGCGCCCGAAAATAGGATCTCGTTTCTGAGTTTATTCCTGGGTTTCCTGCTGCGTTTCCTGTTATCCCTGAAGTTATTCCTGTTAGACCTCTTGTTATTGACCCCCTGCCTGGACTTTGGACTCTGTTTGTATTCTGCCTGCCTTGTGACCTATTGCCTGGACTTTGGACTCTGTTTGTATTCTGCCTGCCTTGTGACCTATTGCCTGGACTCCATTACCCCTTCTGCCGAATCCCTGGATACCGCGATCCTGATCCCTCCTGAGGGGCTTCCTCCTAGATCCGGACTACTCCCCCAGAGGGAACTCCCGGTTCCCTGACAACCAGTTATACAAACATATAGGGATATCCACCAAGTTTTCTCCACAAGTTTACCTATATATCCCTGTTATACACCATTTTAGCAAAAATTTGTTAAAGGGATCCTGTCATCGGAAACATGTTTTTTTCAAAACACATCAGTTAAAAGTGCTACTCCAGCAGAATTCTGCACTGAAATCCATTTCTCAAAAGAGCAAGCAGATTTTTTTATATTCAATTTTGAAATCTGACATGGGGCTAGACATTTTGTCAATTTCCCAGCTGCCCCCAGTCATGTGACTTGTGCCTGCACTTTAGGAGAGAAATGCTTTCTGGCAGGCTGCTGTTTTTCCTTCTCAATGTAACTGAATGTGTCTCAGTGGGACATGGGATTTTACTATTGAGTGCTGTTCTTAGCTCTACCAGGCAGCTGTTATCTTGTGTTAGGTAGCTGTTATCTGGTTACCTTCCCATTGTTCTTTTGTTTGGCTGCTGGGGGGGGGAGGGAGGGGGTGATATCACTCTAACTTGCAGTACAGCAGTAAAGAGTGATTGAAGTTTATCAGAGCACAAGTCACATGACTTGGGGCAGCTGGGAAATTGACAATATGTCTAGCTCCATGTCAGATTTCAAAATTGAATATAAAAAAATCTGTTTGCTCTTTTGAGAAATTAATTGCAGTGCAGAATTCTGCTGGAGCAGTACTATTAACTGATTCATTTTGAACATTTTTTTTTCCAATGACAGTATCCCTTTAATATCAATAAGAGCAACAAGCTTGTTGACAGGGAACAGCATGGACCATACAACTGTGTAGCAATTTTAAGTATATCACAAGGCCAAGGGCTCATCCACTCTATGGGGCATATTTACTTAGTGTGAATTTTTGCTCTGGAAATCTTCCCCAAACTTTGCTACACTACATTACACACTGCAACTACTAGATTAAGGGGCAGATTTATGAAGGGTTGAATTTAAATTTTCAATTTTTTTTGGACTATGGAGTTATTCAAATTCGATTCGAGTTTTTCAAAAGATTCAAATTAGATTTTCGAGATTTATCATACTCTGGCCTTTAATAACTCGAAATTGACTATTCACCACCTAAAAACCCACCATATTGCTGTTAAAGTCAATGGAAGGCGTACAGGGATCAATTTGAGTTGTATACAGCCTTCCTGACATTCAAGTTTTTTTCGTAGAATTGAGTTTTTAAAATTTGAAACAAGTTTTATGGTTGATCCTATTCACCCAAGTTTTTAAAATCCTACTTTTATAATAAATTACGATTGTTCTAATTTCGAGTTCATGGGAGTTTTAAAAAACTCACATGAATTAGAAATTCGACCCTTGATAAATGTGCCTCTTAACGTTATTTCGTGACAAATACATGTATTCATCAGAATAAGTAATTTTGTCTCAGCAAAAGAAAGCTGGTGTACTTTCATCCAAGCAAAATTTCGCCTGGTGAAATTGCACAAAATTTGTCTAGCGCTGAGATTTTTCACTAGCTAAGGGGCACATTTACCTAGAGTCGAATATCGAGGGTTAATTAACCCTCGATATCCGACTGCCGAATTGAAATCCTTCGACTTCGAATATCCAAGTCGAAGGATTTAGCGAAATTCATTACCAAGGCCAATGCTAGCCTATGGGGAAGATCCCCATAGGCTTTACAAGGTTTTTTTGATCGAAGGAATGCCGTTTAAATCCTTCGAATCAAACGATTTGAAGGATTTTAATTCATCGATCAAACGAAATTCCTTCAATCAAAAAAACCTTGTAAAGCCTTTGGGGACCTTCCCCATAGGCTAACATTGGCCTTGGTAAGTTTTAGGTGGCGAACTAGGGGGTCGAAGTTTTTTTTAAAAGAGACAGTACTTCGACAGTCGAATAGTCAAACGATTTTTACTTCGAATCGTTTGATTCAAAGTCGAAGGTCGTAGTCGATGGTCGAAGTAGCCAAAAAAAAAACCATTCCAAATTCGAAGTATTTTTCCTCTATTTTCCTCTATTCCTTCACTCGAGCTTAGTGAATGGGCCCCTAAGTGTCTTACTCGCCTGTTAGTAATTTGACAAAGTTGCTGCGAATTGTCATTTTTTGCAGAAAAAAAAACAGAATTTGATCTTGAGATTTATTTATTAGACTGTATTTTATCTTTGTTCATTTGCATTACACTCATGTACAGTGCATTGCTCTGAGTAATTCCAGTGACTGCTTTGTACTGCATGTAGTGGCATTGTCAGGCAAATGCTAGAATGTGAAATTGCTTTCTAATATTCTAAATTGCTGTTTAATGGGTTGGATCTAGGCTTTCTATGTCTGAGTTATAAATATTTAGAAAACGTATTACATTTGCTTAAAATTGTGTAATTTATATCATGTAATCTGCTTCATGGCAATGTGTTATTGTGACCTCTTTTCTGTGCTATCAAACGTATTAAAAAAATCCAGTTTATCTGATTTTAGATGTCATTTTAAATATCTTTTCTGAAATAAGTTCTTCTGGAAGCTCCTGACACAGCACACGCTTAGCTAGCTACCTTCATATCTTGTTACGTTTTAACTTGTTTATTGGCTCAGGTCTGTGCATTGCTTACATTCCTTCTGGCTGAAAGAAGGGAAACTGAAATATTAAGAAAAAATGTAGAGAACCTAAAGGGAGCTTAAGACTCGTTTGCCTTAGCCTCTTTCTCTAACAAGAAAATTATTTACTGTATGTTTTCTTTATGTGTCCATTTAAACATTTTACTGTTAAAGCAATATGTTTTTCATTGATAATTGATAATTTTAAAGACCAAAGTATGACAGGGCTGATATGATGAAGGGGCTTCCTGCTCCTACAACACCTAAACCATACCCTCTCCCCCTATCCCTTTCCTTTTCATACCCCTTCAGTTTTTTTGTTCCCCGACAAATGACAACAGACAGGAACATTTGTAATTTTTTTTATTGTTTTAAGAATGAGTACATTTGAGACAAGCTGTATACTATCTATCAAACTATGGATCATATTAGGGAACTTAAAAGTTAATAAAAAAGAAAAATAGACAAATGGCCCAAGCTCTAATAAGATCAAATTTCTGCTCCCTTCCATTGAAAGATGTATGTATGTATGTATGTATGTATGTATGTATAACTTTATTTATAAAGTGCTACAAAGATGGGAGAAGGAAGTAAGTATTAAAATAAATACAGTGAATGGGTATAAATACACAGAGATTAAGTGCTACAGTATGTGGTATGAGACACAGTAGGAAGGAGGTCCCTGAGTTTATAGTCTAAGTGGCTGGATAAAAATCAGCCTTTATACCATACTTTGGCAGGTAATACTAATCAAGCTCTTTTGCATCCAGCATCTGCCTTGCATACATTGTACCACCTATATATTATACACCACATAAGCAGTTGCATGACTTTGTGCTATAAAAAGTCAAAGTGCAAATTGCAGAAACATAATTTTGAACAATTTTATTTTGCACTTTGCTCTGCCATTATAAATGAGCCGTACAGTCTGGGACTGGGACAAGTGATGGTCTTCAACCTGTGGCTCTCCATTTGTAAGTTTCCATCTGTGAGGTTGGTCTATGATTACTTGGGTTGAAACAACTTGCCTTTCATACCAATCACTCTACCTCTAAAAGAGCATTTCAGCCTTGTTGGTCTGCTTTCAGTGCTTCTTTGACAGGAAATTTTTTATACATTTTTTGGGGTTATTTATTAAAGACTGAATGCCAAAAACTTGAAAATGCAAGTTTTTTTCTACTATAAAATCAGAATTTAAAAAACAAAACAAAACACTTTTTCAGAAAAGTCTGAATCCAGAAATCTGGCATCTCAGACCTGCCATGGTTGTATATAAATCAATTGGAGAGATCCCTATCCTATTTAGAAGTTTCTGTGGTCTAAAAAAAAACGTACGATTTGGGTAAAAAAAAAACTATTTTCGCTCAACTTTATCCAGTTTGTCCCCGATCCAATTAAATCTTGCTTTTAATAATAAATAAGGTCCAATTGTGGATTTTAGTTTGGTCAGACTTTTTTAATTAAAATTTTTTTAAAAAAAAATTTGGGTTATGATAAATAAGGCTTTTTTATGTTTTAATATCAGATGTAATGATATTTTAAACATGGTTTTAATAATTAACTTATTGTAATTCTGTGCAAAAAAAATATGCATGATCCATTGCTTTACTCCACACCACAAGATGTTCCTAGACACTAAGATTAATGGTTTTCATCCTTCAGATACATTCTAAGCATATTTTCATCTTCTTACCAAATTTGGTACTTGCTTGTATTCACTTGTTGCAGTGATTCATTTACTTTGCTACAAGCTCATATCTGAATTAAAGCATTTACTTTTTATTTAGAGGATTTTATATCACACTAATGTCCTACAGTTATAAAGAAACAATTGATTACTGTCCCAAGTGCCAATACAGTCACTAAAACATATGGGGGCAGATCTACATAGGGTCGAATATCGAGGGTTAATTAACCCTCGATATTCGACTGCCGAAGGTAAATCCTTCGCCTGTAAGAAAGTTGGAGTACAAGAATTGGTAATGCTGTGGTGGGCTAGGCAGACACAGCAAACACAGAATAGGATTAGGGTGGTTTGACATCTTTTTCACTGGGAGAATACTATGGGGTAAATTTGAAAGAGTGAAGTTCCGCCACTAGAGTGAAATTCCGCAGCTCTCCATTCATTTCTATGGGATTTTGAAAGGCATATGTATCAATGGGTGAAAGTGAAATTTCACCCTTTGATAAATACTCCTTTAAAACCCCTGTAGAAATGAATGGGAAGTGGCGAAATTTCACTCTAGTGGCGGAACTTCACTATTAACTTCACTCTTTAATGGCCCCAAAGTAGTTGGAGGTTCTACTTTACATATTGTAACACAAAAGAATTGTGCGGTGGCATTCTCAGCCTGATTAGACAATGTGGTGGATTGTTTATAAAATAATGTTCCTAGCATTGAGCTTTCTGTTGCTTTAGAACAGTGATCCCCAATCAGTAGCTTGTGAGCAACATGTTGCTCACCAATCCTTTGGATGTTGCTCCCAGTGGCCTCAAAGCAGGTTCTTATTTTTCAATTCCAGGTTTGGAGGCAAGTTTTGGTTGCATAAAAACAATGTGACTGCCAAATTGAGCCTTCTGTAGGCAGCCCATTCACATAGGGACTACCAAATAGCCAATCAGAACCTTTATTTGACAACCCAAGGACTTTTTTAATGCTTGTGTTGCTTTTTTGCCCTATTGTTTTTACATTTGAATGTGGCTTACCGAAAAAAAGTTGGGAACCACTCCTTAAAAACATCTGTTTGGTTACCAGAGAACTAAATATGTATATCAACTGATGTGTTGTGTTGTAAACAATGTTATAGATATACTGTACATACTGGCAATAAAAAGCACTCCAATCATTTTACAAATCTGTTAGTGTCAATTTCTGCCCTGGGGTCATTGAAATGTGTGTATGTTTTGGTAGTGAAAGCATATTTGTAGTTTTTCTGTGTTCTTCCAGGGTTTGGAGTAGAATCCACCACTCCCAGAACTAATCGGCTAATTTTGAAACAGAATAGAACACAGAGTTGTGGTCTCAAAATATTTTATTATGGTTTTCATTCATAAAAAGTAGACAGTACATTTCCTTTTCTGTGAACTAGACGTTGTCCCTTGTTTAATCATTACTTAATAGCTGGAATATATTTTTATTAACTTTATCCATTCACAGGGGCAGTGTGCTATAGCCTTATGGTGGATCATTTCTTGAATTTCTCTTTCCTTCAGTTAAATTATAATGTTCCATTTAGCTAAAGATCACATTGCCTTTAGAAAATATTTAGCTTCACAGGAGGATGCAAACATGTACGGTATATGTTATAAAGAGCAAAACTGCAAACTGTGACTGTTAAATATGCCTCAGAAGCACCTGGGCCTTTGAACCTAAGTGTTGTTTGTATCTTTACCCCTCATAGTTATTTGGGAAATACAATAAAGGTTCCAAAGTTTGCCCACCTCTTGTAAACCATAGCAACTAATCAGATGTGTGTTTTAAAACAGCTAACCAATAAATGCTACCTACTCAGTGGTTGCTATGGGTTACTTTACAAGGAGCAAATTAGACCATTTCCCTCTTTCATGCAGAATATTAAAAATGTACATGATTTATCTGTTGTAAAACATTATTTTTAAACTATTGACTAAGAGAGTTCTGAGACAGTCAGTATGGGAAGGAAAAAGTATCAAGAACTAAAAGGGCTTAGATATCTCTACTCATCCGTCTGTTGCTTGGTATGGAATTCAGATTTCTTTCTCAAGAGAACAGCTTCTTTCTTAACCCTGTAAACCTCATTTGTGAAACAGCATGGAACTTTGAAATCATGCCCAAATCTGTCATTGTGGAGAATATTAAAATAAAATGTATCTAGCCTAAAGCAAACCATGCTTTTTCTTTTTTTTATATACCTTACATGGTTAGAGATTGTAATAGCTCACTTTATAAGGTACAGAAAGCCTCACAACTTAAGATTACCTACTCAACAGGATGAAACTGCTTCACTTATTTGTTTTTTTTGCAAATTCCATCTCTATAATTGCTTTGTTTTTACATTCAGTAAACAAGCTGAAGACAAGTTCTAACTTACATTATAACATATGATGCTTCTTTATTATTTTTCATCTATTTTCAAAGCAGCAACAACAAAAAAATTGGATGATCTCCTGCTAATTAACCAAGTGCACCTCCAGCAAATACTGTTCCTGAAACTTGTTTGTACTTTAAGAAATTCATAAAGTTATTTTTATATCCCCTGAAACAATTGGTACAGTGAGTAGGATGAGAGAGGATGCTAGACCCACCCCTACAGTCCAATACTCACTCCACCATGGCAGTCTAATACTCTTGTGTAACTTCACAATATCATTAACACTATAGAACAGTTAAACAGATCCGTTTTAAAACAGTTCAAAAAGTACAGACTCGTACATTGGAAAACATATTACACAGACTTATATTACAATAGATAACGTAATATACAGTGCAAACTCACTTATTTTTTTCCGCATACTCAGTACAAGCTCATCAGCTTACCATATACAAACATATTGAACAACTTGCAATCCACACACAGAAACAAATGTGCTGACACAAATGTTAATTTTCTGCTGTATTTTCTGTATTAACGTCAAACCATGTCTGTTGCACGCTCTTTCATTTCTTCATCCCCAACAGAGAACACAAATTAGAGATAAAATTAGACAAAGAAAAACATACAAATCATAAATCTTGTTTGGATATAAGCATGATAGTGGGCATTATTGTCAGTCCGTATTTTGCCATCTAGACAAGTCAATAGATAGAAAAGTAGGTTGAAATAAGACTAGTAACATGTCTTTACTGTAGCCACTGCCCCTCTGCTGGGATCACATTGACAATAGTTCAAGGCCAGGGCATAGGAAAAGGGTCTTCAGACATCTTCATCATCATCATCATCATGGTTAAAAAATCTATACATCACTGTATTACCATTAATGCTGATTCTATTATGTTTATCATTATTTTATATTAGTTAATTAATATCTGGAACGTATATGGTAGATATTAGTGATTGTGTAAGAAATTATCTGCATTATATTTTTACCTTTCTGTTCTTTTCCTCAACATCTGGTTTGGTTATCTGATCAGTTGCTAGATACCCACATTTTTGTGTTTCTGAAATGGTAGCTTGAGTTAGATGAACATGTAAAAAATGTTGTATTGAATATGAAAATAATAAGACCCAAAATTCACAATGATAGTCTGAATGGAGGTTGAAAAAGCCATCATGTCAGTGCCATTATTATGAAATTCATTAAGCCTGTTTTACATTTAGTACAGAATGCTCAGAACCTGGGGTCAAGTTATATGTCTTTGCTTGATTTTGGTCCATATTAACATATACATACACACACTTGATTGATTTCTTATAACATTATATTTTGGAAATAATTGATAGACGTCAATGTAGAGCTTAAATAAAAGTAAAAAGATCATCAAATATTTATTCAACGTACTTTGATGTGTACAATGAAATTCTGGTATAGCAGAGATGAACTATTTCTGGGTCTGGAACCTAACTAAGAGTGAGTAAATATCTTAAGCAATTGTTATTTTTGCTTGCCTTAAGGCACATTGTATCCAGTTGGATGGGGCCCAATAAATGAATAATGCTGGCAGACAATTAATTTCTTTATTGAGCAGTTTGGGTGGAGTTCAGACATATATGAGTTACACTGTATTCTGTCACAACCTCAGTAAACAAAACATGTGCCTTGCAGCTAGGGCCTGAACCTCTTTTTTGCTCCTTAAATTAGGTTATATGTTGGTGGTGTAAATTATTTTTAACTGTCTTTTATTATTTTGGGAGTTATAATTCAACTTTTTGAAATGCACAAATTCTGGATTATTAACTAAAATATGGATCCAAATAACCATATTACATATTGTTTTATTTGTAGTTTTCACAGACAGCAGATGCTTGTTATTTTTAACATTCCACTAGCAAATGTAGTGCCCATTGAGTAGTCATGGATTTTGCTTGTTTACAGTTTTAATATATAAATAAATTCCCTTGCGCATATATGATAGCCCAGTGAGCACTGCTGTTATTAGTTATATTTTAAAAATGTTACTGAAATTAACGGTGAAAAGTAGAGGAAGGACAGTATTTGAACAGTAAGGTAGAAAACTAAAGTAAATTGAGCTTTAAATGAGCCACTTACGTGGCACCATAAAATGCTGCACTTCTATGTACTTTTAATGGAACTGGAGAAGAGGCCAACCTGTATTTAGGAGTGGGAGTCCACCCCTCCACAACAGGCATGAAATATTTCAGGAAAGGTACAGTGCGGACCCTAGCTTTTCATGACAAGCACAGTGTCACCCGTAGAATTGCAGAAGGGGCACATTGTAGTCCCCAGAATTTTACAACAAGAATAGCCTTTAACTAAAAAAAATAGATTTCTGGTTGGATGGCTACTAATTCTGGGTTACATCACTGGTGTATAAGAATGAACAAATACAAGACTTTAATGTACATATGTTGTGTTTTCTTTTCTAGGCCGGACCTGATTGACTTGGATACCGTTGTTGTTCAAAGCAACATTACAAATTTAGAAAATGCATTTTATGTAGCGGAAAAATTGGGCGTTACTAGACTTCTTGATCCTGAAGGTAGATTAACAAGACTGAAAGTATTTAGAATAAGTAGCTACACCAATCTTTATAGTATAAAGACTAAGTATATATTTGTTTTGCATTAGATGTTGATGTCTCATCCCCCGATGAAAAGTCTGTAATAACATATGTGGCATCAATGTATGATGTATTCCCCAAAACACCGGATGGAGGGGAGGGAATCAGTGCAAATGTAAGTAACACAGCATTTTTGCTTTTGGATTTAACCTGTAGATTTTGTGAACAAATCTCAGCTGTTTTTGTCAGTCGAGTCAGCAGAGTGAGTCACTAGCCATTTTGCATTTTTATTGGTTATTTAAAGTTTTATGTTACTCTGTTTAGTTCAAAGAGATAATAATATTCATACTTGAATTCCCTGTTAATGGCAAAGCACTTTTTTGTTGCAATTTTTATTTGTAGTGCATGTTGTGTTCAATTAGTAAATAAATATTTGGTTTTCCTTATGGTGAATGCCACTTTATTCTATGGAGACATTTGGTGCATGTTTGCCCAGAACACAATTATTTATCAATTTGCAAAAGATTTTGTTCAAGAAAAAGTGGTAGTTTTTCTTTTTTTAATAAAAAAGTTGCAATTAAACGGTGTACCTCAGTCTTTCCTTTAGACTATTATACTGGGACTTGTATTGTACTGGGTATGTTTATGGGTTAGTTTTCATCACAATAGATTTTGCTGTAATCCAATGTACATTTATTCCTTAAGGTCACTAAGAGGGTGTTAAGAAAATTATGTTTAGTTGATGGTCACCTTCTTCAAATTTAACTTGATATAGGTAATAATGAAGATTGGGTTCAGGGGATTATTATTTTTAGGGAATGTACAGTGACGTCTGTGAAGGTGAAAATATGGGTAAACTGCATTCGCATGAGTGAATGCACGTCTTTTTTAATTTTAAAGTAATACATTACTGCAGGGATCAGTGTTTTAAAAATCAAGATAATGTTAATGAACAGTTGCATTTTATCTTACAAACTATAAGACATAGGAACAAAGAGAATTGAAATAGTGGCTCATGGAAACTTTGGACACCCTTGATAAACACTGTTTTTTGCAAGGTCCCCTACCATTACTTAATTAGGCCTTGATGGCCATTAGTAATTATCGCCTCTTAACAATTGCACAGCTTCATAAAGGCTTTGACACCCCAGACATTGGACTGTCATTTAACAACCATGGGCTCCTCTGTGCATGAGGATCTAAAAAGTATGCTAATTGATGCTTTTGATGTCTATAAAGCAGGTGAATGCTATAAAAAGATTTCAAAATGCTTCCATCTCTCAATTTCCACTGTTATTAATGTCATCAAGATATGGCAGTAAAAGGGAACTGTGGAAGCTAAGGTACGATCTGGAAGACCAAGAAAAATGATTTTATGCTGGTCAGAAAAGCAAATCCTTATTTGATTGCAAAGGAGCTGCTGGACCTGTTAGAAATTATGGGGAAACATTTCATTAAACAAACCTTGCAAACTGCAAACATGGTGGTGGATCCATTGTGCTTTGGGATTGATCAGGAAACAGTGGCACAGGAAACATAAAACATGTAGAGGGAAGAATGTATTTCACTAAATATGACCAAGTTCTGGAAGCCAATGTGAAACAGTCAACCAAGAAGCTAAAAGTTGAAACTGAGATGGTTCCAATGACTTGGTAATGTTTCAAAACATACAGTACCTCAAAAGCTGCCTTGAGCTACAGGAAGAAAAACAAGCTGAAAGTTTTGTTCCTCACAGTCTCCTGACCATCATAATATGGGCATTTAATCATAAGTTCAAAAATATGTGCAACAAAAATATTGCAAGCCTCTTAACTGGATGCAAAAGATTATTATAAGCTGTGATCTTTGCCAAAGGGGGTTGTTACTAATTTTGCACCTCAAACATACTACGTTCTTTGTTCCTATGTTTTTATCAAATGACGACCCTAACTTTAACCAATTGATAAATACTCTTCTAGAAATCTCTAGAAATAGTGATGAATAGAGAGCGGAGTTTTACTGCGGCTATCTCTAATTTCACTCTTTGGTAAATCTGCCCCTTAGAATGAGACAATTTTAAATAATTAACAAAACGTTAACAATTCATATTAGTCTAACATTTTGACTACAGTATTTTGATTATATATGTCATGACTGTAAATAAATATTATCAAATGAATTAAAAGGTGTATGGTTCTGTAGGATGTTGAAGTGAAGTGGATAGAATACCAGAATATGGTGAACTACCTCATCCAGTGGATCAGGCACCATGTTGTGTTAATGTCTGAAAGGACATTCCCGAATACAGTTGTAGAACTAAAGGTATGTTTCTCTGGTCAACTATCCATCAATACTTTATTGTATGTTTTCAGCATTAACTATGTTTTTGCTCTGTTATGACTAGAATCTCATATTTTACAGGGAGTCGCAATATACCAAAGTGGTCACAAAATATTTGGCCAAATAGTGAATAATTTGAACCCTTATTTTGATATGCAGATTTAATTTCTAATTTGTTACTGTAGCACCTTACAGTCACATGATATTATGGTTAGTAGGTAACAATAATTGGATGAAGCTAATGATATCCATGGTCCTGAATACTGCAGAAAGTTATAGGATATAGAAAACTCTAAGCTGAATCCTAAATTCAGCACACCTCTAATATTATGGAAATTATGTAACTCAGGTTTATAGAGATTTCAAATACTTAAGTAATGAAGTAAGTCTATAGTAGAGGCAATGATGTACAGGAAAGGATTTGATTGAATTGGGTCCTGTCACAGAACCATTTTATATATTAGATTTGGTAGGATAAAGGTGTTGTTTCCCTTTTAATATGATGTACAGAATTATATTCTGAGACAATTTGCTATTGGCCTTCATTTTTTTATTATTTGTATTATATTTTTATTTCTTGTTCAGCAGCTCTCCAGTCTAGAATTTCATACTGTATATATATATGGTTGCTAAGGTTTAAATTATGTTAGCAATGAGGGAGTGATTTGAATGAGAGACTGGTATATGAATAGCAGAGGACTTTAGTAGAAAAATAACAAGAATAATACATTTTTAACCTCACAGAGCAGTAATGTTTTTTGGCTGCTGGGTTAAGTGACCCCCATTTCAATTCTGGAAAGAGTTAGAAGAAGAAGGCATAGAATTCCAAAGCTATAAAGATAAATAATGAAGACCAATTGAAAAGTTGCTTAGCACTAGTCATTCTATAACATATTAAAAATGAACCTAAAGGTGAACCACCCTTTACATACTTGTTTAAATTGTTGAATATGAGTTTTGATATAAAATCTTTTTATGTGTTTGTAGGCACTTTATCAACAATATTTACAGTTCAAAGAAAAAGAAATTCCACCCCAGGAGACTGAAAAGTCTAAAATCAAGCACCTTTACACTTTTCTTGAGGCAAGAATTTCATTATTTTAATAATGAAAGTAACTATGCAGCACAAGATCACTTTGCAGATAACCTTCTTATTTTATTCCAGCCATGGATTCAGTTTGGGCGCATCAAGCTGGACCAAGGATTTCATCCGAATGATATAGAAAAAGAGTGGGGAAAACTAATTATCGCCATGTTTGAAAGAGAAAAGGCAATAAGGCCTGAAATCGAAAGGTATGAAAAATCAGATATCTGTAGCAGTTTTCTGGATAGCGGATCCCATACCTGTATTCTACAGAAATATTTTATTTGCATAAGTAACATTTGACCAGTGACCTTCAGGTGCTGTTATACAAGTGCTCCCACTATCCTTCTGACAGCGAAAGGTTGGTTATTGTTTTATATCTTTAATTTTCCTGGACAATTTTTATTTCATGCCAGATTAAAGGGGTTGTTCACCTTCTAAACAGTTTTTTCAGTTCAGTTGTTTTCAGGTTGTTCACCATAAACAAAGACTTTTTTTTCAAGTGCTTTCCATCTTTTATTTTTTACCGTTTTTTCCCAAAATTTAAGTTTAAAGTTTAATGTTCCTGTCTCTTGTTTCAGACTGGCAGCTCAGCGATCCAGTAGCATCTGAACTGTTACAATTTGTTTCATTTAATTGATACATTTCTCAGCAGCTTCTGTGGAACATTAGCAATTATTGTATAAATTCTAACATTTGCCTTTAATGAAACTCAGGGAATCTGCTCAGCAGGGACAGAGATAACAAATGTATCAACTAAATGTATTAATTTAAAATAGTCAACCACTCCCCCCAGAACTGCTTTAGAATAGAAAAATAGAATTAGAAATAGAATTAGAATAGAAGTAATTGAAAAAAGTATTTATTTCTGGTGAACTATCTGAAACCAACTGCATTAAAAAAACGTGTTTAAAGGTGAACAACCCTTTTGAGCATCTAAGGGCTTGCTTAACTGTAAAGAAATTTATTGCCCAAAACTTGCTGCCACTGGTGATCATAATAATAGTTGGCTGACCATGATTTTTCATCTCCTTTCAAAGGAAAGAACATTTTTTGGGCAGCAGGTGGTGGGGTTCACTATGATTGTTCTGGGTAACTAGGAGGGCCAGTCTAACCCTGCTGCTGCTTATTTAAAAGTCTCCTCCTTAACACTGGAGTCGCCTTACTGTATATCACCCTTTCTCATATGGTACGGGTATTTCCCATGTCTCTGAGATGTCTTGCCAAAGTCTTCAACCACAGAATTCTATACTTTTTTGACTTTTTTGAAATAATATATATATATCAAGAAGACAAAAATGTTGCCATTCACAAAGTGTTATGTAGTATGCTGCCATATCTTGAATTCCATTTGGTGTGGCAGGCTAAAGTTTAATCAGCTAATACTTCATGCTGGTGTCCTGGCTGGAGTAGGAAATTAAGTGGCTGCTGTGGGTTACTGTCAGTTACAGATTTGGCCAGTGTTTATTAATGAGCCCAAGTCACTTTAAGGACAGGGCACATGGAGCAGACCATCCTCTTTCCTCCATCTGTGTACAAAAGTGACACATGAAATGGTTCATCTGCTTTCTTCTGCTGGGGTTTTATACTCAGTCGGAGGAAAGCAGATTTGCTGTCATCCGCTCCTTTGTGTATCCCTATTTGCAGGCATGGCTGGGACCTGTGTAAAACTTGCCTGAGTGAATTTCAGCTCAAAAATGCAAACCTTCATGTTCCGTACCAAAGTCAGCTAAGAGTTAGTTAATTCTCTGTTTGCATCTTGCAGTGTAAATCCTGTAAGTCTGAACAGACTAATTAGGAATAATTTTTGGCATAATCATTTCCCACAGACGCCCAAATGTAGCTGATACATTTAAACATGTACTGTATTAAAGCAGGAGAGGGAAGGCAAATGTGAACTGGTATATAAGGCTCCAGGCTAAATCCTTTTAAGAGCATTCTGAATATATAATTTGCAAGGTTCTGAATATACATGTTGGAGCCTATTTAAGAAAGGACGCTAGTGGTACTCTTAGCCAGTAGGGATATTCTTTCAATCCTGGAAGCTGTGCATTCTATTTTTTTTTATTTTATCTTTAATCATACTGCCAATTGTATGGGTGAATAAGGGTCACTGCTATAAAAATGAACAGCACCTGTTATGGCTTCTATAGTAGTGATTCCTTACTCACCAGCAGCAACAGCATTGACTCCAATGAAAACTTTGTGTCTGTTAAGAGTGGTCCAACAATGATTAATTCTTACATAAGTTTTGGCAGTGAACAGTTGGAGAGACCAAGGTAGATCTCATTGCTTTAAGACCACTTTTCAATTTTTTTTTCTTTTTTTAGATTTTTGCAGGAGTTTTAAAAATTTCCAGTTTTGCAGGTTTTCTCTGAACTGAAGCTGTATTCACTACCTACTGATTTAAAACTGTTGTCTTTATGACTTTGTCACTTGGTTGTACTGGATTTTGGAAATCTACATTATGTGGGATCTTGGATGTAGGAAATTTGCAGTATCAGAACTTTGAGAGGTTTTTTTTGTTTGTTTTTTTTCAGGCTGGAAATGCTGCAGCAATTAGCAACCCGAGTGCAGAGGGATAGCTTGGGATGTGAAGACAAACTAATCCTGGCACGCAGTGCTCTCCAGGCTGTATGTTTTCCAGCACAATAATTTGCAATTTTTGATGGATAACCTAATTAGCTATTACTGTTGATTAACTTTTTGGTAACTAAAAATAACTAGTTATAGATGTATTCATACTAATAATCTTCCCTAACATTTGATTATAATAGTCCTTGCTTTCCTAAAATCCATAAAACATATATAGTTTTTTTGCTAATGTTTAGTGGTAGCTGTACGGGGCAAAAAAATAAGTTTAAGTGTATTTTAAGGATGCCAAACGGATGGAATCTGGGATCCAGTTACAGAATGAAGCTGAGATTACCGGGTACCTGATTGAATGTGAGAACCTTCTCCGGCAGCAGCTTGTTGATGTCCAGAGTCTTGTGGATGGAAAATATTACCAAGCTGATCCATTGGTGCAGAGGTACTATACCACCTTATTACTAGATACTTGTACACTATTTTCATACATCCCATACATATTACATACATACATACATGCATTCATATATATTTCACAACAAAGAATCTGTAAACTTGATTATATGCTTACAGTACATGTTTGGGATCCATTATCTGGAAACCCATAGCTATAAAGCTCCAAGCTCAAATATGGAAATGCCATTTCCCTTAGTGTTTTTGATTTTCCTATTTCTGACAGACAGTATATTTGACAATAGCACAAATATATGTTAATGGCAAAACAATCCCATTGGTTTGTTAATATTTGAATTGTTTTTAGTATCAGTAAATCATGTTAATCCTCATTATAGAAACATCTCTTATATAGAAAACCACAGGTCACAAACATGTGGGAATAGATCCCAAACCTGCATAAGGCTTTATGTAAACTTGCATACCTGCCTACTGGTGTAATGCCCATCTCCACCAAAACCTTGTAATAGGGAATGTTCGAATGACAGCCTTTTAATAACATGTTAAATTTAAGACATTTCTAGTTCTTTGTGTTATTTTGAACTGTGACAGGTACAGAGAGAGACTCAATGCAGTGCTAAGAGTCTGATAGAAATAGGAAGTCTTAGAGCAAATATATTTAGTTGTGATGTCAATTAATCTGTGCCTGCCTTTTTACACATACAGTAATGTATTTGTTATAATTAATGCACTTACATAGTGTATTATGTGGAGTACTGTTGTTAAATATCATTATGATTTATGTACAGGGTTGCCTCATTGCGAGATGAGTTACTGGCCTTAAGAAATGAATTCACTTCACTCTACAGCAAAGGACGTATGTTTACAAACGATCAGGCAAAACTTATGATATCAGGAATATCACAAAGCCTCAGCTCAGGATGTTCACAGAATTTAAACCCTGTAATGAACTCAAATATGTCGCACAGTATGACCCCTTGCCTGACACCAACGAGTCTCACACCGGGTATGTCCCATGGCTTTAATTCTCACTTATCTGCTGCTATGATACCTCCATTTTCACCCAACTATAACTCGGGATTGATCCAGAACTATGCAACAGGAATAAACACAAATGCATTACAGTCACTAAAACACATGCAGATCAAGAAACCCTTACAGAAGTCCTTTCTTGCTGATCAGAATTTACCTGAAGAAGAAGTGAACTCAAAATTTGTTCAAGACCTTTTATCATGGATCGAAGAAATGCAGGTAAACTCATTGGTTATTTATTGTTTTTACAGTGTTAGAAGGTAATCCTTATTATTAAGATATTTTATGTTTTGTAGCGAGGACACACAGCAAAACATGGGACAGTGTTTATTTCAGCCATTTAAAGTCTAGATAAATTTGGCAGTATCTGTACTGTGGGAAGATGTGCTCATTCCTCAGTAGGGATGGTCTTGCAGACAGGAATGAGTTACAATAAAACTTATCGATATGTTTTCTTGTTGCATCTTTAGAAACTTGTGCTTCACAAGTAGTTATATATACCTTGTATTGTATAGTGTGACAATATATTTTGACCATGTTGCTGTTCTCTAACAGGTGCAACTTGATCGGGCAGATTGGGGCTCTGACCTGTCCAGCATTGAAGGACATTTAGAAAACCACAAAAAATTCCATAGTGCCATAGAGGAATTTGAGTCCAGTCTTAAGGAAGCAAAAATAATTGAGGTATAATATAAACAATTATGTGTTGCTTGCAGACTTGCTTCTCTGTTGTGTAGTTATTGAGTATTTTCAGTGCTATTAACTGGCCCCTTATCGTATCATTATAATTACAAAAGATTCCACAACTATCTCTGAAAGCAATGTTTAAAAAAAATCATGCTTATCATCTTAGACTCCGAACTTAAATCTGTCCTGGCCAATAATGAAGAATGTATGTACCCTACCACCAATAATACTGGATTTTTTATAGGCAGATACCTGGAGTCAAGTTTTTTTTATATTTCTAAAAATATATTTTCCACTTAGTGTCTGCATCATGAAAGGGGTGGTTAACCTTAAAGTTAACTTTTAATATGTTATAGAATGCCATTTCTAAGTAGCTTTTCAATTGGTCTTCATTATTTATTTTTTCTAGTTTTTATATTATTTCTTGTGACTCTTTCCAGCTTTCAAATGAGGGTCACTGTCCCCATCTAAAAATAAATGCTCAGTATGGCTATAAACTTTATTGTTATTACTACTTTTTGTTACTCATATTTCTATTCAGACATCTATTAATATTCAAGGTCTCATATTCAAATCTGTTCATGGTTGCAAGGGTAATTTGGACCCTATCAACAGATTGCCGAAATTGCAAACTGGAGAGCTGCTGAATAAAGCACTAAATAACTAAAAACCACAAATAATAAAAAAAACAGCATTGGGGGGAGCTTACAAGTTTTATGTGAGTCTTTCAGCGTTAGCAGCACAAGCATAATATCTGATTCTGCCTATTCACTTTTGGCTCTGTGATGTTCATGCAAGTATATGTAACCATTATCTACCTCACTACTCGTTACCTTTTCCATGATGCACTGTTCATATGGCGAAGTCAGCATGTTCTTTATATAAAATATAGAATATCAAGGCTTAATCTTGCTTCTTTAAATTTAGACATACATTTTTTTTTGTTATAGCTTATACGGGCCTATGTCAGAATCGTTCTTGGCATGGACCAGCCTGAATATCCTTTAGTTGTTCTGGCAGGCCATTCCGACCTTGCTTTTTACTAGCAGGTTTTTGCAGTGGTATTGCCATATTGCTTTTTTTGCTGAGGGTAGACCTGAAGGTTATGCACAGCAATAGCCACAATAGGTGTACCACCCCCTAATTTGTTTGTCTTTCAGAAGCATAAGTAGGGGTGCCAGTGAATGTAGGCCTCATCAGGGCCCTGTACTTACTGCCTGCCCTATGGAAGGTGTTAAGATAGGGCTGACTTGGTTCTATCAATGCCTCAGACCGTGTCAAATTTCTACTGTAAAACTACACATATATTAACATCCTGATATTATTAATGTAGTTTTAAATACATTTCTCTTATTAATGTTTGTGCTTGAATAAATCCCAAATTATTACTTTTTTCCCCTTCTATGCAGCTTCAACTAACGGGAATTTACAAGGCCAATTATGCTGAATCTTTATACACACTTGAGAGTCAGTACTCCAAACTTTTGGTAAGAACACTGCCTTAAATCTGGTATTGAAAGTAAACAGCAGATGTTATCAATTGACTTAAATGTTATCCTGTTTTCTTAAACTGCTTAAAGAATTCATCAGGAAACCGACAAAAACATTTAGACTCACTTCACAGTTTTGTGGCTCGAGCCACAAGGGAGCTCATTTGGCTTAACGAGAAGGAAGAGGAAGATGTAGCTTATGACTGGAGCGAAAGAAATCAGAATATACCTGCCAAAAAGGACTATCATGGGGTAAGGTATTTGCCTTAGAGATAACTGAATAGTTAAAAACTACATTACTGCACATTATAATTGTCATCTCTATATGTCAAGGAATTAATGAGAGAACTCGATCAGAAAGAAGAAATCATCAGATCAGTACAGAACATTGCAGAGCAGATGCTTCTTCAAAACCATCCTGCAAGATCAACAATTGAAGTAATTATTTGGGATCTTATATACTTGATTTTCACTCTGATTTGCAATCATGGATACGGTACACTTGAGTAGCATGAACTTTTTTCTTGAGTTGCCGTATTATTTAACTTTGCAATTTACGGTTGAATAAAATATTTATTCTGATCCGTGATGGGCAAAAAAAATATCACCAAATGCATTGAAGTCAATGGACTTCAAACAGCTCAACAATTTTTTTACTATCCATTATAGTCTATGGGTGTTTTTTTTCTCGGCGAAACAAGGCAAAATATTTTGCTCATCCTTATCCTGATCTATATTTGAATATAACTTCCATTAGGATGTCTGAAACTGCAGAGAAAATATTTAATTTTACAGATTATGCATAAATTATTATGTTCACTTTTTTGTAGAGCTAGTCATTCTAATCAGCTCCATGGCAAGTGCTAGAGGTCAACAACCACAATAATTTCATAGCCTGTGATTGGCCAGTGATGCCTTTGTTTGACTGCTGTGTATAGTTGAAAATAGTCAAGGCATGCATAAAATTATAACGATTTGGTGAAATAATCCAATTTATGCTTAGAGGTTCAGGGGACTACATTTTAATGGGTATGCATTATTATTGTGGTATGTATGATCACCAAAGCCACAGCTGTGGGCACCAGTATTCTGGTTCTAGGAAGTTTTTGTATTTGCAATTGAAAAAACTGCTTACTAACTGCACTTGTTTTAAGCCTGAGGCCAATTAAATTGCTTCCTGTTTGTGAATCTGTTTTAGGTATCTGCAGATTAGCCCCAGTCCATATGAAATAATTACCAAATTAGCAACGTACCCCAATCCATCAGAACCATTTGTTCCACTGGGCTACTGAGTTATTCTCTACATGTCCATGGCTCTGCTTTGTATGTCAGAGGAATAAAGTTGACCACATAGGGGTTGAACTCACCATAAGTCAAGCAATAATCGGTTTTCTAAATGAACAAACTGCAATTTTAGAGAACATGTGCATCTTCCAACAGCTGGTAACAGAACTGTATAGGTGCATTTCTCCTACATAGTTTATGGTGTACAGGGTACAGGCCCTTGAGACAACAGCTCTAGTACTGGAGCAAGTACTATGATAATCATGCACAGCAGGTCATGTCTTTTCATCAAGATTACCTGAAGCCATTTTGTTTCACAATGCTCTAATAAGTATAATCTAAGTAAAAGCTTTAGCCAGTGTATAAGACTAGGGTTTCACTTGCTTGCAAACAAATGATCAGGATATACTGAAGGATTAATTACCAGTACAGTAGAATTTACACTGCGACATGCAATACACTGCAGAACAGAGTAACATTTTGACACATCTACACTATTTGACCTAGATGACTGCAGTCTCTTGGCATCTTCATTGCTAGTTGTACAGTACATAAATGTAATAGGATTTTTATTTTTGTTATTCATTGCTGTGACCATTTTTCTCTTATCTAAGGCTTATAGAGCTGCTATGCAAACTCAGTGGAATTGGATCCTACAGCTTTGTCACTGCGTGGAACAACATATACGACAGAACTCTGCCTACTTTGAGGTATTATATTATGCACAGAATTCATTTTATTAATATCATAAAGATGCTCAAGTTAATGATGATTCTTTCAATACTCCCATTCAATGGAAATTGATCTGTGCTAATTGTAATCGTTACCTTATAGTATTTTAATGAAGCCAAAGATGCAGCTGAATATCTAAAGATTTTAAAGGATGCAATACTAAGAAAATACAGCTGTGATAAATCAACCAGTCTGCATAAACTTGAAGATTTGCTCCAGGAATCAATGGTAATATAAGCCTTATTAATATTTATCATAATATGCTACTTTTATTTTGTTTAAAATTGCTTGCCTATTTCACAGGCATTTAGAATGTGGGAAACACTAAAGCCTGGAATAAATGTATTTCATTCTTAACAATTCAGGAGGAAAAGGAACAGCTTTTACAGTACAAGAGCACCATTGCCAGTCTTGTTGGAAGAGCAAAGGCAATTATTCAGCTGAAACCACGAAATCCAGACAATCCACTTAAAGCATCCATACCAATCCGAGCTATCTGTGATTACAAGCAAATTGAGGTCAGAGTCTTCAATATGATTTTGGGCACCAATTCCTTGACTTTTCTGTATATTCTGCATTTTTTGTATCCACGTGTGTTTGTGTTGTGTTTCAGTAAGATTTTTTGATTAAACTCTTAATTGCATAGTTTTATATGGCACCAATTTAGTCCCAGTCTCAGTCTGACATTCTTTAGAGCTATGATTTCCTTAAAGAAATTGTTCAGCCAAAAAATAAAAATTGGCTAAATAGATAGGCCGTGCAATATAACAAATGTTTTTAGCATAGTTAGTTATCCAAAAATGTAATGTATAAAGGAGTGACTGGATGTCTAACATAATAGCTTGAACACTACTTCCTTCTTTGCAGCTCTCTTGGTTACCAGGCAGTAACCAATCTGTGTTTTTAGGGGAGGCCACATGGGTCATAATTGTTGCTTTTTAATGTAAGCTGAATGTTAAGGATCAATTGCAAACTCACTGAACAGTAATGTTCCATGTGGCCCCCTTAAAATCACTGACTAACTCATTTAGAGATCTGAAAAGCAGGAAGTTGGGTTCTGCTCTAGTGACATCCAGCCACTTCAGCCTTTGGAGATTACATTTTTGGCTAACCAACTGTATTCGAAACATGTTTTATAGACCCATGTGGCCTCCCCTAAAAACACAGATTGGTTACTGCTTGGTAACCAAGAGAGCCTATCTATTTACCCAGTTTTTGTTTTTACACTGAACTGTTCCTTAAGCAATTTTAGGCCTTCTGAAGACAACAATCTGTGCATCTGCGACTAGCTATAAATATACAGATCTGATTGTCTATGGAAGGGAATGTAGTCATTGTGGTGAAAATGCTCTTGTGGGGAGTTTAATGTGCTTTCCTTTTCTCAACTTGCTTAGATCACTATTTACAAAGATGATGAATGCATATTAGGAAGCAACTCACACCGCGCTAAATGGAAAGTGATCAGCCCCACTGGTAATGAAGCCATGGTGCCGTCTGTGTGCTTCACAGTGCCACCCCCAAATAAAGAGGCAATTGATTCAGCAAACAGGTACAGTTGGTTAACATCTAGTAGTATTGCTAAATCCGAGCCTCTATGTGTGTGGGAACTCTGGAATTAAAAACAATATTGGGTAGGGAGAGCCAAACAAAAATATACAAATACCTTGAATACATTTTTTTCCTGGCACAGATGGGCAGGCAAACTGTTTTCAACAGTGAATGTAGATTTATAACATTGAACCCCATTTATTAACATTTTCCTGGCTGTCACTATGGGGCAAACTTACTAAAAGGCGAAGTGGCTAACGCTGGTGAAAATTCGCTGGCGTGACGTAATTTTGGCACTTTGCTGATTTACTAACGGGTACAGGCGTAATTACGCTAGCAAAGGAGACAGACTCTGGAGCAACTTCTCACTCTAATGCCAGGTGAATTTTCGATCTGGCGAAAGAGCGTTACTACACAAAGAAAAAAAAAACGCTAGCGTCTTTTGCTTTTTACAGGGTGATAGGATGAAAAAGAGCATTTTTTTTTTGGGGTACCCTCCTACATTTGATAACATATGGCACCTAAACTATACTGTGGGCACATGTGTAGGGCATTAGAACAACTCTATATAATTTTATTAAGGTTCCCTGGCCTTGTGTAGTGTACTGTATTTGCTGCAGCATATACGCCAATGTCTCAAAAAAGAAACATTTTGCTAATAAAAATATATAACAATACTTTCTTGTGCAACAGTGCCTAGAGCAAACGGAGAAAGCAAAAAACAGGGACTAAATATGGTGTAGTATTTTCGATTATTCTTATAACACCCTGTGCTGGAAAAACAAAAAATCAAAACATTTTTTTTGCTAGTGTGAGTTCCCCTTTAAAGAGACTTTTTCTTTTTGTCCCAAAATGTATATACGCCATTGTACTTTAACTGCAATCCGTATGCAAATTAGCCAACGCTAGCGTAACTTCGAACTGCTGATCATATTTTCACTAGCGCAACTTCGCAAGCGTTCGGTACTGTGCGCAACTTCAGATCTTCGTGAATTAGCGTTGTCCAGGCGAATTTATGCCTGCTGAAGTGTTGCAATGTGTGCAAAGCTAGTGCTGGCGACTTTTCGCAGGTAAGTAAATTTGCCCCTGTTTCTGACAGTGATAAAACATTTTTTATAACAAATTCACATATTTTGCAAACTAAAATGTGTCAGTTTGTCCCCATTTGTTCAACTACTTTAAGCTGTTAAACAAAATTCTTTTTAGTGCTCAGGGCTGCCCCAAAGCATAGCGGAAACCTTTTTTTACTCTGATCAAATTGGTCAATTAGTGCAAAAAATGGTTGAATATGAAAGCTTTGTTATCACTCATAAAAATTAACAATACATAATCTGTCCTACAAATTCTTTCTAATTTGAAGACCAGTCAATTCTGAGAATTTGTAGGATTTCTACCAGCCTTTATATGAATATATTCCTATTTAAAGCAAGTATGCATTGCTTTTTACTCTTGTTAAACTCAAGAATATCATTCAGAAACTTATCATACAAACTAAATTCTCAAGTCCCTATTCAACAAAGGGAATTTTTGCTTTACTTTTTTTTTTAATTTATGGTTGTTTATTAAGTTGATTCCAATATGAGTGGTTCCTTTGTGATCAGAATGGTTAACTTGTGGATTAAGCAATGAGATCACCTGTGAATTAGGATCACATTATGGTCTACTGTCACCTGATGAACCTACACATGAACCAGTGGTTCGAGGAATTACCAGATATGGAACATGTTTCACGTATGGTTAGTTTTGCTTTAATTTGGTTGGAACTGTCAAGGGAGAAACAGGAAAAGAGTAGAAAAGGATATATGTATATATAAAATCAAATTCTGGTCTTAATAGTTATGTTTTTGTCTGGCAGCTCCTTATAAGGCATACAATATAACATGTTTTTTTTTTCAAGGCTGTTATTTTTCATGGAAGATTTGATAGAGGGAGTTGCTATAAAAATATTTTAACACATGATTTTGTTTATTGCAGGATTGAGCAAATGTATCAGAGCGCCCTGACTCTCTGGCATGAGTCTCATATAAACATAAAAAGCACTGTATCCTGGCATTACCTTATGAATGAGATTGAAGGCATCCGGGCCAGCAAAGTCTCCACAGTATGTGCAGCGAGAGTCTCCCTCTATTATAATGCCTCTCAATAACTGAATATTTCTTTACAAATATTGAGATATAATATGCCTTGTTTACATGCACAAATATGTGCAGCATCTGCATCTGTGTATAAAATGTTTCATGGATGTGCTGCAGATATATTTCTTACTGTATATTGTACACATAAGCTATATGGTGATTTGGTTCTCTCAGGGCATATCACTTGTACTGCATGGATGTGTAATTATGTTATTACCTATAATAGATGCTGCTTTGCTTTACTCAATATAGTAGTTAGTCTTATTGCCTGTAATGTGATGTGTGCATGCTTTTGCAGCAAGTCCCTTACATTTATTCTGCTAGGCTGTTAACTCAGTGTTTTTGCATAACAGGCTGCACTTTACCATCTCTGTTTGTTTGGTATCTGCTTTAGAATATACCATCACGTTCATTAAAATGTCCTGATGAACTGCTACTTGATCTAGAATTTTAATGCCGGTTTCCCTGTTTTCAGATTAAAACCTTGTTGCAAGGTGAGCATCAGCAAGTGTTAAGCAATCTGAAGTCCCGCTTTGATGAATTCTTAGAAAACAGTCAGGAATCCAAGATTTTTTCTGTGTCTGACATTGCACAACTTGAAAGAGAAGTCAATGTTTGCAAGTTATACTATGAAGAGCTTCTAAAGTCTGCAGAAAGAGGTTAGAAGTATTCATTGTCTGTGGTTTACATGCTTTTCTATACAGTTGCATATGCACAACAATCATTT
Source organism: Xenopus petersii (assembly GCA_038501925.1). NCBI lineage: Eukaryota > Metazoa > Chordata > Amphibia > Anura > Pipidae > Xenopus > Xenopus petersii. The sequence goes on along the minus strand of CM076681.1, from coordinate 63,696,452 downwards.
CATCATAGTTGTTTCATTTTTCACAAATGTCTTACAAATTTAATTTACAAATACAAACAGGTAATAAAAAGTGTTGCATGGAGTAGCTTTCATGCTCTCTGGAGCAGCTTTTTGCTGACATTTAAGAGTTATACAGGGGAATGTAATAAAAGTCGCAAAGAGCAAAACAATTCGCACCAATAAGACTAAAAATCCACATCTCGCAATGTAATATTGTTCAGTAAACTGTTATTGCATTGCGACTTTTAATTGCGCATTGCGACTTTTAATTGCGCATTGCGAATTTTAATTGCGCACTCATAAGAAGTGCTTGAAGGTGTCGTAATCTTTTGGAGCAAACATAACGACTTTTTCAGTAAGAAGTTTTATTACATTGACTGCGCATTGGCGCAAACTATAAAATTCGCAAACGGTCTTTCACTGTTGGAAGTGGTCGCTAAACCGTTTCTGGGCTCGCAAAAGCTATATTGAATTCGCACAAAGCAAAATTTGTTCGCGCAAAGGCATAACTTTTCGCATTGCGAATAGTTTTTCTGTTAGCGTTTTTTATTACATTCCCCCAATAGAGGGTTATATTATAAAATACACTGTTTGCCCAGGAGCAGTAACCCATAGCAACCAATCAGAAGGTAGCATTTACTGGTCACTTGTTTAAAAGCAAACATCTTATTGTTTGCTATGGGTTACTGCTCCTGGACAAACTTAATGCATTGTAGTACATATGAGGGTAGGCTCTTATTAATGGAAGTTTAAACTTGGTAATCTAAAATGATGCTTATAGTATCAGCTACAACATTTATTTAAAAATGTAATGTTTTACATAATTAACATACTTTCTTTAAAGGGGTTACCACAATCAGTTACTTTGTTTAAACAGGAAATATCTGTGTAACCTGCAGGTTGAAATTATACTGTAGTACCATATTTAAAAGGTGCGGTCATATCAAATAATTACAACAAATATTTTAAAATTTAAAGAGTATGGAATATATATTTACACAAATACTTTTGATTATTGTTAAATAAGTTGAAATAAATGAAATAATATTCATCAAAAAATCATTACATGAAACTGTCTTGTAATGTAGGGTCCTTTTTGGTACTGTATTTGTGCAGTTTTTCATATACTTTTGTGTTAATATGACCTTATTTGCTTTGCACTGTGTGACATAAACTTTGTGCTTAATCTCAATTTACTAATAAGAAGGGAATAAAGTGTGAGGAAATATTAAAGAAAATAAATGACACAGCAGCCAATTTTTATATTTAACAGAAGAACAAGAAGAATCTATTTATAATCTGTATGTATCCGAGATCCGAAATTTCCGCCTAAGGATGGAAAATTGTGAAGAGCGACTAATCAGACAGATCAGAACACCTTTAGACAGGGATGATCTTCATGAAAGTGTGTTAAGGATTTCTGAGCAGGAGGTGAGTTTTGAAAACTGACTTTTACTTTTACAAAGAGGGAAAGGCAGGAGTTAACTCACTGATACTCTGCCTGCTTTCAGTTAGTTGGAGCACGAGTTGGGGCACAGCATGATCTATAAACACATTAAAAAGACCAAGGGGTATATTTATCAAAGAGTGAAGTTAGAGATCGCCACAGTCCTCGAGTGAAATTCTGCCACTCTCCAATCATTTCTATGGGGTTTTAAAAGGCGAAGGATGAACTTTCACTTTCACCCATTGAAAAATGCTTTTTAAAAAATCCTATAGAAATGAATGGAGAGTGATGGAGTTTCACTCTAGAGGACTGTGGCGACCTTTAACTTCACTCTTTGATAAATATACCCCCAAAAAACTAACTGATAGATATCAGTACTTTTTACCAAGCAGTAATGATAATTAAAATAAATACCAGCCCTGTCCAATTTAACAAACTCTTTCCAACAAATGGATCCAGTGCAGAAAAGAGCTGCTTCTGTCTTCTAATGCCCCATAGAACGGAATGGTCTCCAACTGTCAAAGCACATTCTAATGAATTGATACTTTGATCTGTTTTGATATAGGTGTCAGTTTGTTAAACACTTGTTTACAGTCAGGAAAGTGTTTGTAACTATGCTAACAGTGAACTGGCGGGAACCCTTAATGATTGCCCAGTTTTAGGAGATGCTCCAGCAATAGTGCCAGATACAGCGTCAATTTGCATAATAGCTTTAGGTTTTCAATGTTATATTTATGTGTTGGATGAAACCTTGGATGAATAATGCTCTGTCTCTTACAGTGTTAGTGGAAGACATAGTAATGGCATTGCTTGTTTTTCTCTTCTAGAAATTAAAGACGGATTTAGATCGCCTTAAATCTGATTTATCAACAATATCTGAGAAATGTGAAGAATTCTTCAGTAAAGCTACTACCTCACCCTCTATAGAGGCGCTACGCACTGAGCTGAATATTGTTATCCAGAATATGAACCAAGTGTACTCTATGTCTTCCATTTACCTGGAAAAGTAGGTCCAAGTTAATTTCCTTTTCCAAATTCATAACAAGAGCCAGTGTTATTGGCTGGTTATCATTCACTTACAATTATCTCAATTTCCAGAGCTTGGTCAAAACCTTCTGCACATTCATTGCTGTTAACGTTCAGGGGCACATTTATTTAAGGTCGAATATCGAGGGTTAATTAACCTTTGATATTCAACCGTCTAAGTAAAATCCTTCGACTTCGAATATCGAAGTAGAAGGATTTACCGATATTCGTTTGTTCGAACAATTGTAGGAAAAATCTTTCGATCGAACGATTAAATCCTTTGAATCAAACGATTCGAAGGATTCTAATCCATCAATCGGACGATTTGCATTCGATCAAAAAAAGCTAGGAAAGCCTATGGGGACCTTCCCCATAGGCTAACACTGATGCTCGGTAGGTTTTAGGTGGAGAAGTAGGTGGTCCAAGTTTTTTATAAAGAGGCAGTACTTCGAGTATCGAATGGTCGAATAGTCGAACGATTTTTAGTTCTAATCGTTCGAGTCGAAGTCGTAGTCGAAGGTCGAAGTAGCCAATGCGATGGTCGAAGAAGCCAAAAAAAATTCGAAATTCAAAGTATTTTTTATTCTATTCCTTCACTCAAGCTAAGTAAATGTGCCCTCTAGTGTTGAGTTACAAAAAACGTAGCTAAAAGTATGTGATAGTACATTTGCTGATTTTCTTTAGCAGATTAGGCACATTAAAACATACTCTGAAAACATATTTTCAGAGTTTTTAGGTATAGAGGTTTTAACTAAGTAAGGTACTGTATACCAACCTTTCAACATTTAGCAAAGATCTGTAAACCCATTATTCATAGAAGAATTCACACTGCAGCACTCTGAAAGGCTTGAGAAAGGGCAGGAGCCTCAAACATTGCCTAGTCTCAGATTTTCACCATTTCGGAGTGCTGCAGTGTGAATTCTTCTATGAACAATTGGTTCCTTTGGCAGTGGAAAAGCAGTGTGCAGCCGACGCACAAGTATAGTAGCAACTTGTCTAAAATTGTGTAAAACCTATTAGGTCACAAAATAGTTTTGTAAGATACTTTTTGCTTGCACAGGTTAAAAACTATAAATTTGGTGCTAAAGAACACACAAGGCGCAGAAACTCTTGTAAAGCTCTATGAGACCAGACTGTGTGAAGAAGATGCAGTGACTGCTGACAAGAATGGAATTGACAAACATGAGGCAACCTTAAAAGTAAGTAATGCTGCATGTTGTAACAGTGCACCTGTTTGTTTCCAGACTTGGAAAATTCATCTACATGATTTTTCATCATAGACCTCTTCGGGTTTCTGCAAGCATTAACTACTTTTTTCTCTCCCTGTTTTCTGCTACTGAAGCCATAAAGTTAGCATAACAGTAGCAACAATACTTTATATTGAAACACAAAACAATAAAGGAACTTTTTTTTATAGCTGTGGCGATCAGAGGTTGATGAAAAACTGGAGGTTTTTCACGCGTTAGAAGATGAGCTGCAGAAAGCCAAAAATATCAGTGATCAAATGTTTAAAGTTCACAAGGAGCGAGACCTAGACTTTGACTGGCACAAGGAAAAAGCAGATCAGCTTGCAGAGAGATGGCAGAACATTCATTCTCAGATTGAAAACAGGTGGATTTATATTTTTTATAAATGTCAAGAATTGTGTTGTATACCTTGGCTTATACTAGATTGAGGTTTTCTATCCTAATCTTACTATAACAACTGCTAATTTGGAATGTTTTGTGGATTTGTGATTAAATTTAATGTACTATTGACCAGCCTCTAGGGATGGGCGAATTTTTTCGCCTTGTTTCGCCGAAAAAATGACGCCCTTAGACTTGTATGGAGACGTGCGTCAAAAAAAAAGACGCGCGACAAACTAATTTCGCCGCGCGACAAATCTTTTTTGACACCCATAGACTTTAATGGGCGTCTGCGACATTTCGCCGGCGGCGAATTTTTGGCGAAACGAAACGGGTCAAATTCGCCAACCCTAGCAGCCTCCATTTTATCATGCAGCTTTCCAGCACAATACGTCAATGCTACACTACAAGGGCCATTTACTGTTTACCACGCAGTGTGCAAGTGCAAAAAAGGCCCTAATCTGCCAATTTTTTGTACTTTGCCCAATGTGTGGTGCCTTGCCTGTAATCAGATTTACTGGTAGATCAAAGTCTACAGTCACTGCTGTTTTAAAACATACATTTTGGTGAAATGGGGTGTGCACAGTTTATATTAATGCACAAAATTAAAATTCATTAGTGAAAAATATGATAGCATCCCTAGCAGTCAAGAGTTTACCACTAATTGGTTATATGTATTTTTGCATTGCAAAACTTAATTTTTTTTTACTACCATTAAATTAGATTACGTGATCTGGATGGCATAAGTAAGTCTTTGAAATACTACAAAGAATCATATGGGGCACTTGACTCTTGGATCAGTCAGATAGAAGAAACACAAAGTATTCTTCAGGAAAACCTGCCTGAAAACAGCAAGGCTCTGGTAAAGCAATTGGATCAGCAGAAGGTAAAATGTGTGTAATAACACTTCTCCAGTCACAGGAAATGTATTATTTTATGCTGGACACTAAATGCACTTCCATTTAATATGTGTTCCTATTTGTTCTATGTTGCTTCACCAAAAGCCATCACAGCAGGTTACTAAATGTAAAATTCAAAAACTCTTTATCGAGTGGGCTTTTGTAGACCTGCTTTGGTGGCCTTTGTAAACCTGCTTTGGTGGCTTTTGTAGACCTATTTTCTTTCAGTGAATCTAAATAGTAATTCCAATTACACCACTTTGGTAAGGGTGTACACTGTGATTTGGAGCCCTTTTTCCACTTTGTACAGTTGCCTTCACTAGATGCACCTCCATTATTCTGCATTATTCTATTAGTGCTCTGTCCCTGGGTATATAAGACATATTGAGCAGTGAAATTTTTATTCATTAATTGTTTGTTTCAGATGCTGAATTCAGAAATTGAAGTGAAACAAAGTAAAATGGATGAATGCCAGAAATATTCTGAGCAATTTTCTTCTGCAATTAAGGTAATCCCGTATCAGCCTACCTCACAATTTGTTAGTGATGTATCTTTGACAGCTAGATTGTTTTCTCTATGTTTTGCACTCAGTTCAGTTGCATCATATTTTACTCATAGTCAGTGCTGCTATATTGCTAAATCTGAAAGTCAGACTTCCCAGTGTAGAGATGGCACTTAAATCAGTATGGTTATTGCATTTGTAGTGGCAGTATAACATTACAAAGCATTGTAAATTGTATCATAATTTTATAGTGGAGACTCTGGAAATTCACTTCTTATGGTTAGGTCACAGAGAAGGAGTATGAGATGAAGATGTTTTCTACTGATGGGTTTTATAAAGGGGTTATACAGGTTACACTGGTGATTGTATATATTCATCATTCATTCATAGACAAGCTTGTTCTTTCAGCTGCAGGTCCAACTGATTTCAAAGTGAAAACACTATATGGTTGCTGTTATTATTGCTCTTTACTTTTGAACACAATTTTTCAAAATAGTACAGAGAAATAGTATTTGTGTATTAGTAAGTAAATTGTTTTGCTCTGTAATAGCAGACCTTTTTTCTGTCTATAGTTACCCTTTAAACTGTTAAGATGATATTAGTTTCCTGATGTGGCATTATGAAATTACAAGTAGGTATTAATGGTCATCTGTTTAGCTTGAGGGTGACAGATTGACAAGCATGTTCATGTGGTTTGTCTCAGTAAAATGAGTGGTTATTTAGTTCAAGGAATCTGACTTGGGAACTTACAGGCAAGAAAAAAGTAGCAATGTTGTATAATGTATTGAAAAGTAAATATGATGCTGTAGCCTAGAAGAATAAAGTGACATTAGTCCTTTAGAATCTCTCACCAAAATTGTTATTTACGTGTGCATCTTTGCTTTTTTAACAGGATTACGAATTGCAGTTAATGACATACAGAGCGATGGTGGACTCCCATCAAAAGTCACCCATGAAGCGCAGAAGGATTCAGAGTTCTTCAGATGCAATTGTACAAGAGGTAATTCTTTTAAAGAAATGGGATTCAAAGTATTTGCAGCTTGAATGATAATGCTATTTACTTTTGTGCTGTTCCTTTCTCAAGATGCCATACTTTACAAATATCAATGAGTCAATTACAAAATTTAAAACATACATAATCCCACCCACTTAGTGACATGGCTCCCAATGATAGGATAAATATCCCTAGAATCAAACTAGTTAAATTGCATCACCTTAAAATGTTACAATGTTGCAGAGACTAGCACTTATCAAGAAAGCAGTTCAATGAGCAGTATTCATTCAACCCCCATGGGGGCCGTGTATTTAGGGTTTTAATCCAGAAACATTCACATTGCATTCAAGTTTTTAGGGTCTTTATCAATGACAAAATGCAAGTGTGCAAGTGACTATTTATATACTTAGCCCTTCCCAATTCAAAAAATGCACCGAACATGATGTTATACATGTCCAAACCGGACATTATTAGCTTATTGGTGGTAGTATATTCTTTTAACATTTAATATATAATATCCAATCTCACCACAAGATGCCACTGTTGAGTGAAGTAAGTGAACATTCATTAGTGTGAAAAATCAGTTTGGTAAAATTCCATCCATGTATAACCTGCAAATTTATACAAATTACATACTCTGTTACCAGAAGCAACACATATACAATATCCTAATCAAATTATGTTACAATTGTTATATTAATATTTCAAATTGTGAATATTTACCATATAATTCCTATATATATATATATATATATATATATATATATATATATATATATATATATATATATATATATATATATATATTCTAAAAGCAGATTTTAGAATTAAATCCAATTTTATTGGATACCACAGTATTGTATAGGAATAGTAAAAAGAATACAGAAATACACAAAAAAGCTACAGTGGCAAAAAAAGAGGTGACAAGTTTCACTTCACCAAATTGGTAGTATGTTGAAATACATTTTCATATTCTAAAAACATTAAGGGACACATCTATCGAAATGTGAGATTACAGCTCACCACGGAAAAACGTACCCATGTTCAATTCAATCCTGTGGGATTTTTAGAATCATATTTATCAATGGAGTTCAACATTTTGCTTTTAAAAACCCCCCCAAAGGAATGAATTGAAAAGTGAGTGAGTTTTATTGTGGTGAGTTCTAAATTCAGAGTTTGATAAATCTGTTCCTAAATGTATGGAGATATGTAAGTGCTCTTGGTGTCATTTACTTTGCATTATTTTAATATGTAAATGTATTGTGTTAAAATAATTTGTTTTCTCTCTTGTTTTAGTTCATGGCTTTAAAGACCCGTTACACTGCCTTAATTACCTTAATCACACAACTGGTTAAATTTTCTGGTGAGACCTTAAAGAGGATGGAGGAAGAAGAGGTAAAGGCACAATTTTCAGGCAAAACACTCTCTCATATTGTGCTAATTATTTAGACAAATTATTTTACCAGTTTAAGAGATTAAACTACTGATGGCCTTTTATTGAGTTAATAGCAGTAGAAGAAATAACCACAGTCAGTATTGACCTGTAGCATAAATTAAATCTAAGTTATTTTACAACAAAATTTTGATCCAGGAAAAATGTTTTGGATTTTATTACTGAATTACTAAAAGTTGCATAGGTTTTACTAGTGCACCGCTTAACATAAATTTTGATTCCTCACATTTATAGTATCAGCTGGTTCAGGAAAGGCATTGCTTGTACAGCTTTGCCTGGACCAGGTACAGCTGTCAGTTAATTTTCTATACTGTTAATACCCAGTGTGCCAGCTAGGTGTAATAGCAGTTTCATAGTAGATAGAATGAAACGTTCTGCTTTTTGAAGGTGGTGGCATGCATGGGAACATCTAATTTCGATATGCCTGTATTTAAGTGTATGCAAAGACCAAATTTATTATGAGTTTAGATGCCATTTTCTCTTCTGACATTAAAGGAGAAGGAAAGCTTTGTATACTGTATTCATAAAACCCATTCACTGCTCATGTGTTAATCTGAATACGTTTGTTACCAATTTACACCACTATGAAACTTTTTGTTTCAACCCTGAAAATCTTGTACATTTTAAGTGACTGGTATTATGTTTGTCCCCTGTGTGTTCTCACACTATTTTTCCCTTTACTGGGAATTTGAATTGACTGAGCATTTGTTTCTGTTTATGCTTCTTTCTTATACCTTTGGTGGAGGGTTGCTGTATTTTCTTGCCTCTCAGCCTTTTTCTGCAGAAAATAAGGTTTTAAACTTTAAATACTTTTCTTTATACCAAAGTAGTTTTAGTATAATTTATTTCATTTGTAAAAAAGATAAAATTAATTTCACCTTAAATGGTCAATGCAAATCAAATCACAATCAGATTAATAGCTGGCTAATTTGATCAATCTATTACAGGTTTCATGTTTTCTACTTAAAAAGTTACATAGACTTTTACAGGTTTCATGTTTTCTACTTAAATAGTCACATAGACCATCAGTAGTATAGTTTGTAATATTGAATACAATAAAGCCTATCTTTAAAACTTAAGCTACATATTAAAAATTGTCACATCGGAACACATAACTGTAACTTTTGAGTTTAAATATATAAAATAAAGTTGGTGTTCAGTTCTCAGTAGATGAGCTAAAAACTTTCTGGATAAACTTTGCTCCTAGACAATTGGATCTTTTATTAAGGATTGTTAACAGTAATCCACAGACCATGATGTTTTAATACTTCCTTTATTGGTAATAAGAATGTAATCTACAAAGTTTTTCTGTGAACTAACTTTTTTAAAAATGTTTAATTATGTATTTCAGTGGTTTGAAGAATGGTATAATTTCTGTACTAAAATGCTCTAGAGCAGTTGTTACTTTTTGAATGGTAGTAGTCAAGTTCAACATGCATCATTTTAAATTGTAGTGTATTTCTGCTGCTACTTGTATGTGAGGTAATTCTATGATTACTAGGCTTTTGTGGGAAATATCAGGAAAATATAAATGGTGCAAAGTTTCCCCAGGTCTGGTAAGAAACTGATCAAGTCATTATATTCAAAAAGCTGCCATGTAAAATATACCCACTAATTGGTTGCTGTCTAGACCTGTATAAAACTGCCTTTTCTTCCATAAATAAATATAGATATACGTAGGTAATAAAAAAAAGTCTGCCTTTGTATTAGCTACCAAATGATACCAGTGGATCATCAACCAGTGGCTCCTGAGCAACATGTTGCTCACGAACCCCTTGGATGTTGCTCTCAGTGGCTTCAAAGCAGGTGCTTGTTTTTGAATTCCTGGCTTGAGTTTTAGTTGCACAAAAACCATTTGTTCTGCCAAACTGAGCCTCCTCTAGGTTACCAGTCCACAATGGGGCTACCAATAGCCAATCAAAGCATTTATTTTGCAGCCCCAGGAATTATTTTCATACTTGTGTTGCTCCTCAACTATTTTTACATTTGAATGTGGCTCACTGGTATAAATGTTTAGGGGCCGCTGCTCTAAACCAAGTAAATTTTGTAGTTCATGTCTTTATCAGAAGCTGTAGTTATCTGTCTTTTTGGAAGGAATATTTCTTATTTTTCTTTTGTGTTATCACTTCTTTGCAATTGTGCATGTGCAAGCTATTGCATCCATCAAATAATTGCTTGGATGTCCAGTAGATGGTGTGCTACTTATGTTTTTCTGCCGTTGGGTGCTTCATTTCTCACTGTTCTGCTAAAAAGTCCTTGGGAAATCAACAAACTCTTCAATTAGAATTTGATTTGCAGAATTTGGTACGTAATAATTATATAATAGACCTTATCTGTCCAAAGCAGGTGTCAGCTGGTCGCTCACCAGGTATATCATATCTAAGCACCATGACAGCTTTCAGCTTATCAGTCAAACTATATAAACATCTGGTGGGCTTTAACGTGTCCACATATAATCTATTAGACAAATTCTTCTCTTGTAGAAGACCTGCAAACGTTAAAATATTTTTGTCTAAAAGTTTATATTTGTCATATAGTTTCATCTATATCTTTAATTTGACAAGAATAGAGTGAATCCAATTTAAGATACTGTTGCTGTTATATATTAGCAGACCACATCATTCATGAAGTTATTTTTAGCATATATATATATATATATATATATATATATATATATATATATATATACACTTTTTTATTTGCAAGTAACAGTGGATATGTATTATTCATACATAGATAGTGGATATGTATTATTCATACATATATCTTTTTATATTGGTGGATCTCCATCAATGTAGTAGGTGAACAAATACCTTTGCCAATAATCGTTTTTTTTTGCAGAATTTGTATATGAGCATTTCTTATTTCACTTTGTTTTAGACAATAATGTACACAGACCACTCTTCCTCTTCAGCATATTCAGATTTATTAGAGCAGCAAAGAGCTACAATTAAAGAAAACAAAAGGCTTTTGAGAAAAATACAAGAGCTTGAGGCTGCTCATGGTAAATTGAAGAAGCAAAAGTATTTACTAGAGCAAGAGATTCCCAAAGTTAAATCTGCTGCTGAAATAGAAGTCAAAAAACATCAAAAAGCAATTGAAGAGATCAATTTGCAGAAAACAAAGGCAGAGTATGAGGCTCAGCAATTCCGTTTGGAACTAGAGACTGCAGTTAAGCAGAAAACTGCAGTAGAGCAGCAACTGGAACATGTACGCCAAATTACCCGTCAGTCAGAAACAAAATGCAGTGCTGTGGAAGACAAGCTCAGGGCATTTAAAACCCAAATAGAAGAAAGTACAACAGCAAGAAGAAAATTAGAAGACCATCTAAAAAGGAAAGATATTGATCTACAAGAATTAGAAAAGACAAAAATGAATTTGATGGGAGAAATGAAAAAAAAAGCTGAAATTGAGGAAGAACTATTAAGACAGATGAAACAGCTTGAGCATGATCTTGAATTTCAAAGGAGGATAGTTGAAAAGGGGAAACTAGAATATGAAACAAAAAGGCAAATGACAGAATCAGTTTACAGTTTCTCTTCTGGAAAGAAAGAGGTGATTCCAGTACATGCATCAATTCAAGAAGCACATTACATGATAGAATCAGATATAAGAGGGTCTCAGATTGAGCAATATGCTAAAAAAGCAGAAAGCCTAAAGCAACAACTAGATGATCTTACACTGGCCAACAAAAAAGCAGAACATGAAATTAAACAATACAAATTAGAGCTGAACACACTAAATAAACAGAAAGCTGCTGACAATGAAAAAAAATGTCAGCTTAGAAATCAGTTTGATGACACTCATAATATGGTTCAGCAACTTAAATATGACTTAGAACAGAAGAATCAGCTGGAACAAACTTATGTGTTACAAATAAGGGAACTTGAAAGAAAAGTGAATCAGAGTGAAGATAAAGCTGAAGAAGCAAGACAAGAATCTGCAGGAAACAAGAAAGCTTGCATGAATTTGAAAGAGGAACTTAAGTCACTACAACAGGATAGGCTTTCTCTGCAACATCAAATCAAAATGCTAAAGGGTGATTATGATGATATCAGAGAAAAGCTAAAAGTTTGTCAGGAGGAACTTCGACAAAAAGAGATGTCTGAAAGAAATTGCCAACAAAACATAACATTCCTAGAAGAAGACTTGAGCAGGAAGAAACACGAAGTAGATGACTTGAAAAAAAGACTAGATGAACTTTGTCGGTCTCAGTCAAAATCGGAGAGCAATTTAAAGTGCATGGAATCACAAATGAGTTCTTTGCAACATGAAAAAATTGCATTAGAGCAAAGATCTCAGTCTAGAAGTGAGCAATCTGACAGTTTGCGCGAGCAGCTAAAGAAAGTTCAAGAAGAACTACTTAAGACTTCCAGGTCTCAGACAGAGGATCAAATAAACCTGCTTAAACTTCGAGATGAATTAACAAAAAGTAATCAGTGTGCAGACACTCTGAAACTGAAGTTGAATGACCTAACTAAACTGAATACTGAGACAGAGATGCAGTTAAAAAAGCTAAAATCTGACTCAGAAAAAATAGCCATGGAAAAATCTACATTTCAGAAAAATGCTGATATGCTAAAATCTCAGCTGGATAGCGCCAGAGAACAAATACGACTTAACAATGAACAAAGGCAAAAACAGTCAAAAAGTGAGCAAGAAGCTCATAGCACAATAAATAGACTGGAAGAGGAACTAACAAGATCCAAAAATGCAGTGAATGAAGTGAAGCAGAAATATGACAAGCAAAGTCTAGCTATTCTTAACTCTGAAAAGGAGGTGAGGACTTTAAAGACTGAACTCAGCAATTTGACCTTGGAAAAAAAGATGACAGATCAGAAAATTCAGCTGCATCAGGGACATTTGCAGGAAGTAAACAGCAAACTAAAGAAAGCACAAGATGACCTTCATAAGAAGAATGTGGATGAGCAGTTAGCACAGAAAAAGATTGCAATGTACCATGAAGAGTCTGTAAAATACAAGCAATCAGCGGAAGAATTCCGAAAAAAGCTTGAAAAAACAATGGTATCAAACCTGAGTACTGAGAATGAAGCTTCAAACATGAGATTTGAAGTTGTTAAACTGAAGCAAGAAAAGACCATGCATGAAGAGAAAATTAGATTGCTAAAACGTGAGATTTCAGACTTACAGGAAAGATATCAGAAGTGTCAAGAACAGCTAAGCATGGAGAAAAAATCTGAATTAGAACATAACCAGAAATGTCGCAAGCTAGAAGGTGAATTAGAGGCCCAAAGGAGAGTTGTTGAGAGCCTGAAACAGAAAGTTGATCTTCAGAGACAAGATCATATAAATCAACTGAGAAGTTCAGGATCACAGCAAAGTTTTGACCAATTGCAGGATAGGTCAAAAGGGTCTCCCAGGCTGAGAAGAAAACTTGATCCTCATATAGTTGTTAATGCCCCAATTTTTAAAACAGAGCACATAGAGGAAAAACGGTTCCAAATAGATGGCTATGATGAAAATATTCCAAAGGAACTTCAGCTTCAGCTGTCCAGGATAAAACAGTCACTTGACAGTTCTGACAGCAAGCCTCCTTTTGCAGAACTTGTGACACAGGCAAGCAATGAACTCAAAATTGCCATTGACAACATAAACTCACACAGACAGTTGTCAGAATTAGGAAGTGTAAAAGATAAGAATATCCAAAATAACATGCAAACATTGAGATTTGAAGAAGGAAAATTTGGAAAAGATCTTGGAAAATTTCACCAACCTCTGGAGGTATTTTATATATATCCCCACCTCTTTTTTAAACATCACATATGATCTGCTTCCTGCACTTTGGTCAATTTGTTTGGGTTTTGGTGGCTTTATTTAGCAGTATTCTATAATCTGCTGCAATATCATATCTATATATATATTCCATCTTTGGCCTTGCTTGTGGTTTGGGTACTTTCAGTAAGCTTTTGTACAAGTTATATTAACAGCAATCCTACTTCTGTTTATTTTCTGATTTCATTTTCGGCAAATTGGGGTTTGAAGCAGTATGTTTAATGATGAAGAATTATTTCCCAAATCTACATCTTATTTTGAATATTACTATTGCAGATAGTGAAGAGCAAGCAGTATGATGTTCATGTTGAAGTCACCACTGTAAAACAGGAAAAAGAATTCCTGGTACACAATGAAGATCAGACGTATCAAGAACGTAATGTTGTTGATGGATTTAGGAGAGGAGATTTACAGAAGATGGGTTCTGTGTCCTCCAGTTATAAAAGCTATGCAGGCTCTGATGGGTATGTGAGTGACAGTTCCTCCATCAATGACAAATTTGTCTTTCAAGGTCTTAGGAAACGTGCATCTGCCAGGCAAATGGTAGATGCAAAAATCATTGATGCGAAAACACTGGAACAGCTTGAATTGGGACGTATCTCTGTTCAAGAAGTTCAAAAAACCTTGGATCAGTATTTGAAAAGAAATACTTCCATTGCAGGTTTATATCTTGAATCAAGCAGAGAAAAGATATCTTTTATGTTAGCAGCAAAAAGGTATTAATTGATAGAAATATAGCATTTGAATTTTTGGAAGCTCAAGCAGTAACAGGTTTTATTATTGATCCTTATACTGGAAAACAGTACTCTGTCGAAGAAGCTGTAATGAATGGAATAGTTGATCAGGAATTTAAGGAAAAACTTCTTGAATCAGAAAAAGCCATCCTAGGGTATTTGCATTCTGGGAAAAGGCTTTCGGTTTTTCAGGCTATTGAAGCAAGACTTCTAGAAAGACAAAAAGGCAAACGAATTCTCGAGGCCCAGATAGCAACTGGAGGAGTAATAGACCCTGTTAGAAGTATAAGAATTCCAGCAGACATTGCAGTTTTAAAAGGCTTATTAAATCACACAACCTTGAAGTTTTTGCATGAACCAGCTAGCAACGTGAAAGGTTTCCACCTTCCAATCAGCAATCAAAGCATGTATTACTCTGAATTACTTAAGCTATGCGTATTGGATTTAGATAGCAAAACATACCTTTTACCAATTGGTCATAGACAAATTACTGCTTTTACTGCTGAAAAAGGCCATAAAATATGTGTAATAGATATTAGGTCTGGCATGGAAATGACACGTCATGAGGCCTATGAAAGAGGTCTTATTGATAAGAACTTGTATTTTGAATTATCCCAGCATGAATGTGAGTGGAAAAGCACCACTGTTTTTGATTCTAAAGGGAATTCCCAAACAGAATTAACTGACCTGAAAACAGGACGAAAGTTTATAATTGAGGAAGCTGTTAGCCAAGGAAAAATTGAAAGATCATTAATAAGTAGATTTAAAGAAGGACTAATTTCAGCTACTGAACTGGCTGATGCTTTAGTTAGTCGAATTAAACCAACTAAAGATCCCAATAGTCCTATAGCAGGATACTGGATATATGAAACAAATGAAAGGGTTTCAGTTTTTAAAGCTTTGCGTAGAAATATGGCTGACAGAATAACAATCTATCGGCTTCTAGAAGCACAAGCCAGCACTGGTGGGGTTATTGATCCTTCAAATTGCAAAAAGTATAGTGTATCAGAAGCCCTGCAGAAGGGCATTATTGATGAGGTGTGTGCTAAGCAAATTCAGCAGTGTGAATTAGCTTTCACTGGGGTCATTCATCCTGTAACCAAAGTAATTTTGCCTGCAGCTGAAGCTATGAACTTAAACATGTTAAACAAAGAGATTGGTTATCGATGTTTAGCGTACCAGCTTTTAACAGGAGGATTAATAGAACCAAGATCTCATTCCCGGATTTCATTAGAGGAGGCAGTTAAAAAAGGAGTTGTTGATGTGGCAACAGCAACAAAATTAATGGATGTAAACTCATTTGTCAAAAATCTTACTTGCCCAATAACAAGAAAGAAGCTGTCATACAAAGATGCTCTGGATCAGGCAGTATATGATTGTCATACAGGACTTCGACTACTTAAAGCACCACTGCCGCACAATGTTGGAATTCCCAGTCTTTACTTCGCTTCACAATAAAGATGTGGCAAATTTTATTGTAATATCGGTAATGTTCAAATATGTAATGACAATGACAAATAATGTAATGACAAATGAAACAGCTATCCTAGAACTGTACAGCTTTTCTTGTGAAGAAATTGTTTCATATATTAAAAAAATAATTCAATATTGTATGTACTTAAAACACGCTTTAAATATATTTTTAAAGTATATATATTATATTTGAATTGGTGTAATAATATTATTCAGTATTTCTCTGTGCAGTGTACTGTCCTTTTGTGGTCAATAAAAGTGGTCCTTAGCTCAATGGCAATGGCAAGACAATGTGAAGAGCTGTGAAACAGGCCCACTATGGATAGTGCTCATTTAAGGAACCTTTTATTTTTAGTTATGTATAACATCGATTTTTTTTTTTCTTGGTTAAAAATGCTGTATATTTTTTTCTAAATGTCTTACAAGGATGTCAGATATTGCTCTTAACCACAGTTCTCATTATCTCACCCAGATACGGTGTGGATGGATATATTAGAAGTATATATATATATATAGGGTTAACTTAGTATGTGAATACTTGAATACTGTTTAAGGAAGCAGGAAATAAGTCAGACATTAAAAGGTAGATGAACTTGTGTAAGCTATGTCAACTTAGTCATAACAAGCGAATGATAAGTGGAGACTTGCCCTTTAGTAATGGTGAATAGAGACACAGAATATAAGGGGTAAGAAGCAAAGCAAGTAGGAAAATAAGGAATAAAGTGTATTTTAGTGAGTGGGCTAAAAAGCAAGTGAATCATACAGAAAATGTTTTTACAGTTAGAGAATCGAGGGGGGGGATATGAAGGTCAAGAAATAAAGCAAGTAGGGAATGAAGAAAACGTGTATGTGTATCTGGCATTAGGATATAATAACACCATCAGTTTTGTACAAAAATGTGAAATTGCTGTCAACTGTCTTTGACAAGTGCTTAGGCCGCTACTATGTTTTCAGGCATATTCTGGATTTATTAGGTGCATGTTGCTTCCTTCCCATTACACTGTTGGAGTGATGCAAAGTTTTGATGGGTTGGAGACAATTTGACATTGGCACTTTAAGCTGCCACAGCAGGCCAGTGCTATATTTTCTTAAAATCTTAATTTTAAAAATGGTAGTGTAAAAAGCCTAATTTCACTAAACTCATAGAACATACAGAGTTTCTGATTGCACAACCAATTCCTTTTGCATTTATTAATAAAAGGTAATTAGCCAAGAAAATAGAGTTGTATACTGTATGTTAGGTAACAGCATAGGGACTGCAGGCCTGATATTATTGCCTAGGTTTGGAGAATACATTGGTAGTGGTACAGCACTAACCCCAGCATGGTTATGTGCATATTTCTGAGATGGTTTCATTTTACTGATGAAAATAATTTGTTTTACAAAGGCAGTAGGTCATAAAGTGTTATCTGTGTACAGTATGTATGAAAATGTATTGCATACATTCAGTATATATTTGCTGTGAAATATATTTTTGCTAGTTTTAACATTGTACATTAACAATTTTCTACCTTTTCATATTACAAAGAAAGATTTTTTCCTGAGCAAAACCACTTGACTGTAATGTGTCATTATTAATGTATATTGTATGTTATTTGTGTTTTACATTTGATTTGTAATGACTGTCTGTGTTTTTACATCATGAATCACTAGAAGTCTTTGGAAGAGGAAAAGAAAGAGAATGTAAAGAAAGCAAGGGAAATACTGAATTGGGTGTCTAAGGTCACACAAACGTTGAGCAAAGAAGGAGGACAAGACAGTTCAGAAAAGACACCCATATCTAAGTCTCAGGTACTGAAAGCCACAGTATATTTGGCCCATCATTTTAGTGTCACTACAAGCAGTGTTTATCAGAAGTCAGTTCCCTTTATTGATCGGTTTTGCATTTCATTGTAAAAATCATCAGTTTTACCTCCCTTCCATTAGTTCACCAATAGTTCAATATTGCAAAACTAATGTGGCTTTAAAGTGGACCTGTCAATCTGTATAATAAAAGTCCTTTTCAAATTAAAGCAGTCATAGCTGTTGTAAGCTCATTTAAACATCTTAGCTGTCAATCAAATATTGTCTGCCCATCCTGTATGCCCTTGGCATAGAGGCAAGGCAGCCAATCACTTTCCATTCAGCACTTCCTAGAAATCGCTGCTCTCTCCATATTCCCCCGTTCTCTTTACCATTTAATTGTGTAGCCAGGGCATGGGGATGGACATCTGGTCCCCCATTATGGTGCACAAACAAGATTTTGAGCTAATGCAAGGCTTGTCTTAATAACAGTGTCCACAAAATGGCACCTGCCTGCTTGCTATAATTATGAATCCCCAGACTGGAGGAAACAAGATTCAAATAATTTATATAGTGTAATTAAAGTTAATTTTGCTTGGCTGATGTGATAAAATAGGATTATGAATCATTTTTTTGGGTGACGGGTCCCCTTTAAGTAATCATCTCTTTAGCAGGCTTTTTACTTTACAAGTAAACATAGAATTCACAAACTGATCTCATATTGCAGGTCTTACTTTACTAATATGTATACAATAACCAAATCTGCCATTTTAGATAAGCAGCAAAGCTCATGATATAGTTTTGTTTAGCAATGGACATATAAACAACAAATGCCACATACACTTGCTTATGACTAGGTCATACAGCATATTTGTTAAATCTAAATTTCTTACAATGAATCATCACTATAACCCTTTTTGCTGTTTTCCGTTATGCTCTTTTCAATTTGCACCGATTGTCATCATAAACATTTGCTCTGGTACAGTTGCAATGATCAATAACATATACAACATTTTAACGGCAAAACTGTCAAAGCAGAACATGTACATGTACAAATTCCATTTCACAATGACATTTTACCTCTGTTATAACCATTGCACATTTAGGCTACACTGTAACTTAAGGTGGCCATCCACTGATGAGGTCGGCAGACAAGCAAATCTTTTCCCTGACAGGTCCACCTTGGGTGGGTGATATCGTGTTAATGTACTGTGAAGGGGATATGAAAAGTTGGAGCGAAGACAGCATCAATGAGCCCCCGGTCCTCGATCAAACAATAAAATCGAGCCTGCTCGGTTGAGATCTGGATAATTTTTGGCCAGATATTGATTGGGGAGGCCTGTCAGAGGGCTATACAAGTGTTCAGTAATATGGGTGCAACTGATTGATAGCAAACCAGTAAAGACACATGCCTATTGTGTACATATCCTAAGGCACAATTGGCAATCCCAACGTGTCGACAATGAACAACTACTTTCTATGCATAGACTATCCATAATATTTATTACCAGCATTTGGGCAATTAGTTCAGTCTCAAGTTGCAATGTGCATTAACAAAAATAGGATCTGTTTAATAAATCTATTCAAGCCAGCCCCAGGAGTTGCTGTTCATCTCATATGGTTTCAGAACATCTTTCATTGCATTAGTAATTACTATAACATATCCTATAACTTAATCTCTTTCTCTATGCTATCTCCTGTCCATCTACTAAAGGAGTAGCATTTTCAAACTAAACCGCAATAGAGAAACAACCAGTGGCATTATTACACAGCACCTCCCCCAAGAAAAACTTTTTTTTGGAGAGGCCTGCCATGCACAGCACCTATCTGTCACCCCCTTCCCCATTCAAGTTTGCCTGTCTGACCTAGGGGCCTGATTCTTGTTTTCTAAAATAGCTTCAGGGTACTTAATAAGAAATGAATAAAGCATAGGTTTATCCTGCCATGAAATCTGAGATATTAATAAAAAGCTATTAGCTCATAATGTCTTTTCAAGTGTAGTCAACACGCTAGCTTAATCCATTGTAACTACAGTAAGGAAATCATGATATCAGTGGCAGGCATGCTAGGGAGCCCACCCGCCACTCCCCTTGCCCCCTTCTCTATTTGCATAAGGACAAGAGCGATGATGTCATGGCAGGTGGGCAGGAGCATGCAGCTACTACCTTCCATGTGGGGGGAAAGGGCCCAGAAAAAGAGATGAGGAACATGACCAGTGCCCCCCAGTCGTTCTTGGCACGTGCCTCTTCTCACTACCCTTAGTTCCGGCCCAGCATAACATTGTAACACCTCTGTAATGACTTGAGTGAAGGTAGTGTTTGTACAGGATAATGGGGGTTCCTTTATAAACACTGGGCAAACTTGCACCTGTACAGTAACTATAGCAACTATCAGTAATCATTAATTTTAATCCAGTGGCAGATTGCAAAATAAAAAAAGCAAACAAACTAGCAATTGATATGAGTTGATGAGTGATGAGCCCCAGTTCCTTGCTAAATGTAACATTTTGAATATGCTCATTAATTCCTCCATGTGAAAAATAATTAAAATAATATGTTTTAAATGCAAAGCATGGTCCTAAAATTGCTTCTTTTGCAAGATACACCGCAACAATGGACCAAAATTAAACAATATTAATCTGCATATTAAAGATATTCTTTAAAGCTATTTGCTGCTTGCTTGGAAACAAATTATGTTTGGGAGGTCTCTACTAATCAAGATATTCTACAGCACTTTGCAACAAGGAGTTTATTGGCTTGGCACATCACAATCTATAGGAACTTCACTTGAAATGTAAAAGAGATTTGTAAGAGCAAGAAACTGTGTTTGAAATTATACTGTACATATACAGTCATCTCATATATAAATATATATCTAATAGAAAAAAGGTTTTAGAGGTCACATGAGGAAAAAAAAGGAATATTAGGAAGTAAACTACAAAAACAAGCAAAATTGCACACATAGTCACAGTTCTTCTGTTCAGCTCTTGTGGATATGATATGTTGCTTAGCCTCTTGTTCCTTGTTTTGTGTCACTCACAGTAGATTAAAAATATGTAAAACAAAGGCCTACCTGGTGTTAAACCAAATTCAGATTTTTGAACATCACAGTGTGGAGAATGGCTGATTGCTACATGAAATATCTACAACCTCATACGGGATCATACTTTATATTTTATTTTTGTGTGTGCTTATTTCTAGATAGCATCATATTATTTTGTTTATTCTGTTTTAATTTTAAAAGATCACTTTTAAGGGTCGAAGTACGACTTCGAATTTGATTCGAAGTAAAATAGTTTGAATATTCGACCTTTCGATAATTGAAGTACTGACTCTTTAAAAAAACTTCGACTTCAATACTTAAACCTGCCGAAGTGCTATGTAAGCCTATGGGGACCTTCTAGAGCAGTTTTCCAAGTCAAAGAAAAATCGTTCGATCGCTGAAATCCTTCGAAACGAACGATATTACTTAGACCGCAAAACTGTCAAATTCGGTAAAAAAAACTTCGACTTCAATATTCAAAGTCGAAGTATTCCATTTCGATGGTCGAATTTCGAAGTATTTTTACCTTTGAAAAGCGACCCTTGATAAATCTGCCCCTAAACTGATAAGCACATTCCAGTAAAAACAGTGTATGAATTTCAAGGGTAAAAAAAATATATGGGACAGAATAGTGGGGTATATTTACTAACTTGGCCAAAGTTCACCTGAATTTGTCAAGCATAGTTTTAAAAAAACACCATGTTTACTAAAAATTGTGAGTAAGGCAAATGTGATTAATTAATCTCAGTGTAAAATCACTGTGAAATTTCCCCATGCATTTTATGCCATAAAGAACTTACTTATGTGAAATATTAACAAGGAGGAGATGACATCGCTAATTAGATACAAAAGTGGCTGCTCTATTTTTATAATGGTAGTTTTGCTAGAAATAAATATAAATAAGTTTAATTCTGAATTACTGAAAAGTAACTAGTTACTCAAGTTCAGTAACTGTGCTGATTTCCAGCTAAACTATAGGTTCTGCCATTTTCAAAGAAGAACATAGTCTGATAGATACATAATTTAATAAGAAATATTTACACATTAAATATGGAAAGCCTTTGAAAGAAAAGCAAGCCAAAGCAACCTGACTGAAGAGAATGAGCATCATACAAAGCTAATACAGATATCAGTAAATCAACAGCTTAAACTTGAAACAATCAGAGATGAGTGCTGTGTACAGGGTATAATAAATTTGGGGTATAACAATTAAAATATATTTACACATAGCAGATTAAAATACTATTTATAAATAGCATTTATATTTTAACACTTGGGATTCAAATGAAATTTAAATGTAACTTACTGATGGCAACCTAAGTAATATATACATTATTTTTATGTTAATCATTAAAACTGACCTGTCCATATCATGATTAACAATTGAAGCATTTAGATAGTACCCTGTACTGGCAACACAGAGATCAAAAATTCATTGAACCATACAGAATCATTAGAAATGTCATAATTCGCAACATGGAATGAATAGACAATATTAGCTACTAGATAAACATATGTTGCAAGTGGCAATGGTGGGCTTGCTGAAAACTGCAGACGAAAAGAGCTAGGGTTTTAAAGATTTAAATAAATTATGTAAATTATTTACTTCCACATGAGCTTAAGTGCACCAGTGAAGTTACTCCTATCAAACAATCAACTTTGTTTTCATTTTCGTAAAACCCAATGCTAATTGGTTGTTGTTGGCAATGGCATTGGTGCAAACCCATTATCCAGAAAGCTCCACATTATGGGACGGCCATCTCCTACAGAGTCTATTTTAAACAAATCTAATTTTTTTAAACGACTTCCTTTTCCTCTTTAATAATATAATAGTACAAAATGTATCCTAGCTAAATTGCATGAATCCATATCGGTGGCAAAATATTTCTTTTTCTGTAATGTTCAAATAATTTTTATCAGATATAGGGAGAGTGTAATAAAATTAGCAAAGAGAATACATTTGTGAATAAAAATGTGCATGTCACAATATAATATTCTTCATTAGGCTTTTATTGCACTGCAAATCTTCATTGCACATTGCAAACCTTTAAGACCTGCTTGAAGGTGGCGTAAACTACAACTTTTTCAATAAACCAATAAAGTTACAGCCAGAATTTTGTCTAGGTTTATTCTTATAACAGTAAAGTTAATTGTATTAAACTTGTGTGTTTTTGTTTTCTTTTCACAGATATCCAGTGATGAAATAGTAATGAAGCAGGAAGAAATTTCTGATGCTCAACAAACTTTGCAATTGCTTTTAGCCAAGCACAGTGAAAGGTGTTTATATTATTTTTGTTCTACTGGCCTTTGCAAGACTTAATTAGATAGTAATTATATAAATATTGCTCAGTAAACACTGATCTTTCAGTTTAGACTCCCATCTCCTGCTACTGCACATAAGTAACCCAAATATTGTATGAGTTTTAACCAGCAACACAGCAGCAGTGGTGGAACTACCGGGGGAGCAGGGGTGCAGTTGCCAAGTGGTTTTGAGAGTACAAGTGTGTTGTAAGTTTTAGAAAAAATGTTTCAGGTCTATTTTGAATGCTTTGTTTTTTTAGATTGACAGATGTGGAGAGAGCAGAAATTGAAAATCAAGTTAAGGAATTAGAAGAAAGCCAAAGTATCTTATCGAAAGAGTATGAAAGGCAACAGAAGGAAGCAAAGGATTTGGTAGATAGACTTGTGGAACAGAAGGTGACATCATTAGGATTATTAAATGTTAAATTTATGTGCATCAGTTTTTGCAGTTTGAGTGTTCCTTTGCATGGTGTTTAAGCAATATTGCTTATACTTTATGTAAATGGTAATTTGAATCTTTTTCCTTGCTTTTTTGAATTTAAATAATCCTCGTTGCTGGATATCTACATACAAATGATAGATATCCTTTGTACCTACTACATTTGTCTTTATAAGAGCTTCTGATATACAGTATTACAGATTCGTTATTTTGAACTGCAATTTTGATTGTAATGTTTTTCAGTGGTACTTCACAGACATCTCAGTTTGTTGTCATAAGCTATGGTAACAAAAGTATGCTGTAAACATGAAGCGCATGGTTTTCTTGGTCACAAGCTTTTTTCTCTAACCCTCACAGGCATTTAAGCATGATCGTTAGTTTCACAAATGATATGTTTTTTCTCTGCAGTCATCAACTTTCTCACTAACCCACTTGATATTTTCTGAAGTGAAGTTTTAGTTCACAGATGCATGTTGAATTTAAAGCTTGTGCTACCTTTGCTGTCAAGATACTGACACAAATCATTTGCACATTTGAACTGCTAATCCTCTCAGCATTTTCTATGTTTGGTAAGTATGTGCATAAATACTTGCTGAATAGAAACCTTGTATGTAACAAAAACAGAAACAAATTCACTAAAATGTACTTTTCTTTCTTATAGGTGGATAAGGTTGTGTCAGGCACCATTGATGAGACAACTGGAACAGTTTATTCCGTGTACCAGTCTATAGTACAAGGTCTTGTTGATTATGAAACTGGAATGCGGCTGCTTGAGATGCAGTTAATTGTTTCAGGGCTGGTTTCACCAGAATTAAAAATATGTTTTGATATTGAAGAAGCTAAGAATCATGCACTTATTGATGAGCAAATTGCTACACGACTTCAAAACTTATCAGATGCTAAAAAAATTACTTCATCTCTCTCTTCAGTTGACTTTCCAATAATAGGTGCTTTTGATAAGGGATTAATTACGGAGTCTGTTGCAATTAAAATGATAGACATTTTGCTGTCATGTGGGTGTCTCTATGTATCTGGTGTTGGTGAGCACATTAACTTGAACAAACTTTTCCAGAGAGACCTGATTTCAGCAATCTTATTTTCAAAACTTATTGACAGGCAAAAAACAGGAAAAGACCTTATTGATCCAATAACAGCAGAAAAGGTACATGTGACAGAGTTGATCCAGCGATGTGTCACAAATAAACAAACAGGAATGAAATTTCTACCAGTTAATGCACATGATAAAGGCAAAATTACATTAAAATCTGGACGGAAAGTTAGCATTTTAAGGGCAGCACATGAAGGCATTCTGGAGCGTGAAATAATGTTTAGAATGCTTGGAGCACAGATATTTTCAGGGGGTATTATTGATCCAGACTCTGGAAGAAGATTGACACTCGAAGAATCAATAGAGAAAGGATTAATTGATCAGGGTGCAGTTTGTGGAATATTAACACAGCAAGTTCAGAATGGGGGAATTGTTTGCCCAACTACAGGAAAATACTTAACTGTAGATGAAGCAGTTCAGTGTGACTTGATATCTTACAGCAGTGCTTTGTTGGTCCTGGAAGCACAAAGAGGGTTTATCGGTCTCATTTGGCCAGACACCAGTGAAATTTTCCCGATTTCAACATCTTTACAACAAGGAATGATTTCTAATGATTTAGCAGAGAAGATTCTAAGGAACAGGCAAAAGATTGCTGGCTTATATATTCCAGAAACATCTGAAATTATTCACCTGGATGTAGCTGCCCAGTTAGGTATTATAGAGAATAAGACAGCAACTGTCCTAAGTAACATTCAGTTACATGATAAAATGCCAAACATAGATGTACTAGAACCAACATGTAAACATGCATTAAAATGGATGTCTTCTTATGAGTCACATACTTTTCCAGAGGAGGAATTTTCTGAAAAAAAAAGTTCTGAAACAGAAGAACCATTAACACATAATCCAGAACACACAAAGCAGTTATTCTACTCATACCTAATGATAAACAGTTACATTGATGCAAATACAGGGGAACGGCTTCTGCTATTTGATGGTGATCTTGATGAGGCTGCCAGCATGCTGCTTGAGTCTGAGCATATAGTTCTCACTACCAGCATGGTCAGTGAAGAACAAAACTTTGACTCTAAATATGATGAATTCAGTTCCCATGTAGTACCAGGCCTAGGCATCAATGATACAGGATTAGACTGTCTGGCCAGTTTAGTGACAAAGGAACCCAATAATGCCTCCTGTGAAGAAAACATTCCAGTTACAACTGTTTCAGACCTTGATGAAAATGCATCCCAGGGGCAACTAAATACCTCTCTGAACTGTTATCAAGATAGTAATGGCACATGCACAGAACAGCATAAATCTTATTTGGGGAATATAGAAAACACTGGTGTTTGTGGTCAAGAAATAGAAGCTGAAGGAGAGCATGTTCAATGCCAAGAATTACAGGTTGTTGAAGATAAACAGAAACAATGTGAATGGCAAGGGCTTACAACTTTTCAATTTCAAAACACTTCTAATGTGCTAAAGCCTATGGAATCCAGTAAAGGAGGCTTAATGCATTCTCATATTGAGGGAAACAGTCTGGACAATTCTGAAGTGCAGCACAATAGAGAAAATTACAGTTTAGAGCCTCTAGAACCACATCATTCAATGTCAGGGAAAAGTTCATATGAAGAAACTATTACAGCATTAAATGTCTTGACTGGTGAACAACAGATAGTTACAAAAGACACCATTCCCTTATTCAACAATGAATCCTTAACTGATGAAAAAGAGATTCAGGTTAATTCTGTAGGTAATATTTCTTCTGATAATGAAGGTATGACTACAGAATCTAATTTGAGTGATAGCAATTGTCAGATAGACTATGACATAGGCAATGAAACACCAGAGAATAAGCTTAGTTACAGCGATGGCTATCTCACTCCAACCAATAGTGCACATGATCTTTCTACACTTAACACAGCAGAGTTCAGCTCTAACTCAGTGAATGCAGAAATATGCACACTTAATACCAATGCTAATTTAAATCATACTACAAGCAGTTATGACAATTATGAATGCTACAGTCCTGAAAAAGCCTTGAAACACTCATGTGAACCTTTGCAAACTCACAGTGATAATGATACATCAGATCTTGAAGAAGAGGGGAGTGATGATGAAGTTGATTTCATTTTTCAGTACGACTTAATTAGCAACAAAATGCAAGCTTCTGCTGGAAAGATTGCAGAGGACAGAGATCTTACCGATTCCAGTTCAGATGATGATACATTTTATTATAATGAAAATGATATTGAGAAGGCAGTCGTAGCACGTGATAATCAGTTTCTAGAAACTATTATTGAAGAGGATTTGGAAAGCATCACTTTAGAAGAATGGACCTCACCTGTTATTGACAGTGTGGAAATTATGCCAGAAGATGCTGCTTCCGTTAACTTAATGGAAGACAGAGGGAAATGTAATGAACATAAAGATGATGAAACTGAGGCAGACAACAAGGCAAACAACGTTGAAAATGGTTCTCATTACTTAATAAATAAGGAAAAGGAAGATGAATTTACTGAAAGCTGCTTTAGTGAAACTGATATTGAGTGTTTTGTTACCGATGAAACCAACAGTGATGAAGACTATGCGAATAAATTATCTACAAATGAGCAAAGTATTACTAATAACAGAAGTATATTTGATCCAAGCCAAAAAGGTGAAAAAAGTCTGACCAACTCCCCTAATATAATTTGTACATCACCTCAAGAAAATAATTGTGAAAATGCAGAATATGTTTCTCTTAGATCATGTACAAATGTATGTAGTACTGAACTGGATGATGAAGATAAAAGGGAAAGGAATTGCTCAACCAGTAACACTCCTGACCCTGTGTTAAGGACTTATCCTTCCTTTGAAACAGCTTTAGAGAGTGGCATTGACATGCAAAAAAATTGTGAAAGACTACAAACAGGTGAAGATTTTAACCCAGATTATAATGGATGCCTGTCTTCAAACAGTAGTATTGATGACGTAAACAGTTTTTCCTTTATTCCTGAGGTGAACACTGAAGTGTCAGAATTATGTAAATCAATGAACTTGGAGTTAAAGACTGAGGAAATGAATGTTCCTTCTGCTATACCATATACAAACAGATCATTATGTGAACCATCTGAACACCCTAATAATACAGAAATAAAAAGTGCTTCTGATGCTAATTTAGATGACTGTTTACAAGCAGATTATAAAACAAAATTATTCACAACTAATGAAAATGGAGAGGAAATTATTCCGTTGCCAGAAAAGCAACAAAATAGGTATTGTACTTCAAACCCTAGTCCCATTCACATTGAAAACTTAAGTACAATTTTTGATTCTTCACTCCATAAAGCCGACAATGATGTTTTGGGGTCAAATGTATTGACAGATGTGCCACAAACCTTGAAAACCACCAGTATCAAAGATGCAGATGCTAAATCTGACGACAAAAACAGAGATTTGGCAAGTTACCTTAAGGGATGTGCAAGTATTCTTCAGACAAACCAAGAAACTGGAGGTACTCCCTGTTCTGATGCAGATGTGATTTTGGATGATAATAAACTAGATTCCACAACTGATACAATTAATTCAGGTGTGCCTGAATTTTCAGTTATGGCAAGAACTAACCTGGAAGTAAACAAGGAACTCAGTGGTGAACAAGTTTGTAATTATACAGAGACTGGTGCTAAATATATAAATATTGAACAGGACAGTTGTGATAAAGAAAAGGCAGTTATGAGAGAAAGCATGGAATTTACAGATAATTCAGATTTGTCTGACAATGTAAAGGAGTCTTTAGTTGAGAGTATGTTACAAGAAATGAAAAGACATTCTGCAGATGAAACACAAGGGAATAATTCTACAGCATGTGTTCGTTTCTTGCAAGAAGAGAAAATATTACAGTCAGAACCAGATTATCCTGACAGTGATTTGAATGAGGTCAGTTCTACCACAGAAGTGAAGAATAACAGCCGTGCCATATTTGGCTTGTCAGATGAATTTTCTGTTATTGAGCTTGATGGAAATCAACTATGTCCTAATCAACATGAAGAAAAGCTTGCAGCTGACAATCACATTGCATACCCAGATTCAGTACTAGTGCCAGAATCAACCCATCCTAAATTAATCTCTTCTCAATTGGAGCAAATATTTTACATACCCCAAGATTCTGAAAATAAGAACAAAATTGAAGAACTGCTTATTAATATAAACAAAGGTTTTTTCCCAAGTGAAATGATGAGTTATTCTTCAAAATCACATAGCTCTGAGATGCTTGACAATAATTCATCTGTGAATGCTGCCAGACAAAGTGATAAATTTGCTCAGGCAGAATGTGCACTAAAATATAAATATTCTGCGGAAAGCCCAGATACGCTGCCTCCTAACTCTGATCAAAAGACTGATGATGACCAAAAAACACAACCCAATCGTAAAGATGTGTCTACAACGGTTGAAGCAGAAGGATGCCTTTCATCAGATATGGTGAGTTGACCTGATTTTTTATTAATTGTGAAAAATAAGGTATGTTTTAGAATGAAGATCATATGCATTGGTGTTTTGTACTATTTTCCTATTTGCCTGTGTTTTATCAATGTTAAAATTACATCAGAACACCATTTAGTTTTACAATTAAGGTTTTAAACAGGGCATTTGATCCCTATTTATCTTTGTGTGTAAGAACCAAATCCATTGTATTTTGCAGAGCTTATTTATTGTTTGCTTTGTAAAGTTGTGCTGATTGCCCTATTCAGCTTAAATGGCTCTTGACCAAAGAGCAGCTTATTAATATAAGATATACTAGTGTTTCGTCACTGACAGACCAGGAAGAAAGGAGAAAGTATGGTTAGGTGGTGTAAAGTTAGACCAGGTTATAGGTGGCGTAAAGAAAGGAAAATAACAGCACAAAATAGCAAAAACTCAAATAAAACCAGAAGTTTTACTTTAGTTTAGAAAAGATTATTACATGTGTCAAAATAAATTGTAATGAAATATATTTTAATTTCCGTATTTCGTGTCCTTTAATAAAAGCTTCAGTGTGTATGGCATTTGTTTGTATGCCATGAACTAAAGGCTCTGTGTTGGATGTGCTTCATGTTCTGGTGTATTAAATGACATATTTCAAATCTTCCCCTAGTGACAAAAATAATTAAAGGGTTTCATTTTATTCTTCAATGCTTAAGATGCGACCAGCCTCTATTCCTGCTACACCAGACAACATATAGTTTCAGTTACTCTTATCATCATCATCATTTATTTATATAGCGTTGACAAGATACGCAGTGCTTTTATGCCTTAGAGTAGAGTAGATCAACCCTTACAACAATCTTGTAAAGTTTGAAAACAGCTTCTTTGACTTTGAACCATTTAAAGGACAAGGAAAGCAATTTTTCACTGAATGCGTCATTTAAATAGTCGCATTCCTCTCTCCCTGATCACTAACTTTTTTTTGGAAATTCCTTTCATAAAGGCAATAATTTCTCCTTGTAGCATTAAGAGATCAAGTCCGCTATCTTTAAACAAATGGCGTAACAATGCGCATCCTTTTCTGAGAGAGAGACAGATACAGGAGAACAAAGCGAGCTCACAAGTCAAATGATATGCGCATGCTCTGAATCAAAAGACTAACTATTGCGTATACGTCACAGTCTTGGGGGGTCATTTATCAAAGTCCGAATTTATCTCAATATTTTCTGAAAAAAACTCCGACCAAATCTGCACGGGTTTTTTGAGCTTATTTATTAATACACTTTCCCTAAAATTTTGTTTGCGGGAAAAAATCCAAAAATCTTGGAAAATCTGATTTTCATGATTTTTTCCGGATCTTTCATCCGATTTTCAAGATTTTTTCAGATTTTTCACCCGAAAACTCAGAATTTTGCCCAAAAACCTTTGTGTATTGCCAAAAACCCAGCGCACATCAAAAGATTATTGGGACTTCTCCCATTGACTTATATGCAACCTCAACAGGTCTGAGATGCCAGATTTTCAGATTCAGACTTTTCCATCCTCTGGGTTTAATAAATTCCGAAAAATTTGTCATTTTTTTAAAAGTCCGATTTTATTAAAGAAATCATGAATTTCTCGTGATTTTTGCATTTGGAGTTTAGTAAATAACCCCCTAGGTCTAGAGACCAGCGCAATGACTTTTGGCTACCGTTCTTTCTATAAATCGTGCTTTTTGGAAATAGTCGGTTAAGGTTCTTTAAATGGATGCACTCCTGCAAAATTACTCCAATGCTAGCCTGCAATGAAGTATGACTTTCCCTGCACTCCTTATTATATTTAGCCTTTCCTTGCCTTTTAAATGAAAATATAAAACCAATTCCTAGTAGAGTACAGTCTCAATTCCTGCTGGGCTATATACTAGGCTGTATGTATATATAAAGGAATACAGTTCAATGGGGCATATTTATCATGCTCAGTAAAAGGAAAGTCGCCAAAAAAATGATGTAAAAAGCTGTGTAAAATAAATGGTGAATTTATTAAAGGGTGTGTAATTTTACACCATACAAACACCTGATTTTGACGCTGTTATTTGACATTGCTTCTGGGAAAGTCACTCCCAGAAGCAATAAAAAATTTTACGCTGTTTTTTACACAGTGAAGCGTGAATATGCCCCTTAGATTGGCCTCTTTTATGCTACTGGAATATGTAGGAAATTATTGTTTCATGCCTGAAAGTGATTGCCTTTTATTAATCATCGTTTTACTTTTATTAACTAATTACAATATACAAGTAGTCAAAGAAGAAATAAATAAAAATGAGAGAAGTTTTGGATATTTGCTGTGGTTTTATAGCGCCTTTCCTTTGAAGTGTAGTGTGCCTATAACACACTGGAAATATACATATACATGTATCCAGACACTGTTTTATCATACGATTTGAGAACAAGCGATTCTTCTGAAAAGGTCCCGGAGTGCTCCGCCGCAACGATTTGTGTGTGTAGTGTGCCAATAACAATGCACTGGGGGTCTGTTTTTATCAACACAACATTGTCATTATGTATACTACTTATTTATAAGGCAGGTTTAATTTTTGTGTTATAGCAAAACCTTTCTTAGACATGTCTAAAATTCATTGCACCAAATGGCTAACTTTGTATTTTCTAGGTGTCCATGACATTGAATCAATGCTCCGAGAAACTATGTGAACACCTTACTGTTATCCAGGATTTAAAATTTCACTTAGACAGCCTGCCTGCCATCAGTGACAATTTGGAAACTTTAAAAATACAACTTGAACAGACAGAGGTTAGTTTCTGTTTTCTCAAGTATATTTTTTCTTAGGCCAGCGACATTTCTCATTATATTACTAGTGGTGTAACAATGGCATGCTCCCCCCCCCCCGCACATACACAAAAAACAAAATCTTCAGAGGGGCCCCTCACGCACCTACCCAGCTATACCTCCGCCCACTCACCTGCTTGCCCCCCCTCCACTCCCTGGCTGCTACTTTCAGGGCTCTTACACAATCAAGGTTTTAATGACTTTAGAAAAGCATGCTAAACATGTTAAACACTTTTTTAATGTGTTTATTTGTATTATTTTGATACACAAAAGTGTGTTTTTGTGATTTGCAAAAGCAAGTCTATACTCTACTTGTTTCTGAGTGCATGTGAAGTGGAAGAAAATGCAGTATGTTGTGCTTTAAAAAAGGAGATAAAATGCGAATGTACTGTAACTCTGAACACGTGTGAGTACACCCAGTCAGAATATAATGGCACCAATTAGATAATGTGTGTCTCAAATACACGTGAAATGCTTAAAAAAAGCTTGTGTGAGAGCACTTGTGTGTAAGAGCGCTTATGCTTATTATTTTCATGCTCATTATGTCTGTAATGTATGAACAGAGGCGTTTTAGGACCCTGTTCTGCCCTGAGGCAGCCAAGTAAATGCCACCCCCCTCGCTTATATTTTTAGTGTTAGAGGAGGCCGGGCAATTGGCAACAGATCCCCTGTATATGATTATGGTTGATAAACTGTCCATGTAAATTAAAAAGCTAAGGTAATGCTACATAAATACTGGTAGTGAATGTTATCTTTATGTGAGAAGCTCATACTTGGAAATCAGTTCCTCCGAATACAGACCAATGATATGCAACCTGCAAATAGTGTAATATCTTGTTTTAAAATGTTATTTTCAAAACTCACATAACCCTCTATGTAGATACATAGTAAAGGGGTAGTCTACCTTTAAGTTAACTTTCAGTATGTTATAGAATACCCAAATCATAGTACCTTGGTCACTTTAATATTTTATAGTTTTTGAATGAATTGCCTTGCTTTTTTGCCTCAAACAACTGTTGATCTGTGAGGCTACAATTTTATTGATATTGTTACTTTTAGCTTTTTAGCTTTCTATTCAGGCCCTCTCTTATTCAAATCCCTCTCTCAGTCAGACCACTGCCTGATTGCTAGGGTAATTTGGACCCTAGCAACCAAATAGCTGCTGAAATGCCAACATTAAAAGCTGCTGGACACAAATCTACATAATTCAAAAAAACACAAATAATAAAATATGAAGGGCAGTTGCCGATTGTCTCAGATACAGTAATGCTAATGGTATTGGTTCCTTGCTGGGATCGTAGATGTAAGAAAATTAAATTTTATGAACATGAGTTGCAGAGCTGAACTTTAGGGAATTTTGAAGAAAGCTTTGAGAGGTTGTGGAAAAGACTGTGATTTTTTTTTATTTTGAGTTGAGTTTGTATAAACATACTGCACCAGAAGCAGTCTTTTGGCTTTTACATTCTTTTTGGAGATATTATTTAATATTTACAGATATAACTAGAGCTGTGTATCTGCCCTGACATTGTACATAGGCTCCATGGCTGATTTTTGAAGATGCAGAATCAACTGTGGCTCCATTATATTTATGTTGTCCATCCCAACTTCCACTTCCATCTTTTTGTTGATTTTCTGCAGAACTATTTCCTTATTTACCTTAGTAAGGAAAAAAATAGGCTTTTTAACTCTATGCCCTCTTTTCTTCTAGTCATTTGCGTCAAGGCTGAATGAACTTTCTGCTGATATGAAAAATGATCTGGAGGCCACAGAGCCTTTCTTTATGTCCGTGCCTGGTGAACTTGCAACCGAAAATTTGAGGGAATTAAATGACTGCTTGGCAAAAGCCATTGCTGTTGTTTGTGAAATGTCTTCCGATCGTGCTAAACAGATTACTTCCACTGTTGACACTGAAATGGTAAGACATAATCCCTCATTTTATAAATAAAGAAACCTTAATAGTTTCATACATTTTATAAACATCTGTTCACCACAAAACAAAACTTTTATGCAGTCTGATAATCTAGTATTTACAAGTTTGCATTACTCTGTCAGAACCAGTTCCTGACGCGTAATGTAAATTACCAACAGGGGAGCATAGTGTGGTCTCAGTAGTTACTGGTCTTTATGTGTGGTGCAGGGACCAAGTAGGAGACTGACTGGGAAACTGACAGCTGACAAGTAAAGTAGCTTTCATTCAACAGAAAACAGAAACAGGAACATTGAAGTTAGGCAGTGGCACATTATTGGGCAGATTTATCAAAATTTGAGATTATATCTCACACACTTTCTATTCATTCCTATAGGATTTCTATAATTGTATTTATCAATGGAGATCACCATTTGATAAATATGCTTTTAAAAATCCCATAGGAATGAATAGAAAGTGAGTTGTTCTGTGGTGGGTTCTAAATTTTGTTCCTTAATATTGAAGTGTGTTTCAGTGTGATCTAAATCGTAGCAAAAAAAAAAAAAAAAATGCCTCTGGAAAACCCCAGGCCCCAAGAAGTCTAGATAATAGAACCCATACCTATATTTCTACTTTCAGGTATTTATATAGGCTATAATCCTATACCAAGGGATGTTGGCTGGGTGTAGTCAGGGTCGGAATGGTTGCAGCCACAACCCCTCCCTTTAGCCCCCTCCCCCTGTGCCTTCTTTTGCCACAACCGGGGCCAGAGAGGGAGGTCGGAGGCAGCAAGGGCAGGGAGTGGGTCTTTGGAGTGCCCAGTCTGACCCTTGGGGGCACAATTACTTAACTCGAGTGAAGGATTAGAATAAAAAATACTTTGAATTTCAAAGTTTTTTTTTTGGCTACTTCGACCATCGAATTGGCTACTTCGACCTTCGACTACAACTTTGAATCGAATGATTCAAACTAAAAATCGTTCGACTATTCGACCATTCGATAGTCGAAGTACTGTCTCTTTAATATAACTTCGACCACCTACTTCTCCACCTAAAACCTACTGAGCACCAATGTTAGCCTATGTGGAAGGTCCCCATAGGCTTTCTAGGCAATTTGGGGTCGAAGGAAAATCGTTTGATCGATGGATTAAAATCCTTCGAATCGTTTGATTTCAAGGATTTAGTTGAACGAATTTTCCTTCGATGGAATTGAGCTAAATCCTTCGAAGGATTTAACTTCGAGGGTTAATTAACCCTCGATATTCGACCAATAGTAAATGTGCCCCTTGGTGTAGTGCACAGTTTCATTTAGATTTAAAGCAATAAAATGCCCAAAAATATACATTTATTTAAAATCTTTATTTCAACTGTTATTTTTTCCAGTCTAAGTTAACAGTTTCATACCAGGAGCTCCTATACAGACTGCAGTATCTGTCAAATTGGATTCAAAAGAACCACAATGCTGTGGATGTTTCTGTCAACAGTAATGACATGGAGACTGTGAAGCAAAGTCTTACATTTTTTAAGGTAATTTCCTAGACTGAGCAAATATATTTATGTCATTAGGGTATATGTTTTATTTTAAGTGATTATTTAAATGGTAGAAGGCTTTTATTGGATTACAGACAGGGAAGAGAAATTGGTATAGCTATTCCACATGATGGTTTTACAGAATGCAACACAAAATAAAACAGATATTCTGAAAATGTTTATCTTGCTATGTTCATATATGGAGACATTTGCCAAGTAACAACTACAAGTGCCCAAAAAATAATCTGTCCAATCAGTTTTGGGCCATTTGGTGGTATTTGGCCTTCCAGTTGTATGGGTAAAAGTTGTTTTTTTTGCATGACATTTTTTTTAAATTATAAACCTGTTATATTTAGCATATCTACTCACTTGTTGCTTATTTTTTATTTGGCATCCACAGGAACTGGACACACATGTATCTGAGAAAAAGATGGAGTTGGAAACAACAGCATTTGATATTCAATTTTTTATATCAGAACATGCTCAGGATCTTTCTGCCATTCAAAGTAAACAGCTGTTAAGACTGCTAAACACAACACAGAGGAGTTTTCAGGGAGCTCATAAAAAGATTGCATCACAGATCGAGTCTTTAAAAAGTGCACTGGTGGCAGCACAAGACCTGAGTGACCAGAAGGTTTGCCTTACTGTGTGGATGTATTGCTTGTTGCTTTTTAATAACTGTTCAGCTGTACTGACATGATAACTTGTTTGCCAAATGTGTGCATACCTATTAATACAAATGCAGCAACTTACATCTTTGTCAGACAATGCCTGGCTTAGAGTAGCTGAACGCTCTCTTGATCATAAAATAGGGAAGCTACCATCCCCTACCAGTCCTCTCCCCTCATTCAGCTTGGCACAACCTACTGAAGGACAATTATGTATGGGTGAATTATATAACTTTGACCTGCTCAATGCTAATCAGATAATTGCATTTGGATATAGGCCGATGGTTAATCGAGACTACAGTATATATTTCCTTTAAATTTTACTACCAATGAATGATGAACTCTAAAAAGCATTTTACTAGAATAATATTTAGGGAACGGTAAAATGTATTTTCTGTGAGAATTAACAAGTTTCAGTTATCTAAAGGTTTAGTATTAAACATGCAGTTGCATTTATTTGTTGTATTTTAGCAAAGACTTTTGGAGTATCTGCTCTTACACAAAAAAATGCTTTGCCAAAAACTTGCTCTAATATCCATACCACAAACTAACCCATGTTTGATATCTTGTTTTTTTCTGAATCATTATTAACACAGGTTCCAGGATGAAAAGAGACTGGGGTTATCAACGCAGTTGAATCATCTTCTTTAACATGTGCATGGTCAGGCTTTGAGCAAATTCTTTGCCTTCTGGTCTTTTTACTTTTTTCTGATGAGATGAATATATTTCTCTTTTCACACTATGTTCACCTTGCACAAACCATGTTCCACTGCTGCCATGTTTACAGCATACTGTCTTTTACTTGCATTGAATAATAGTAAAACAGCAAATAGATTGGTATTTATTTTGTTTTTATTTGCCATAGGATGCAGAAGTGCAGTTACAAGAACACAAAGAAAAACTACAGGAAATCTGTCATCTACTCACACAGACAGAAAACCGACTGATTGGCCAACAAGATACCTTCTCTGCGCATGACAGTCCTGCTGACTTAAAGCTTCATCAAAATGAAAACCAGGTAAAAACCCTTCATTTCAGTTAGCTGGGCAAAATCAGGGTGTGCTAATCAACTGTAAACTTTTCATTTGAAATTAAGATACATTTTTGGTGTAAATGCTAAAAATTATGTGGTTAAAAAGATTTATATGAACTGAATTGCTTACCTTTAGAAGTTAATATATGTAGATTTAAGATTGCATAATAAAGCCAATAGGTTTTTGTAATTTTTAAATTAATGTGTTATTGTTACATAATTACATAGTTAAATCAGGTTGAAAAAAGACAAAGTCCATCAAGTTCAACCCCTCCAACAAATCATAATAACTCCATATTATAGTACTGGCCCTCAAATATCTTTCACTAATGTAGCCAATGGTTTGGAGATTTGTCCCAGTTTATTATATAATTATAATATAATATAATTAGAAGTCCTGCTTGTAATAAAAGACAGCAACAACAAGTTAATTCAATGGATTTGTTAAAAGACAAATTGCATTTTAAAGGGATACATTTTTTTTCAGAAAATAAAATTTCTGTCCAAATAGCATAAGGAGTTGGAACAGAGTAAACACTGGCACTCACGGCAGGTTCAAGCAGGGGTGTACCCTGCTGTATTTATTTAGCAAACGTGCAACGTTTCGTGGTTGTACCCCTTTGTCAAAGGAAAAGAGGTAAGCCGCGAAACATTTTCACGTTTGCTAAATAAATACACAAGGGTACACCCTTGCTTGAACCTGCCGTGAATGCCAGTGTTTACTCTGTTCTAAATTGATGTGGAGGGTGCCGATCCCCCCAACACTGTGCACCAGATGCTGATATTCTGAAGGCCAGGGCGTGCGAGTGGGCTACATCACTTAGCATTAGGCATTGGAAAGCATATAAAAATACACTATTATAAATATTTTTAAAAATGTATATTGCAGAATCTCAGAATTTAATACTAGGATGCATCTCATAGTCTACATTTTTTGGTAATATTTACAATATATATATATATATTTTGAATTTTTGCAGGAGCTGCAGAAGGATATGCATGCTGGGTCCAGTGAATTGGCAGAGATTGTAAAAAACACAGAGAAATTTCTACAGGAATACGGGGATAAACTTTTACCAGAGGACAGAGCTGTCATTGAGCAAAAATTAAAGGAGGCAAAAAGCAAGTTTGATCTTCTCAGCAAAAGAGCAGAAGAATCCAAGGAGCAACTGGATAAAGCACTCACTTCTGCAATTAAAAAAGAAACTGAAAAGGTTCCTATATATTTTTATATACAGTATATTGAGAAAAGTTGATGGCACTCCAAGGACACCTTTAGACCAAGTTTGTGTCAAACAAAATATAGATTTATTAGCTCCAACGTTTCCATTCCACACAGAACCTTTGTCAGGGAAAAAAAATATATATATTTTTTCGT
The DNA here is from genome assembly GCA_038501925.1 of Xenopus petersii. Lineage (NCBI taxonomy): Eukaryota > Metazoa > Chordata > Amphibia > Anura > Pipidae > Xenopus > Xenopus petersii. The sequence goes on along the minus strand of CM076681.1, from coordinate 63,658,114 downwards.
AAATTCCAATATATTTTCTTAAGAATGATCAGTTGTTCATTTATTAATTATTTGTTACAAGACTGTATTGGAAACTTTATTTTTATATACTATATTTCTGTATAGAAATAGTTTTTGTTTCAAAGGTTGTGCTAAGTTATCAGTTCTTTGCTTGGTTTGTTTTTTAATCCCTCTGCTTCCTAGCATAGCAGAAATGAAACAGAGATATAAAAATTGGAAGAAAATAAGTGAAAAAAAAGTAAAAAAGAGGCAAGGGGGCACAGAGGTAGAAAAGTAAAAAATGAAAACAGAAGTAAAGTAATGTTGAATTAAAAAAAAAATAAATATATATATATATATATATATATGTGTTTGTGTGTATATAGCTATCTATCTATATACTGTATATATCTATATATATACTATTGGACTATATATATATATATATATATATATATATATATATATATATATATATATATATATATATTCCAATAGTAGAAAGCACTCACGGTACTACGGTTTTCATATCGAAGCATTTTGGTCCACATGGGAATCCTGGACCAAAACGCGCACCTTTTTTATGAAAACCGTAGTGCCGTGAGTGCTTTCTACTATTGGACTACATATTATTTGGTCTACTTTTTTCAATTTATTATATAGGTTGTAACAAAACCAAGTTTTGTACACTTTTATTCTGTGTCACATAAAAATGGATATGGAAAAATGTAATTTTACTTTTCAGTCTGCTGCTGTAGAACAGTTAGAAGAAAGCAAAAACAAAATTGAAAGTCTTTTGGATTGGCTGTCATGTGTGGACAAAGAAGCAGTGAATGGCAACAATGTGCAAAAAATCAATATAAAACAAAATGGAACACACCATCAAGACCAGGACCTAAACTCTTTGCTTGATGGAATAGAAGAGGTCAATGGGAATCTAATACAAACAGATGGGGAAGAGGAAACTGTAAATATTCACAAACAAGATAAAGAAGAGTTAAGCAACCAATATCAAAGAGCAAAGGTATGGTAAAACAATGATATAAAAGTACCTGTACTGTTAAAAAAAGAACTAAACCATTTTGTCTGTAATTATTAGATCAGCTTAACACTGTTTTTTTAGTGTAACCATTTAAATGGATGCACATGCTGTTTAATATTTTAAAATTATGGGAGGCACAACTAAAGTCAAGGACTCAGTCGAAGTGGGGGGATATAATAAAAGTTGCTCTGTTGGAGATCTAGTAATGAAAGTCAACTAAGCAGAATTTAACTTTGAGCTGTTTGAAAGCAAATATTTGATATGGTAGCTTTGGATTATCAGAACTGTGTAAAATACTTATATTTATTAAAATACTATTTTTCAAGAATTAAATGTGGGGGCCAGGAAAATGCACATGGGAAACAAATAAGCTGAAAAGAAGAGGGTGGAGGTACAAAGAGTAAAGGATAGGGGAGGGTTTTAGGGAAAACATGTATAAAAATGTATAAAGATAAAGGGGAAAATTCTATAACTGGCAAAAATTCACCAGCGACAGCTTCGCTGCCATTGCAACACTTCCCCAGGCGTAAATTCGCTAGGACAACGCCAATTGCCTAGAGTGCGAAGTTGCATCCAGGGTGCTGAGCGCTGGTAAATTTTCTCTAGAGTTACTTTCGCAAACAAAGCGAAGATGCGCTACCGTTGCCTAATTTGCATACTGAAGGAAATGATAAAGTTACATGGACGTATTTGTTGCAGCAAATACATTACATTACACAAGTCCAGGGAACGTCAATACATAAAATAGAGTTGTTATAATGCCCTACACATGAGCCCAGTGTATAGTTTGTGTTCCATATGTTAGAAAATGGAGGGTAGCTTCTGACTGTTTGTTTTGGGTTGCTAGATGTGTTAAAAATTTTGACATTGTAGTACCTTTGTACCATACATACTGTATGGAAAGTGTCTGCAAATATCTGTGATGCGGGCAGAAGAGTTTTAGAGAATTTTGGCGTTGTGGTGGCAAGGGACAATGTTAGCTAAGGATTTTTATTCTATAGAAGAAACTGTAACTTAATATATTTCGTAAATTTTTGTTCTGCATCATGATGTATAATTCTCAGTTAATTATGAATTGACATCCATGGCATAGCCATCAATGGAGCTAGTTGTACAGCATTGTTATTAAAAGTCATTTGCAAGAGACCGGTACTCTCTCATGTTCTCTTAAAGCATAGCTTTAGTTTGCTCAGTATTTTTTTCATAAAAATAAGACACCATAAAATACTGTATAGTAATTTGTACATCACTTTAAATATATTTAACAACTGAAATAGAGTATTCTGATAACTGTGCTTATGCCACATTTAATATTTCTTTTAGGCACAACATGACAAACTTGTCTCACAGCATCAGGCTGTTATTATAGCTACGCAGTCTGCCCAAGCATTACTTAAGAAACAGGGAGGGCATCTGTCAACAGAAGAGAAAGCAAAGTTGCAAAAAGATATTGTAGATTTAAAAGCCCAGTATGAGACAGCACTTTGTGACTCTGAACAAAAAATGAAGTTTATACTAAACTTACAAGGAGAGTTAGAAAAATTTTCTACAGACTGCAGTGAATTTGAAAACTGGCTTCATGAGTCCCAGGGTGAACTGGAAGAACTGGAATCTGGGCCTGCAGATTTTGCAGCAATCAATATCAAATTTCAGAAGCAGAAAAACTTCTCAGAAGATGTGATCTCTCACAAAGGGGACTTACGTTACATCACTATATCAGGACAGAGGGTTTTGGATGCCGCAAAATCTTGCAACAAAGATGAAGACAACAACAATGTTAACACTCTGGAAACATGCAAGATAGTACAGGAAAGACTGGATACAGCTTCAGAGAAATTCAAGTCCTTGCACTCTAAGGTAGAATTTATTGATTTATTAAGATTCAGGCTACAAATACATTAATTATTATTTTTTTTAAAATGGTGTCTCAAGAGACCATTGCTAATATTTTGTGCACTGTATTCAGTGGACCATTTTCTATAACATTTTGAAAAAAGAAATGACACTGTAATGATTTGCTTAGCTGTAGTTACATTCTTAGAATATATTGTGTTGTCTTTTGATTTTATTACTCATTTTTGTAGTGATGAGTTGACATCAACTAACCATGTAATGTATTTTTTTAGTGCAATGTTCTTGGAAATAACTTAAAGGATTTATCTGACAAATGCCAGCATTACAAGGATGCCTCATCCTCCCTACTAAAAAAACTGGAGATATCGGAATCTGTTGTAAACAAAACACTTTTGGAGCCTATTGCCTCCGATACCAAAAATGTGCAAAGACAGCTTGAAGAAACAAAGGTAGTTGTCACTCTTGTTACTTTTTGGTATAATTCTGTAATTGTATGCAGTATTCATGCTTTTGGTAAGGCTTTAATATCATAGACAAAACAATACCCATGGAAAGGCAAGGAAGTCAGGTTACAAAGAAAACTTACATTCCTCACACCTGAAGAGGAGCAAGCATAAAATAACTAGTGAGTAGTGGTGCAAAAAAATAGATCACCATTCTAAATTGATATTTACAACCTGCACCCAAGTAGACCCACAGCATGAAACCATTTTTCTGACACCAAACCTCCAAGTGTTGTTACAGTTAGAGATGAGCAAACTTTTTCACCAGTCATGGATTCGCAGTGAAATTCCACATTTCGCCATCTGCATATTATTTTACAAAACTGCAGCAAAAATTTGCAGTGGTAAAATTCGCCACAACAAAAAAAGTCGCCATAAGAAAAAAGCCCATGAGAATTTTTTTTTAGCGAAACTGCAACATAAAGGGGCAGATTTATCAAGGGTCTATTTTTGTGTAGTTCGACCATCGAATAGGCCAAAATTCAATTCATGTTCTGTCTCTTTAAAACTTTGATTTCAACCATTCACCATCTAAAACATGCTGAATTGCTGTTTTAGCCTATGGTGGACCTCCTAAAACCTATTTGGAGTCATTTGGTGGACCTTGAAAAATCAAAGTTTTTTGTAAAAACTTCGAATCGAAGTAGATCGAATACGATCTTACTTTGATTCGAACGATACGAATACAGCCTATTCACCTGCAGAAAAAACGTAAAAAATTTTTTCAATAAATTTCAGTTGCTCTTTTTGTATTCAAATTTCAAAGTTATAGGAGCTTAAATAATCTCCCATTACTTCGAAATTCGACCCTTGAAAAATCTGCCCCAAAATGTCGGCATAAGAAAAGACACCTATTAGAAGAGATGTCCATTGACTTTAATGCATTTGGACAAAAAAGGCAAAATAAGAAATAACGCCCATTGACTTTAATGTATTTTCCAAGTGACAGTTTTCTGTTAAATGGTTGCACAAGAGCTGTCAGGTGCTTGCTATAGCAGCTATTGGGGTACAATTCTTGGAGATTTTGCATTACAGGTATAGGACCCGAATGATTGGGATCAGAGTTTTCCGGATAATGGATACAGTAGTTCCATAATTTGGATCTTCATACTTTGTCTACTAGAATATCATGTAAATATTGGAAACAAAACCAGCCTATTTGGGTTGATTTAATAAGGAATAATTATATCTTAGTTTGGATTAAGTAAAAGGTATTTTTCTGTTATTACAGAGAAAAAGGAAATCATTTAAAAAAATATTTATTTGGATAAAATGGGAGGGTCTATGGGAGTTGAGTCTATCATAATTCGGAGCTTTCTGAATAATGGGTTTCTGGATAATGGATCCCATACCTATACTTTCTGAGCTACTAAAATCCCAGGCATTGGGATTAATTAACCCTCCATATTCGACCATCGAAGTAAAATCCTTCGACTTCGAATATCGAAGTCGAAGGATTTACTGCAAAAACTTCGATCGAACGATCAAAGTAAAAATCGTTCGATCGAACTATTAAATCCTTCTATCAGAAATTGCTTAGAAAGCTTATGGGGAAGGTCCCCATAGGCTAACATTGGTGCTCAGTAGGTAGTCAAAGTTTTTTTTAAAGAGACAGTACTTCGACTATCGAATGGTCGAATAGTCTAATGATTTTTAGTTTAATTGTTCGATTCGAATCCTTCACTCGAGCTTAGTAAATGTGCCCCTTACTGTCACATGTCATAACTGCTGGCATGGACTATGCTAAATCAGTACATGCTGTGAATTCACTAGGTTTCAAAGTTTCTCTTGTTGTTGGATGTTCTACTTGGAAGACTTTGAGAAGCTAAATGAGACTTGTTTACAGAAAATACTATAATTTAAGTTTTATCAAACTAGTATATAACATAAATAAATCACAGAATCTGAAAAATGAAATATTTCATCAGCAATTAATATTTTATGGTTTTAATTTTAGGTGTTGTGCGAACAGGTATCTGCTCACCAGCCTGATGTTGAAAAACTCAAGAAAGCAGCTGATGCACTTATGGATTCCAAAGGAGGCCTTTCACTAAACAAAGATGAAATCCAAAAGCCCCTCGGTACTGTTCTAGTTTTACTCTATAGATGTGTATATCTAGATATATACAGTTAGCCTGTATGTATATATACTGTACTTATATACACAGTGCCTTAACAAATTATTCAAACCCATCAACGATTCTCTCATTTGCTGCTTTCATACTTATTTAACTGTATGTTTAGTGGTCCGCTATTTTATTTACAAGCAATTTGATTGTGTCTTACAGATGATATAGTGGGAAGATACAACACTCTATCTCAGTCTGTAAATGACTGGAATGAAAATCTACAGGTTACCTTGACCCGCTCACTTAGTGTTCAGGATGGTTTGAATGAAATGCTGGACTGGATGGATGGGGTGGAAAGAGATTTAAAAGGCCAAAATCAAGTCCCACTGAATTCTTCCTCTATCCAGGAAATAATTACAAAAAACAATGTCAGTACTTTTACCTCTATATGCCCCTCCTAAATCATGATAAAAAAATGTTGTTCTAAACATGAAATAAAATATTCTAAATCAAAATGTTTATCATTCTATTCTCTAGATTCTAGAACAAGATATTTCCAACCGCCAGAGCAGTATTAACACCATAAACGACAAAGTCCAAAAATTCATGGAAACAGCAGACCCATCAACAGCATCTTCTTTACAAGGAAACATGAATAAACTGTTCCACCGTTTTTCCAAAGCTGGTGAACTTGCCAAAGAGCGCACTGCACAGATGGAAGACCTAAAGACAAAGGTTGAGATGTTTGAGAAACTATCAGATAAAGTTAATTCATTTCTGGATCAAAAGCTTCAGTCTCTTACAGAGACAGGTGGTCATGGAAAAGATGTGACAGAGCTTTCTCAGTACATGCAGGTATATGTTACAATCATTATTTAAACTCTTTAGCAGTGTCACTGAAGGAAGTGGCTGGAGAGGCATATCAAGCATTTTAACATTATATTTTAAAATGTTACTACATAAGTGTGTCTTGGGAAAATTGCCAGTAGAGGAATTCTAGACTGAAAATAGGCAGCTTGTCTTCTGAAAGCAGATATCCTGCCATTTCCACCCGCAGCAGTTTATGGAAACTTATATGGCTTTTTATTGTATATAAATAACTGCCATTTGCACATCAACAAAGACACTAGAAGTGTTGCAACCATTAAAATGTGAATAATTTGTTGTATACTTATTTATAATACTGCATTTCGTTTATAGTTTGTTCAGAAATGTTTCTGCTAGAAATAGCTTTGCCTTTGTTCTGTTTCAGGAAGCAAGCTGTGAGCTAGCAGACCACAAGACAAACTTGGAAGACTTGCAGAAGCTTGTTGAAGAGATGTGTGTCTATGGTATTCCTGGAGACAAGGCACTTGCTTTGGAAAAAGTTAAAACAATGCTGAAAAGGTTTAAAGATCTTGAAGAAACTGTTAAGGCAAAGTAAGCACAATTGCACTGTATCTTAATTGTGTTACAAACATAACATAAGTACTTTAATACATGGTGCACAGTAAGCAAAAAAGACACATGCTTGGGATATCAGCAGTGATTCATGGATTCTTCTGTTTTGGTAGATACCTGCATACACAGGTTTGCTCCAAGGCAGAAATAAAACCCTATTGTTGACTTAACCCCTATTTCCCTTAATTTTAGGTTTACCAGTGGGTACCAGCTTCCTCTTGCTGGGGGTACAAGTATTGTAGCTTTTGAACTGAGTACAGAAATACTCATATGCTTATGAAATCTATAATCAATGGTTGAATCACCCGAAATGCATCAGGCCTTCATGTTGTGGTCTGATGTTTTTAATATATATATCAGTAAACTGAGGTTTTAACAGTACTGCTGTTGCTGCTTTGAAATTCCAATGCCTAAATAGCTAAATATTCTGTATCTTTAGTCTTATGATTCTATAATTTCTTATTCCAGGAAAGAAGATGTGTCTTCTTGCCAAGATGAAATGGATGATTTTAAGTCTTTAGTTCAGTCTTTAAAGAAATGGTGTGCATCATTAACTGAGGAAATACCTACTGCTTCAACAACATCAAGTGTAGAAGAATTAGCTAAACATTTGAAAAAGAGCAAGGTGAGTTCAATTGGCGTTTTGTCAAATAAATTATGCTAGCTGAATAATAAATGCAGGATGCCAAATCCCTGGCATTTAGTGTGAGCAAAAAACAATCTTTGGGTTTGACATGTTAAAGTGTATACAATATATATATATACAGTATATATATACAAGCTTTTATTTTGCATTTCAGAGTTTGCAAGAGGAGTGGTCCCAGAAAGGCCCAGAGGTACAGAAAGTTAATAACAAAGGGTCAGTTCTTTGTAACTTAATCAGCACCATGACTTCGCCTGCAAAAGTCAGAGCATCAGGTACAATATTATATATTTTGAGTATTCAAAACTGACTTCTAAGAAACTAACATTTTCTATTTTGATAAATACACAGTTCTCCAGTTGTAGGAATGATTTAGTAAGTGGTATAATAGAGCATCGACAATAAACCCCAGAAAATTCCAGTAGTCAAAGCCAACTCTATGGCTTATTTTAGCTTTGATGTAGTCTTTAATGAAGGAAATAAAAATAAGTGGGATATGCAGGGCAATGCACTCAGTATATTGCCTGCAAACATTTGATTAACAAAACAAATTATTGCTTATTCATGACAATTGGTAATTATATAGTGCATAAAGCTCATTCTACTACTCCTCTGTCTACTCCTCTGTGGCTTCTAGGCAGGGCCGTTATAAACGGGACAGTGACATCTGATGCCATGGAACAAGTAACTAATAAAGGTGAGCAAGTTAAATCTATCTCTGTCTGTTTATAAAAATGTATGTCTGTGCAAGTGTAAAGGGTCTCACATTGCACTTGTAGAGTTGTCTTGCGTTTATTACATTGACTGTGCTTTCCACATATTTTTCAAATTTGAATGTACTGTATTGTTATGTTAAGTGTGAGTTTCTGGTCAGGTAAAATGGCTTCCAAGCAACTACAATAGCTGTTGTGTAACTGAGCAAAAATAAATCTTACAGCTACATATATACATATATTACACCGTTCAGAATTTTTATATGGAACTTAAAACAAATAAGTCCATACATTAAATTATGTGTAATATAGTGGAATGACACAGGGAATAAGTATCAAACATGCTTACAGAAATGTAAAAACTTAGTAGAAAAGCCTTTGTTGGTAATTAAAACTTCATGATACCCCCTGTATGGAGAAACTAGCCGCATGCAGTCTTCAAATCTTGAATGTTTGGGGGTACTTTTCTATGAACTCTGATCTTCAGTTCTTTACATATATTTTCAATAGGATTCATGTAGGGTGATTGACTGGGCCATTCTAGCAGCTTTATTTTCTTTCTCTGAAACCAATTGAGAGTTTCCTTGGCTGTTTATTTGGGGTCAGTGTCTTCTTGAAATGTCCACCATCATTTCATCTTCAGCATCCTGATAGATGGCAGCAGATTCTTATCAAGAATGTCCCAAGTACATTTCTCCATTCATCCTTCCTTCAATTATATAAAGTCTGCTGAAATATGCCCCGCACCATGATGTTCCCAGCTCCAAACTTTACTATTGGTATGGTGTTTTCGGGGTGATGTGCAGTGCTGTTTCTCCTCCAAACATGGTGTGTGCAATGACATCCAAAGAATTCAATTTTGGTGACATCTGATCAGACTATATTCTCCCACAATTTTATTGGCTTGTCCAAATGTTTTGCAGCAAACTTTAAATAAACTTCAACATGCTTTTTCTTCAGAAGTGGAGTCTTGCACGGGGAGCATTCATAGAGACCCTATCTGTTGACTGCATTACTTATCGTTTTCTTTGAAACAACTGTACCTGCTAATTCAATGTCTTTCTGAAGCTCTCCTGGAGTGATCCTTGGCTCTTGGAGAACATTTTTGATTATTTTTTTGATTCCTCTGTTAGAAATCTTATGAGGAGCACCTGGTTGAGGCGGTTTTAGGGTGAAGTGATGTTCTTTCCATTTCCAGATTATGGCCCCAACAGTGCTCAATGGAACATTCAGAAGCTTAGAAATACATCTATAACCAATGCCATCAGTATGTTTTGCAACAGTAAGGTTGTGAAGGTCTTGAGAGAGCTCTCTGCTTTTACTCCTCAAGAGATGCTTCTTGTGTGATACCTTGGTAATGAGAAAACTTTTTATATGCCATCAATTAGAACTAAACCAGTTGACATTAATTTGCACTGATAGGGGGCAGGATTGCTTTCTAAATACTGACAGATTTCAGCAGGTTTTCTTGGCTTTCCATGCCTTTTTGCACTTCCTTTTCTTCATTTGTTCAATACATATTCCCTGTGTCATTCCACTTTATTAAACATAACTTAATTTATGGACTTATTTGTTTTGAGTTCTTTGTATGCGTGGATTACTTGAGTTGTTGCCGACATCTGATGTCAATTTCATGTCAATAGTCCCATTAGAAATGTATTTACTGAGAAAACGTTGAAGTTTAATACTTTTTCCCTGCTCTGTGTATCTGTGTGTAATATACATACCTGCTTTTCTCTTTATTTATAGTGATGGGCGAATTTGCGCCGTTTCGCTGATTAATTCGCGAAATTCGCAAAACGGCGGAAAATTAGCGAAACGGCCGTTTTTGGCGCCGGCGTCCGTTTTTTCAAAGAAAAAAAATTTTGTGGGTGTTTCGCAAATTTATTCGCTGGCGGCGAATTGCGCAAATTCGCCGCAAATTCGCGCCTGGCGAATAAATTCGACCATCACTATTTATTTAGCATGATCTCTTCCAAAGACACCATTAGACCGGGGTTGGGAAAGCAAGCATTGAGAAGAGAGCCACCTCCCCATAATACAGAAAAACACACTAAAATGCAGCTGATCCCTTTTTATTGGGTGCACCCAATAGAAAGGGATGAACTGCATTTTAGTGTGTTTTTCTGTGTTTAGTGTGTTTTGGAAGAGATCATTCTAAAAAAAGAGAAAAGCAGGTATGGTCTTTCTCCCCCCAAAGATAATATTCTCTTTTTTCACTTAGTTAGGACTGATGCATGGACACTGCCTTGACGGGCGCGTCAGCTTGTGCATACTTTGTACAAACCTTGTAATTAAAAGTGTCTCTTTTTAATAAATGTTACCTTTAAGTTGTGCAAAAATAAGTTTTCCCTGGGGGCTGTATGGTGGAGTGCTGGGGCTAAGTTGTGCAATATATATATATACATACATACACAGTGCTTAGTTATACAGATTCAACAACAGAGGGAGCTGTGCACCAGTGTATGGCAATGCAACTGCTTCATCATGATTAGATTAGAGAAATACTATTTTTATTGAGATTACGAGGGAGTGTTACAATGATCTCTGATGTTCAAGATAGAATAGTGATGTACAAAAGAAAATGGAAAAAAAATAAAGACTGTGGGTCTTCTTTCAGACAGTTTGCTTAAAGTGCAGGACATGGAACTGTTAAATGTTATCTGAATGTTTGCACATGAGAAAAGAGGCGCATCATAGTGACATGCCTCCACTCCTGGTGCAGGTTAAGCAGCAAATCATCACAACTGTCAAGGTGTTCCATTAGACATGCCTAAACATGCATGCACCTCATTACTCAATGAGAAGATTGAAAGACAAGCCTGAAAGAGAAAATAGCAAGAAAGAAGTGGCAATTATGCAACCTGTAGGCCACTCAGGCTGCTGTTCGGATGCAGAAAGTTCAAGTGAATAATGTTCCGTTTAGATTGGTCTGCATAAGGATCACATTATTTGCATAATACTTGACTAGTCTGATCAATGAAAATCACATTAAACACTGTATTAGGAAACTATTTCTCTAATGAAAATAAAAAGCTAGCATTGATGTGTTTACAAGCATGAGAGATTAAATCCCATATCTCACCAATGCAGTTTTCTTCTGAACAGCGTTTAATGACTTCTCACTAAATATAAGAAAACTATACTACAGAAAAGCATATTTCTCAGTTTATCCTCTTCAATTCCACCTGTTGGCATGCCATTGCCAATGTCTTAAAAATGCATATATAAGTTGTTGAAAAGGGTAAATGGAAATATATTGAAATAGGTAGTGATTGATGTTAAGTCTATCACCAAACTTCTTGAAATATGGCATTCCCTAAAACAAATTTGATCTTTTTTCTCTTTTTTTTACAGAGCTAGTCAATGTACAAAGGGAGATATCTGATGTAAATGAAGGTTATCAGCACTTGGGAGATTTGTTAAAAGAAAAAGTTTCTGAGATGGAAAAGTGGCTTTCACAAATGAAACAAGTGCAAGAGGAGACGGATGCATTAATGAAATGGCTTATCAAAATGCAGGCCGAGACCGCAGAATGGGAACATCCCACAGACAGTGTTTCAGTGAAAGTCCAGATAGAACAGCATATGGTAATAGGCTGCTGTACTTTTTAATGAATAATAGATATATACTTGTGGTGTTACATTTAATTTTAAGAATATTTCATCCTAAGAAAAAGTTATTCAATTAATTTATATTGGCAAGGAAACAGGTAGGACAAATTTGTCATCTATCAGTATTTTTTACTGACTGGTAACCATCATTAACGTTTGAAAAAAGACACTGATTGGTTCATGTTTACTAGTTTCTTTTCCAGCACAGAAAAATTTGGCGAAATCCCTACTTAATCCCTACTTGTCATATGTACAAACTCCTCTAATCTCTGATAAATGATGAACATTTTGTAGTAATACATTGCCAGTACTCAGACCCAAAACAACTGTGTTTATAAAAACCTTAAAGTGACATAACACTAACAGTATATACTGTACTTATTTTATAGTAGGATGGTCGGCTGCATGTGTGAGCTGTGTTGGCAGAAATCAAAGCAAATTAGAGAAAACTGCATTTTTTGGTCCCTGGCTACAAAAAAAATCTTATTAAATAAATAACATTTTTCTTACCTTTGGTAATCTGATCCTTAATAAGAATATATTTTAGTGGAGAATCGGTTGTTTTGATCTAATAGATTCTGTTTATCATTGATAAATTAAATAGTCCTGTGTACAGCATAGGCAGAGGGTGATTTTTTTGTTTGGGTAGGATAATTCTAATGTTACGGTTTCTTCACCAGCAATTTTCCACTGGCGGAGAAACAACTGATTCAGTCCCATATTATTAGCATTGTCAAAAGTTGTAATTCACTTGTCTGAGCACACAAGGTGGATTTTTGTCTAAAAATGCAATTGCAAATTGCAATACAATATAATAGTAGATGGGATTGAAAAAAACTTGCATTGAACCATCAACCTCAAAATTTGTGTCTAAGTGAAAGTAACTGATCTGTTAGCTGACACGGAAGAAGGGGGAAATACAATAAAGGCATGTGTACTACAGTTTAAGCTGTGATAAAAATGAATGCAGCACTCCCGTAAAAAGGAATGGCATATTTATCTGGTAGGCAGCTTAACCCCTAAAGGAAACAGTCACCGATATCCAATCACAATGGTTCCATTGAACTATTCAGGTACTGTAGGTGTTAACTGAAACTCACAGAGGTGTGAAAGTGACATCTGGTTACAATGATACCATAACGACTGCATCACACATTCAAAAAGATATATTAATTGCACACTCAGTCTGTATAAAAAGTCAAAAATGTATTATATAAAAAACATATTGGCAAATCACCACATTGCCAATATGTAAGTTTTTGATATAATACATTTTTGACTTTTTATTTAAATTTTTTTATGCAAACAGGTGTGGAGAGGCTTAGGGGCAAATTCACTAAGATGCGAAGTTGCGCCAGGTGCAACTTCGCCGCACTTCACCGCACTTCGCCAGGCATATTTTTGCCAGCGCTCCGCAAATTCACTAAAACCCGAAGTTGCGCACAGGGGTAGCGTAAGTTTGCGAAGTTGCACTAGCGTTAATTCGCCAAGTGAAGCGAAGTTTCACTAGCGATGGTTCATTTGCATACGGCGCCAAATTCAAATTTCAATGGAGGAATACGTATCAGCACAACAAATGCCTAAAAAACCTTCAAATTAGCAAATAAAAATGTTATTTTGCCCTACACATGTGCCCACTGTCTAGGTAAGTTGCCATGAGTCAGGAAATGTAGGGGGGAAGGAGGGGAGCCCCAAAAATATTTTCGATCTTTTTCAGCCTATCACCCATCATGTATAAAACACTCCAGCGTTTTTTGGGCCTTAGAAAAAAATTTGACTTTTTTTGAAACAATCCCTATCTACTCTATTGCGCTTCGCCAGGTCTGAGGTGGCGAAGGAAGTCTAGCGTAAAAGGTAGCGTTCAGTACACTGCGCAAGTTAGTGAATTTGCGTAGTTACGTCGCTAGCGAAAATTCACCTGGCGTAAGGATGCGAGGTAACACTAGCAAAACTACGCCAGCGTTCGTTAGTGAATTTGCGCAGTAACGAAAATGCCAAACGCTAGCGAATTAACGCTAGCGTTCGGCGCTTAGTGAATTTGCGCCTTAGCCTCTGCAAGCCTTAGTGAAAATATGCTTATGGTGTACAGGCATCCTAAAGCAGGGCTTCACTTCTGAAATATGTTTTCCTTAATGAAAATAATACATTTTTTAAATTATATCAATCTTTAATATTTTGATCTAGCGATTTGCTTCCAAAATAAAGCAAAAGGAAAAACACGTGGACGTGCTAAAGGAAAAGTTGAAAGATCTGCTGCTTGCAAACCCAGATGCACCAGAGTCATCCAAGTGGAAAGAAATGCTGGATAAAATAGGTACTTATCCATAGTGGGAAAGCATGTTGGTACATCTGCTTTGTGAGATTTATGTTTTGTAGAGTGTAAGGGGCAGATGTATTAAGGGTCGAATATCAAGGATTAATTAACCCTCGAAATTCGACTGGCGAATTAAAATCCTTCGAATCGAATGTTTCAAAGGATTTTAATCCATCGATCGAAGGATTATCCTTCGATCAGAAAAAACTTGGAAAGCCTATGGGGACCTTCCTTCAAGTTGTATCATTATTGTTTTTCATTATCAAAAAGGGGAAACTCTCCAGTACATTCTAAAGTGTTTGCCTGTGGTCTTCTGCTATAGGCTGATGTTACTTATGATTTATCCTGCACCTATTAGCCTTTATGTAGCCTTTAGCCCATGTTTTGCACAAAAGATGTTCTGCTGCCTACACTTTAAGTAAACTGTCTTACATATATGTACAGGGTATCTTTTTCCTAGCAGCAGATTTGTTGCCGTAGAATGTTTCCATTACAAATGAGGCAAAGACACGTAGTTCCTATGTAATCCATAGTGCAAGAGATGGCAACTCTCACTATAAACAGTTTACATTGCAACTGACAAGAGTATCCAGCTTTCTGGAAATGTGATAGTTCATTTTATCCCTTTTAGTTACAGAAACATTTTCTGTGTATGTATTTTTTTCTCTTCTGTCCATGTTGGAAAGCCAGTATATTCACAATAATGACATTCCTAGTGTGAAGAGGAATAGGTATTCTATAAATCAAATGCAGAATTGATGGTGTTGATATTTCAGTAAACACGTTTTTCTAGAAAGATATTATTTGCTAAATAAACTTGTGACTTGTTTAGAATATTTTTTTTTCTTTTAGAAATCAATGTAATTATGTTTTGCCCAATAGATTCTTTATGGCAAGGCATTAACAAGATGGCAGCTGAAAGACAGCAAACTTTAGAGGAATCTTCAAATGATCTGACCCAGTTCCAGACAGCAGAGGCACAGCTGAATCAATGGCTTACTGAGAAAGAACTCATGGCCAGTGTACTTGGGCCACTCTCAATTGATCCAAATATGCTGAAAACTCAAAAACAGCAAGTTCAGGTGACTACACTGTACACGTTCACTTACTTTCTGTTTGAAAAGGATTCACATTTTTTTTTTACATTGATTGATAAAGCTAACAGTCTGCCATGGTGTTAACATTATAATCAATGGCAATGTAAAAATAGGACAGCACATTTACTAAGCAGGGCTCAAGAATAAGGCAAGGGCAAATGCAAAGCAACAGAACAGCCCTTATGCTGTTTTCATAAGGGCTGTTGGGTAATGATGGGTATATTGGTCCCGTTTCGCTGAAAAATTTGTGAAACTCAGAAAAAAGTACTCAATTTGTGACAGACAATACGTGGTAGCCTTCCTGCTTTTCACTTGCCAGGAAAAAAATTAGAATTACTTTACAAGCAATATCTGTAATGCCCACTCTGATAGATAGGAGAGTTCTGCTATAAGGTGCCATCTTTTAGCATTGTGCCTCGCTGGAACAATGTAACCAGACACAGCCATGGCAGACAATGTAAAATTATCTGCATAATTATCTGAAATATGCCATAATTAATAGGTTGGCAGTCTAATTCTATTGTTTGGTTTGACCCTTGTTGCAAACTCTGTGTATGTATGACTAAATAAACTCTATAAATCAACTCATCAGGGGGCTGGGCAAATTTTCTCCTGGGCAGTATCCCATACCAACCAATCAGTGATCAGCCTTTTTCAGCCAGCGGGAGGTTGAGCACTAAAAGCAATTATTCAATTAGTCAACAAGGTTACTGCTCAGGAGCAAATTTGTCCACTGTTTATAAATGAACCCCAACCTTGTTTAAATGCTTGTAGGTTAATTCACTGGATATTTTATTTGGCAATGATGACATAATGGGACCCCACAATTTTTACTTGACTCAGAATTAATTAAAGTTTCTTTTTCATATCCAATACTATACAATACAACACAACCCTCCTTCTATTAGTCAGGCTTACTGTCAGAGAAGTTATTTGGGTTACTCTCAAAATTACTAGTGTCAAAAATAGTGTTTTAGTATTTCTCGTGACAACTCACATCTCTGTCCCTCTTTACTTTACAACAACATTTCGGATCTCATAATCCATTCACAAGTAGGAATGATTATGTATCAGTTCTATTTAAATGAAATGTAGTCCTTGTATGCTACTTTTTCAGAGAAACTGCTGATTGTGAAGTTACTGCGAGGTGAAATGTGCATCAACTTATTTATTATTCAGGAATGGTAGAGGCATATGGTACATTTCTTGTTTTGCACTTACTTTGTCAAAGCTAACTCAGGAAAGCAATGTAAACAATGATGTTTCTTTGGTGTAGCTGACCAGAATTAGCAAATGATTTCCAGTGAAATGCAAATACCATATTTTCATAATACTTTTTTCACATTCAACTTTACAGAGAAATTCTTGGTTTTCATCAGATATTAATGGGTACAGAGACAATAATAGCTAATTCTGTGTTGCACATGTCAAAATTCACAGCAGTTTAACGGCAGATATATCCAGTTATTAAAAATAGCTATTAAAGCACAGGGAACACTATCATCATGAAAATCTTTCATAAAAATCTTTTTTTACTATTAAAACATACCATCTTTGTTTCCCAAAACACAGAATTCTATTTATTATTGTCGATTTACTGCAAAACAAGCTATTAAAATGATATCTCAGTTATAAACCTGTCTTGGCTTATTATGGAAATATCTATTGCATTCCCATTAAAGGAATTGTTCAGTATAAAAATAAAAACTGGGTAAATAGGCTGTGAATGGCTGAAAAACCGGAACACTTCTCCCTGCTTTGCCACTCTTTTGGTTTCCACTGATTGGTTACCAGGCAGTAACCAATCATTAATTTAAGGGAGGGCCACATGGGTCATAAATGTTTGCTTTTGAATCTGAGCTGCATGCTAAGGATCAATTGCAAACTCAATGAACAGATATGTACCATGTGGACCCCCTTCAAGTCACTGACTAACTCAGAGTTAGAGAGCTGAAAAGCAGGAAGTAGTGTTCTGTTCTGTAAATTTTTGGCTAACTAACTATATTAGAAGCAATTTTTATTTTGCACACTGAACTATTCCTTCAAACTACAGTAAGATTTGGTAAAGGTTTCTGCCCATTGTGGTTGAAGAAACAAGGATGGCAAGCATTGTGGTAGTATACCAAGATATTGGTTCACAGGAGCCCATTTCTAATGTGAGCCATCAAAGCTGTTCTATACTTCAGTAAATAGGAACAAAGTCACCGCAAGCATGTTTAAGAGTTGAACTGATAATCATTTTTTATATTCTCAGTGCTTGTAGTGAGTAGAGGGTCATAATACAGATTAGTCTCCTAACAATCTCTCTTCTCTCTTAGTTTCTCCTGAAAGAATTTGATGCTCGAAAACAACAGTATGAACAGTTTAGCTCTGCTGGGGAGAGGATCCTTAACAGGCCCTGTGAGCTCCCTTCCAGTGATGAAGTTGTGAAAGAACAATTGGCATCTGTAGCATGTAAATGGGAAAATCTAACAGGACAACTGAGTGATAGATGTAATCGCATTGAACAGGCTATTGTCAAAAGCACACATTATCAGAACAATTTAAAGGGCCTTGCTGAGAAACTAAGTTCCATGAGTAAAACATTAAGCACCAATATGGTGGTTAGCTCCCATCCTGACACTGTCAAACAAAAGCTCCAAACAGCAAAGCAGCTTCAGGAAGACTTGTCTAAGGAAAAGAAGTACATAGAAGAGACCAAAGTCCTCTGCCAGGAACTGTCAGATCTGGTGGCAGAGGAGTACATGATAGCAGAATTAAATAGGCAAATGGATACTGTTGAAAAGCCGTTTATGGAGTTGGAAGAAAAAGCAGGTTGGTTATAGAAAATATAAACTCTATTGGTTCAACATATATAGCATTCTTCACTCTTATGGTCATCAGTTATTTTAAACCAAGTCAAAAGGGAGTGAGACAGCTAGATGTTTCAGCGTTTCTTATTTACAGTAGATGAGGAAGCATCAAATTTATATGGCCATTTAAGTATTTATGCAGTGGTAAAAGATGTATATTTAACTGATTTCAAATTCGTCTGGCTGTCCTGATATGACTTATCTCTTTTTTATAATAAGCAGTTTCTCCCTACTGAGGATATGAGTGAATGTAATATTTTATCCTGTGTTTAAACAAAAGCCACTGCACTAAAACCTCCACAAGCTTGCGTGGGTGAGTCTTGGAAGCATTGCTACATAAATGAATAGTCCTAAAGCAAAAGTCTTTTGTATATTGAGACAAATGTCAGGTCATGAAAAAGCTGCACATGTGGCTTATTTTAGACATTTCGCTACATAGCTAGCATATTCAAAATATCCATATTTGCTTTTGTAATCCAATCAAACATTTTGGATCCATGAATTGTTACAAAAGTATTAAATACAGATATTTGGCTGTGTATCAAAATAATTTACCACCCCCAGTAGAGTAAGCACCTCCAAACAGATGATTACAGTCTTACAAAATATTGCAATGAAAACACCTATTAAACTCTTCTTACTGATTATTTCTTTCTGAAAAAAATCATAGTAAGAAAAAATATTTTTCTAGCTTGTGTTATGCTCTGAAATTCCTGGAATCTCTTGGAATTAATGGGGTTTTTTATATTTTCTTTTTAATTTATAGTAATTATGTTACCACATTCGTCCATTATTTAAAAATGTTTTATTTTATTCATATAGGTTATCATGTTGATCAGCTACAAATTGCCTTTGCCAGCTCTCAGAAGTTTCATCAGTTGTCTGAAGATCTTCAGTCTTGGATACAAACTAAAACAAAAGAGCAAAATGAAGCAGAACCAATTTCAGCCAAGCTTGAGATCTTAGAGATGTTAATTGCAGAGCAGACAGAAGTACAAAATACACTAAAGGGCCAGCTCAGCACCTATGAGAAAATTACTACGGAAGCTGAAAATCTTCTACAGAAAACAAAAGGAAATGAAAAAGCAAACTTACAGTCCCAACTTTCCATGCTCAAATGTAATTGGGAAGCCATTAACAAGCAGGTTTTGGAAAGGCAAAATAATTTGATTGACTGTCAACAGAAGGCTACCAAATACAGGGAGTTGGTAGACATTATTCAACCATGGATATTGGAATGTGAGCATAAACTGTCTGAATTTAAAGTTTCTGTAGATGTTGGTGCCATTGAGAGTTTAGTTGGGCAAGTAAAAGTTCTGCAAAAGAATGTTGATAAGCAGAGGGGAATGATGGAGACCTTAAACAGTGCAGCAGAGAGCCTACTAAACTGCTGTCAGACAGATGCAGAAGTCATCAGAGAGCAAAACAAAACCATGAACAGTCGGATTGAGGAACTTATTGACAATTTGCATATTAAGAGGGACACACTGGAGAAATTTTGGATTGGTCTCAAAGATTTTCAGGAATCTGTTAAAGACACAGAAAAGCAGCTGGCTGTAGCCGAGGAACATTTAGACGCTCACAATTCCCTTGGTCCACAAGGGTATAGTAACAAACACCTTACAATAATGCAAGCTCAACAAAAAGTTCTTCAGATCCTAGAACCTCAAATAGACTTTGCCAGAAGTCTGGCACATCAACTTGTGGTAGATGCCTCTGATGCAGAAGGTGTTACTGAACTACTTCTTCAAGCAGAGTCACTTCAGCAAAAACATCATACTATCCATCAAGAAATAGAAGAAAAATGTTCCTTCTTAGAGACTAAACTGCAAGGAATTGGACATTTCCAAAACAACATTCGAGAGATGTTTTCTCAGTTCACTGAGTTAGATGATGAACTTGACAGTATGGCTCCAGTGGGAAGGGATCTTAATATACTGCAGGTTCAAAAACAGGACATTAGCAAATTCCTAAAGAAACTGAGGGATTTAATAACAACTAATGAAAATGCAAATAAGACCTGTAAGAAAGTGTTGGCAACTGAGTCATCACCCGATCTTATTGCCATTAGAAGAGATCTGGAAGCGTTGAATAAACAGTGTAACAAATTACTTGACAGAGCAAAATCCAGAAAAGAGGAAACTGAGAATACCATAACTCGAACTGAGGAGTTTTCTAGCACACTAAAACAATTTGTTGACCTACTTAAGGGCGTAGAGGAACATGAAGAGTCCCAAGGTGCTGTTGGCATGGAAACTGATGTCATTAACCACCAATTGAACATTTTTATGGTAAGAAATATAGTTTGCTTAATTATTTCATTTCATTATTGCAGTAACGTATGTGCTTTTATCAAAACAAGTTGAGTGTATTGGTTCTTTAGGCTTATATTTTTTATTACCATTAACATGTAAGGAAGGAAGTATCTCACAGTATGGAGGAAATCGTTATTTTGTTTACAGAAAATGGAACAGCTGGTTACAATTGTCAATCCAGGAATTATAACTAAGATCTGTTAATTTTAATGTGCTGTTCCTGCAGTTGAACAGTGTGGTAAAATAATATAATATAGGAATTTTGCATTTTCCACTAGAAGCAAACATTGCATACTGGGTTTTGCAGTTCAACAACAACTGGAATACCATAGGTAGATAAATATGTATTTAGCTTAAAGTAATTTATTCTCTGTAGCTATGCAGTCATTCTTAAGCAGATGCATATTTTTGAATAATAATAATATGCACTATTACTCGTGTTAATGTATGAATATGTTAGAAACAGCATCACTGAATACTTAAGTCAAAAGAGCCTCTTGTGAATCTATTTCTCGAGTTAATTAAGCTGCAGTATATTAATATTGTATAATAATTTTCTATATCATTTTAAATAATATGATGTTATAGTCTTATAAATGGTGCTTTGTCATCAGTTATAATCTGAAACGCATGTATTATAGTAGGCAATGTACCCCTTTTTATAAAATAAGAGGATATTAGAAATTACCTCTGACTTCCATGACCATATAAAATTATGAGGATAAAGGCCTTGGGGACTTATAATATCCTTATATTTACAATAGGGGTATCATTAACTAAATATACTATATACTCTGATGAGTATCTGCACTCAAAGGCTAAACAACCTTTTTGTGTGATTGGGGTGCACTTTATATTTATTACAAGTTATAATTATATATACACTGTGATGTTTGGGGGATCACAGCGGGGTTCTTTCACCAAACATGCAGGCCACTCCACGTTAAAGGAAACATTTAGTTTATTTTCTTCAGTTCAAATAAATCTCTCATAGACAAGCAGTGGCATAAAAAATCAAAACAGCTTCAATTCAGCAACAAAATAAGTCCCAACAAAAGAGCCATGTACTTGCCATGAAAACTTGCAGTGTCCAGTCTGCCGGGAGTGAACTCCCTAGTCTTTTAGAAAGGAATTTTTCTCCAACTCCACAGTGAGTAGCCACACATGAAAAATCAACCTTTTTAGTTTCACACAGCAGTGAGTTTCCACCTCTGAGAAAACACTCCCACCACTTTCACCTGCTGCTCACCTCCATTAAACACCCCTTGGATGTCCAGCCCACCTCTGGCTGGTTAACCCCATGGTGTCTTTTAAAGAGGTAATTTTAAAACCTAAAGAATGGGGATATATATCGGTCATCTACAATATATCCCCCCCAGCTTCTACATATCCCCCCCCCTCTGCCTCAACCCAGGGGAGGTGGAGGCACCAGAAGAGCCCAAACAATGGACTCGGGAAAGAGCATCAGCATTCAGGTGCTGTTTTCCGGGTCTGTGCTCTACCCTAAACTTGAACTCCTGGAGTGCCAAGAACCACCGTGTTACTCTGGCATTTGCCCCTTTTTTCTGCTTCATCCATGTGAGTGGGGCATGATCAGAAACCAGCCTGAACCTTCTACCTAAAAGGTAATAACGGAGCGAGTCCAAGGCCCACTTGATGGCCAGGCATTCTCGCTCAACTATTGCATAGTTTTTCTCTGCTGAAGTCAACTTTCTACTGAGGAACACCACGGGATGCTCTTCCCCATTAATGACCTGAGAGAGTACCGCTCCCAAACCTACATCTGAACAATAAACTCCTTGGAGAAATCTGGAGCCACCAAGATGGGGTGATTACAAAGTGCGGACTTGAGCTCCAGAAAGGCCTTTTCAGCATCAGTGTTCCACTCAATCATAATTGACTTACGACCTTTGGTCAGGTCTGTTAATGGAGCAGCTATAGTGGCAAAATCGGGGACAAACCTACGGTAGTACCCAACTATTCCCAGGAAGGCTCGTACCTGTTTTTTTGTTTTAGGGCGGGGCCAGTTCTGGACTGCATCTATTTTATTTAACTGGGGTTTTACTAGCCCTCTTCCAACGATGTACCCAAGGTACCTTGCCTCTTCCATACCTAGGGCACACTTTTCTGGGTTCACTGTGAATCCTCCCTCTCTCAAGGAGTCAAGAACTGCCTGGACTTTAGGCAAATGGGACTCCCAGTCCCTACTAAAGATGACAATGTCATCCAGGTAAACGGAGGTGTACCTGTGATGGGACCTCAAAAGCTTGTCCATTGCCCTTTGGAACGTAGCGGGTGCTGTTTGTAAACCAAAGGGCATTCTCCTATATTGAAAATGGCCATCTGGAGTGGAAAATGCAGTTTTCTCCCTTGCTGCCTGAGTTAGGGGTATTTGCCAATACCCTTTCGTGAGGTCCAAAGTGGTGATATACCGGGCAGGACCCAACCTCTCTATAAGTTCGTCCACCCGGGGCATGGGATAGGCATCAAATTTGGAAATTTCGTTGAGTTTTCGGAAATCATTGCAGAATCGCAGAGTACCGTTGGGCTTTGGTACCAACACAATAGGACTCGACCATTCACTCTGTGACTCTTCAATAACTCCTAATTCCAACATTTTTTTTACCTCCTCTGAGA
Organism: Xenopus petersii; assembly: GCA_038501925.1. Taxonomy (NCBI): domain Eukaryota; kingdom Metazoa; phylum Chordata; class Amphibia; order Anura; family Pipidae; genus Xenopus; species Xenopus petersii. Next base: position 63,635,042 of record CM076681.1, on the reverse strand, counting down.
CAGCCTTCCGGCGAGCCTCTGGAATACGGTAAGGCTTTAGACACACCTTTACTCCCGGCTCTGTAATTACGTCATGCTCTATGACATTAGTGATCCCAGGCAAATCAGAAAAAATATCTTTGTTTCTCTGCAGAAACTCCCTGACTTGCTGGGTCTGAGCTTTTGACAATGCTGTTGCCACGCGGACACTGTCAGCACCAACCTGAGACTCAAGTTTCCCACTAGCCAGTGCCGAAACTGGTTCTCTATCCCTCCAAGGCTTTAACAAATTTATGTGATAGATTTGGTAGGGCTTTCTCTTACCAGGTTGGTGAACCTTATAGTTCACCTCACCCACTTTTTCTACAATTTCAAATGGGCCCTGCCACCTGGCCAAGAATTTGCTCTCTACAGTGGGAATCAACACTGCTACTCTATCTCCCACCTGGAATTGCCTCACTTTAGCAGACCTGTTGTATACCCGGCACTGAGCCTCTTGGGCACTTTGCATGTGTTCCTTAACCAGGGGCATCACTCCTGCAATTCTTTCCCTCATTTGAGAGACATATTCCAAAACACTTTTGTGGGGAGTAGCTTCACTCTCCCAAGCCTCCTTTACAATATCAAGCAGTCCCCGGGGCCTGCGCCCGTACACCAACTCAAAGGGGGAGAAACCTGTGGACGCCTGAGGCACCTCTCGAATTGCGAATAAAAGAGCAGGTAATAAACAATCCCAATCCTTCCCATCTTTTTGCACCACCCGCTTAAGCATTGTTTTTAAGGTCTTATTAAAACGTTCAACCAAGCCATCGGTCTGAGGATGGTAGACAGATGTATGTAACTGCTTTATCTGGAACAAGTTACACACACCGGCCATAACCTTTGACATGAATGGGGTACCCTGGTCAGTGAGTATCTCCTTTGGGAAACCTGTCCTTGAAAACATTAGGAACAGCTCATGGGCAATGGCTTTAGATGTGGCATTCCTTAAGGGAATTGCTTCCGTGTATCGGGTGGCGTAATCAAGGATTACCAAGATATACTGATGCCCTCGGGCAGATTTTACCAGGGGACCTACCAAGTCCATGGCTATACGTTCAAATGGTACTTCGATAATGGGTAAGGGCACCAAGGGGCTACGAAAATGAGAAGCCGGGGCTGTTAACTGGCAGGTGGGACAGGACGCACAGTAGGTTTTTACTTCCGACTTTAAACCTGGCCAGAAAAAACGGTCTGTGATTCTTGCTTCGGTCTTCTCTGCCCCCAAGTGTCCACCCAGGGCATCATTATGCGCTAGGTCAAGTACCATTCTTCTGTATGGCCGGGGAACTAACAATTGTTCAACAACCTCCTCACGGACCTTGGTGACTCTATAAAGGAGATCACTATTTACAGCAAAGTGTGGCCATCGGTTATCTGCACCTGGTTCTTGGGGAACCCCATTTATCACCACCACCTGTTCTCTAGCATTAACTAAGGTGGGATCCTGCATCTGGGCCGTGCTAAAGGCTCCCCTTGACACATCCAGATCAGGAGAGACGGGATTTGATGAATCATTCTCATCATCCTCCCCCAGCATTACCTGTAATGGAGAGAAATCCCCCCCCTCAGAGGACCGCTCGGTCTTCTGACTGGGATCCTCCATTGCCTTATTACTTTTCTCCTGAGTTTGGGGCAGTAACACATCATCATTTTGAAAATCATACATCACATCATTTTCAATATCACTGGGTATATCAATTATCACATCCCTTGGGTTTTGGGGACCCAATCCCACCCTCAAGTCAGTGGTTTCCTTCCCCACACTTTCCCACAAGTCCCAGAACTTTGGAAAGTCACGTCCCAAAATAGCGGGGTGCAACAGTTTACTCACCACCCCAACTTAATGCACAATGGATTCACCAGCAATAGTGATGGTCACTGGGACTAGCGGGTAGGACCGGATATCCCCATGGATACAAATTACCCGGAGTGATTTGGCTGCTGGTTCGAATTCTCCAATAACACTGTCTAGTACCAGGGTTACCATACTCCCCGAATCTAGGAGAGCCTTGACAGGAACCTGATTGATGTAAACATCACACTCAAATTGCCCCTCAAACAAGTCAGGGCATGCAGTGTAAACTTTCTGTGCATAACAAGAAAGCTGGGTGAGAGCCCCACACTCCATGGTCTCGTCTTTCCACGGGCACTGTGCTCTAGTGTGCCCCCAGGCTTGGCACTTCCAACACTGCACGTTCCCCCCTTTCCAGGGTGAAGAGGTATCTGTGGGTGCCCCTTGTTGGGCCGGTGATGGCACTTCTCCACTTTCTTTCACACTAAGCCTAGGACTCTGCGGGGAACTTTTCCTGGCCGGTGTAGATTTCTCCGGACGTGAAATGGCGAATGGTCGCTGACGGTTGGGAGCCAGTAGTCCCTCCGTAGCCGTGTACCTCTCAACCATCTCGACCAGCTGATCTGCTGTTTTGGGGTCCCCATGACTCACCCAACGCTGTAGGTCAACAGGGAGGGACCGGAGGTGCCGTTCTGTCACAACTCGCTTCACAATCTGGGGTCCATTCAGATCCTCGGGTTGCAGCCACTTGGTGGCCAAATGGATAAGGTCGTGCATCTGTGACCTAGGTGGTAAGTTGGTTTGATATTTCCACCTGTGTACCCTTTGGGCTCTGACTGCAGTGGTTACCCCTAGGCGGGCCAGGATCTCTGCCTTTAACCGATCATAATTCATGGCGTCATCTGGGTTCAGATCATAATACGCCTTCTGTGGATCGCCAGACAGAAATGGAGCTATTAGGCCAGCCCATTTATCTCGGGGCCACCCTTCTCGCTCTGCAGTCCTCTCAAACGTGGCAAGAAAGGCCTCCACATCATCCGTGGGACTCAACTTTTGGAGAAAATAACTGGCCCGGGTGGTTACCTGGTTCCCCTGAGCCACGGCAACGGACTCCCATCCTGGAGCACATTGCTGTACAGCCTCAGCCAATGCCTTGGCTTGGGCAATTGTAGCCTCGTGTAAGGCGGTGGCTTGTAAAGTTACAGACTCTCGCAAAACAAGCAACTGAGCATCTGTGGAGTGCTGTTGAGATACCATGGCCGATAGCTGGGCCTCCAGGCTCTTTTGCTGAGCATCTGTAGCCTGCTGCTGCACGACCATGCTCTGCTGTAGCTGAACTGTAGCTCGAGCCAGTTGCTGCAACAGTTCCTCCATCTTAGCAAAAATGGGTTACTGGCTCTTTAAATGTCAGTTTTCAGAGAGAGAAGAAAAAAAAATGTCTTTACCCTTTGGTAGTGCCTGCCCGCATCCGAGCACCAGTTGTGATGTTTGGGGGATCACAGCGGGGTTCTTTCACCAAACATGCAGGCCACTCCACGTTAAAGGAAACATTTAGTTTATTTTCTTCAGTTCAAATAAATCTCTCATAGACAAGCAGTGGCATAAAAAATCAAAACAGCTTCAATTCAGCAACAAAATAAGTCCCAACAAAAGAGCCATGTACTTGCCATGAAAACTTGCAGTGTCCAGTCTGCCGGGAGTGAACTCCCTAGTCTTTTAGAAAGGAATTTTTCTCCAACTCCACAGTGAGTAGCCACACATGAAAAATCAACCTTTTTAGTTTCACACAGCAGTGAGTTTCCACCTCTGAGAAAACACTCCCCCCCTTTCACCTGCTGCTCACCTCCATTAAACACCCCTTGGATGTCCAGCCCACCTCTGGCTGGTTAACCCCATGGTGTCTTTTAAAGAGGTAATTTTAAAACCTAAAGAATGGGGATATATATCGGTCATCTACAATATATCCCCCCCAGCTTCTACAACACGAATCTTCAAACTGGCACACCCTTAAAAACATTGTTGCCCTTTTATTTTTGTTACATTGTATAAAAGAATATATAGAAAATATATACTGCCTTGAGGTTACTTTAGCACTGTATATTTGTCCTGCTCCAAAAAATCATCCAAGCATCAATTAAAGGCATTATTAGAATCTGCCATCCCAATGTCACCCAGCAGGATATTCCACAACCTCATTGTCCTCATTGTGAAAAAACTATTTAAGCTGCTTCAAATTAAAGTTCAGTCTATCCCTCTGTAATGTTATCTAATGTTTTGTAAAGAGAGATGATGTCCCCTTATAAGTACGATTACTCTTGAGAAAACAATCCAAGGTTGATTTTATTGTGATCCATTCTGTGTATTCTGTTATGGTTGCTTACAGTGGCTGCACTCCGGCTGGGGGAAACCATAGTTTTACTTCAAGAAAACCCCTCTCATGAGTGCTACTATGTCCCCCTGCATTGGGTGGGAGCTCCCTCAGCATCATATGCTGTTCAGTTTTCCAGCTGTGACCCAATTTTCAGAAATAGAAGACAGAAATTATGTTGCTATGTTTAGGAAAGAAATCAGAAACCACAGATACCTTTTCTTGTGTCTTTGCTAAACAGAACATCAGAACAGTTCTCATTCTTTTTTTCTCTCAAATTTTGTCTACTGGATGACAAAACCTACCAACAGGTGACACTGCTGGTATTCAAAAAAAAAATAAATAAAATAAAGCACTCTAAACTCTAAAGGGTAGAACTACACTGGCATTTTGACATCCAATACCTTCCGTTACGACACTACACGACTGTTGGATGAGAACGCTGCATCTTGCGTCTTCATCTGACAGTCGTGTCGGAACGGAAGGTATCAGATGCCCGTGTGGTTCTACCCTAATGGTTTACATTTCTTTTAAACTGTTCATACATAGTTGTGTTTTAGTATCATTGTCTCTGTTATGATTAACTTGACTTGATTATTTAGGATTTGTTTCAATTAAATAAACCTATTTGTTATATTTTACAAATGATGTAAGTGATCTAATCCAGCCATGAAATGAAGCCTAATTGTTGAGAAATGCAAGCTGCTTGTTAGTTCTGCAGATGCAGTACTGTAGTTGTCGTATGGTATTAATCCTGGACACATGTACTATATTTAGGCTTACAAATAACTGCTTTTATATACACATAACATCTGAACAAGGGTGGGGACAAGGGGATATAAACATGTGCAATTCTGTCTACTTATAGAGGTATATTTAATAGAGAAATTAAAAAATATGTTTTATCTTGTTTGAGAAGTATGTTTTGGGGAATGTTCCTTGCTCTCTTGATATTTATGCCATGAAGCAAAGCTTACTATTACACATGACAAGTAACACAGAGTGGTCACTTTCCAATAATGTTTGCCCAATGAAGATATGAGAAAGCTGTCATGAAGTCTGCTAATTCTAACAAATGTTCTAGGTGAAAATGATAAATATATTAGAATGGAGTTCATTGTTCAATAAAAGTTATTTGAACTTCTTATAGAGTTTAATGCCAGTAAATTGAGCAGTCATTGAGACTATTGTCAGCCAACCACAAACTGAATCATGGATCCAGAGCATCCACACTAGTATCTTGCTTTCTAATATTCATTCTAGCCACAACACTGGCATTCAGTGAAACAGAGCATTCTTGAAAGATGTTTTTTTTTTTTTTCTTTTGCATCAACTCTTGTTTTGTTGTTTTCCGGATAAGGTTTTGTTCTTTAATTTAAACCACCAAAGCTAAAATATTTAGAGATTTTAAGGAGTGTTTCTTCACCAGTATGAATTTATGAGGTTTAGTAACAAGTAGCTATTACAGACAGAGAGAGAGAGAGACTAAAACATTTTAAAAATGTGAGCTTTTGGATAATAGGTTTGTGGAAAAGATATCACATTTCACATAAGCAACTATTCATATTAACAGCCTCAGAGCGCACAAAAATTATTAGAATAATAGTCATAGCACTTTGCTTCAGAGGAAGCATACTAATATGTGTTGGGTGCCAGTGTTCTTAACAATAATAAAAAAATGGGAATTTTGCAGTGGAAATTCTCATTTTACCATTCTTGAGAGTCCCTGGATTGGAAATACCACCATAGCCCTACTTATAACCCCACTAGCAATCCTAAATGCAGCCTTTTACAGCCCTAATTTACAGTAGGACCCATACAGGACAGCTAATCCTTGTTAGATCCAGTTACTGAATTCCCAAACCCAAGATTCTTTCCACCAGTAACTAATCTCTACCTGATTGTCTCCAGCACGACCATGTTGCAGGCAGATAACTGAACAGTGCCTCATGAGTGAAAACACAAGGAAAGCTGATTGTGTAAGGCAGAGGTGCCCAACTGGAACTGCAGTCTCTCAGAGGCAAATTGTGGCCAGGGCCACATGGGCCCTTCTCATATAACTAAATGCTGCCCAATTAATATCTTTACAGATATCCATTGAATAGGTTTAAAAATCCAGTCCCTGTAAGGACCACATTGGCTTCTTGATGTGATTCTCACCCTTATGGCCTGCATTTACCGTCATTGTGATACGATCATTTGGCTTAACCCAATAAAAACCACCCCAAAGTGAGCATACGGGGAAAGATCCATTTCTTTGGCAACCTTGCCACATGAGCATACCTTCAAATGTATCACCTCTGGGGGAAACCTGGGAGAGTTGTCATCTATGGTAAGGATTCTGGCCAGACAAGGATTAAGGCTAATGGACCAATAGAACATTTTGGCTTTGCCTGTGCTCAGGTGAAAAAAAGACAATCAGTCCCCTCCTAACTATCTGTCACCTCTCTTATCTGCTATAAACTAAGTAGAATGGCAATACTACAGTTTGTTACATATGTTACCTCAGATGGGAAATATTATCTTTATTTCTACACATTGTTTTTTCTTAATTGCATAATTTGTTTTCTTTTTCCTTTAATCCTGGCTGAACATTTGTTGAGCTCTTTATTATCCTCTGGAGACACACATCTCTGACAGGCTACTTACAGGGAAAGCAAGCAGCCACTCTAAGGCTTGTTTCTGAATTTGAGACGTGTAGGTCACAAAACATAAGGGGTTGAGCTTAGAGGTCAGTCACCTACCCATAGAATAATAGCTGGGATCACGAATTGGATAGTAGCAGATGTTGCTTAAAGAACAAGGAGGGCGTTTCTCCAGCTCACTGTTGGGAGGTTGTCTGTCAGTTTAGAGAAAGCCTGGGAGAACAGAGAAGCTTATCACAGACACTGGAATTGTACAACACGCAAGCTGGTTGTCTTTTTTCCTCTACTTTCAAGTACTTTGAGGCAGCGGCTGACACTGTGAATTTATTTTATTTAAAGCAACTGGTGAAACTTCATGCTTGAACTGATGGAAAATACTTTGCACTGTGCCTTAACAAAGTAATCTACGTAATTCTTTTTTTTTTTTTTTTCGGTTTGCTGATACAAAAAACATTTAAAGAAGACTTCACCATGTACCATGTCTCATTCATCTGTATTACAAAGCTGTTCCATGACATTTACTGAGCATTTTCTGGGAATTACATATAAAATACCGGACCCAAAGGTCTGTTGTATGAAAAAACAAGCTGCCATTTGGATCGATAGCATCTTTTACTGCTGCCAACAAGAGCTAAAAAGTGCTATTTATAATAGATGATCCTGGATGAAAGTTTTGTTTTGTTCCCCAGGAGAAGTGCATCATGGCTCTGGATTCATACTTTGCCTGTGCTTTCTTATACTTTACACTACGTTTATTGGTTGAGGAGATTGTATTTCACAAGCTGTTTAAATGGATTGCAGTTAATGAATTACCTGAAAAGGATTGTCTTTTGTCCTATGTTTCCTTTGCATGGACTGAAATTGTGGATTTATAACACACCTTTTGAACTGCAAATCCAGAATCTCATGGATAGCTGTTGACTAAGGGGATAATAGGCTATTTATTGCTTTATAAGGTATTTCTTTCACACATTGCAGCACTTTTTTTGCTTGTTTATTGTGCAGACCTGCAGAAATATTTGTTTCCTTTAATCCTGAAACCTGATTGGTTTAACTCTATAAAAATACATGGATTATGTATTTAATGTGATTCTTTATTTCATGTATTGCTTATCATAGTCCTTTAAAAACATGGGAAAGCCACTGAGCAGGCCTGACTGTTTACGCCAGAACCCAACATGTGTTGGAAAGGCAGAAGAAGAAGACTTTAATATTGAGGACTGTTATGTCCCTCAAAGGTCAATTTATGACACAGTCAGGTTAAATGAACAGATTGATTCTGGTTCTAAAGGTAGCCTGTCATCGAGACATTTCACTGATTGCACCTTACCCTATAGCCATAGAACACTGGATAGTAGCACTTTGTGTAGCAATGGTGCCCTGGCCTCTTGTAGTGAAATTAGAAGCCATGAAATTGACCAAAACAAACTGGATGAAAAAATTATTTTTGACGCACCCAAGTTAAATAGGGACATAATACGTCCTGGGGGACAGTACAGAAACAGAATTAAAACAGAGAAAAGGGAACACAGGAGATCATGGAGAATGTTTGTGCCAACAAACTTGGCAGACTACTTTTCTAGAAGTGATACCTCATGCATGGAAAGCCCACTGTCGGACACATCCAGATCTGGAAAGTATCGACAGGAAAGAAATTCATTAACATCAGAAGAGGATTCTGGACTGTGCAGTCCTCAGGTTGATGGAGAGGAAAAGCAGGATTCAACAATGGTACATCAGAATCATGAGAGCAGCAACTTGGTGGATCAGCTATTTTCAGGGATTTCAAATCAACACATTCCATTCCATTTATATACTAATGCACATGGGGACTTTGAGTACAATGTGGCTTCAGGCAGTACAACAGATTCTAAAAGTCCTGGCTTCCACAGCGCCCCAAATTCAGAAATGGATTTGGACAGTGAATATTCAGTTGCCTGTGTAGAGAATGTACAGCAAAGCATTGCTTTTTCTGAGGAAGTAGAGAATCCAGAAGTGTATGACAGCATCAAGTTTATAAGAAACTGTACAACTAATAGTAGCTCTTCTGATATGGATTTACAGAGGCTTGACCCAGATCATTGCCACATGGTTCGTGCAGAATCGACGAGTTTACTGGGTTCAGCATCAAATCTAAAATCTGGGTACTCTGTGCTGCTTACAAAAACCATTCCAGGGAGGCAAATCAGAGGATGGATGCCAGAATTAAAGTGGCAGCTTCCTCCAGTCTGCATATCTGCAAAGGTAATTAGTGACCTTATGATTGTGGTGCTTAGGAGATATCCTTTATCAGTAGTTTGTTTACACAGGTACATTCTATTATAACATATGTTTCAGTGAATACAGGTACACAGGTACTTATGGTATTTTTAGAACATCTGCCTGCCATGATAAATGTGCTAAATAACTGACAAAAGATCTGCATTTTACAACTTTCCTAAACCTGTATAGTGGGATTGTTAGGACAGTTCTGTTCAGCAGCTTTTATCTGTCTTCAGATGACAGACAATCCAAACACTAAGCTTTCCCTATAGCCTTGCAAGCCTAGTTCTGTTAAACAGATGTCCTGACTTTTTCCATATTCATGGAAAGGCAGCCTAGAATAGAATGGAGAAAAGTTGTTTGGTCACTCTTTAAATTACTATTTCTCTGATAACATTCATTGCTTCCAGCTGGTGTGAACAAAGGTTGTTGCCATATGGCATTACTTATGCCTTATTGTTTTGTTGTTTATTATTGGAGGTTAAATGACACTAGTGTCACATGTATGCAAATGTGATATATTTCTATAGGATAGTTTGTATATTATTTTATACATTTTTTATATCTTTCATAGAGAATGACATGGTTTCATTAATTTTAATGAGAACATCTACAGCTTGTTGAACTGCTCTGCAGTGTTTGAGAAAACCTGGAGATTTTTATGAACAAACTAAAGGGCACCCAAAGGCATAGGCTGAATTAGAGGACCAGAAATGTCAGAGTTTATAAATATCAATAATTCTAATGAATCAAGTGAAGTGGCCTAGCTTGCAGGCTCATGTTTTGGGTTTGTGTCATACCTATACCCAATATATTCCCAATATACCCGATCATTGAATGGGTTGATGCTTTGATATACAAAGTGACCAGCTCCAGTACTCCACAACTCTTTTTACTATCTGCTTTGTGTGTGAATATGTAAAGTAATAAGGCATATGTATTATATAATCACAATAAATAAAGCTATAATGACCCAAAACATGTGTGTTTTTTAATAAGATGAAATTTTACGCTGGCCTGGTCATCATGTGGCTGATTTTTGGGCAGATATCATGGGAAGCCCGTTGGGGGGCCCTATACACTGGCCAATAAGCCGTTAACTTTTTCTGTCAGCAGCTTTTATTGGCCCGTCTATGGCCACCTTTAGAAGTAAAAACGAAATCTGATTGATTGCAAATATAAAATGTACAACCGGGGCCACCTAATAATCATATGGCAGGCAGCTGCAATCTAGCATCTAGTATTTTGTTTTATTTGTTAAAAGTACTGAGTCTTAACAGAGGATCAGAATGTATTATAACTGTCTAAAACAATCTTATTCACCCTGAGACCCAGCTGTGTAATGATTGGATTTGTGCCAGGCTATATACTTATGTTGAATAGTTGAAGGGCAACGTCTCTTAAGATCAGATGATGCCTGTTTGTTTTGTTAAGAACTGTTTCAATTACAGTTCTTTGGTTTAAACTAGTGACAGACTTTTTACATTAATAAGGATATCACCATGAAACAAATGTGACCAAAAAAAACTTATCTCTTTTATAGATACCATCAACAGCCAATGCATCAGGCCACAAATAGCACCCTCTCTGCACTGCCAGGGATACAGCTGAGCATGATAATATAATAAAGCTATCAGTAAAAAGAGTTCTAGTATGGGAGTCATGTGTGCTGTTCTCTACTACTAACTCTTTCTGTTAAAAGACTCAGGTTTTTCATAGCCTGCGGGAGTGTTTGCCTTTAGAGTCCAACAACCTATGGTGTGTATGATATGCCTTCCACATATTTTGCAAGTCCCAGTGTACCTTTCTTTCCAAAAAGCAAGTAGATGTATACCATATGATGTCTAAGAAGCAGGCTGTAAATTGTTCCTAATATGATTTTCTCTGTTTCTGTAACAAGATGCATTGTACATACCGAGGAAACCAGCATTACACTAGCCACTTCCATTTTTTATCATTAGCAGGTTACTGTTCATCCTAAAATACCTGAGTTATAAAAGCAGAGTGTATAGAAAAGTAGTGTTTTTGTTGAATGGCTACAGGATCTTTCAGCACATACTGAATAATAATAAATACACGTTTTACTGTACTTTATGTAATTCAAACATTTATATAGAACGATTCCTGGCTTCACTTTGTGCACCTACACAGACTCAACACCACAAAGTCTTCCCATGATGTTTGGGATCATCCCTTTCTACAGCTTACACACACACCGATGTGACCCAGGTTCTGTGACGGGAAAATACTCCAGACCATTAGCACCGCTACCCATGTTTGTTGGCAGGATACTGCTTTTGTGAAATGCTATATTTGGTTTTTCAACAAATTTAACAGGGTCATCAAAAAAGTTCTGTTTATGATTTTTTTCCCAGAGATAGTCTTTAGATACATCCTGGTGCTGTTTAGCAAAATATAGTTCAAGTTTTTCATGTCCCTTTTAAGTAAACAGTGGTTCCTGTTTTGCCATTTTACGTATGTTTGAGTCATGGACCCTAACTTGAGCTGAGGCAAGAGGGGACTGCAGTTGCCTGTATATGTTTCAGGGGTTCTTTTTAAGTGAATTTTATACCATGCTAGGGGTGAGATTGTTACGTGATAGCTACATGGATCGATTAATTCCAGACTTTTGATGCCTATGACTCTCACCATGCTTTGCTTCAGATTTACAACCTTAAGAATGGCCCAGTGACCCTGTCTAAACTTTATATACTTTGTCAACTATTCTCAAGAGGAATTTCCTTTGCGGGTGGCAAATATATTTTTTATCAACTTGCCTTTCTGGTATGGGTCTAAAGTATTTAAAATTAAAGTACAGCTTTGTCCCTGTTTAGGACTGATTATATGAAAACAGATGATTAAATTGCCAACCTTATTAGGTTCATTAAAATTAAGTGCACTTAGTTTTTAACACATATAATAAGAAAAGTTATAGATTTGGAATGGCATCATGGGTTAAAATAAGTAGTATTTTAATGGTAACTGTGTTGAAATAGGTTCTAATGCCCTCTGTAGGAAGTAGTTGGCTAGCAACAGAGGACAAAATCATTCTAAACCCTGAATCAGATAAGGAGGATCAGCAGTAACAAAATCTCTATATTCAAATTCTTTATGTTATCCATGGAAAGTTTATCTACATAGAGTTTTAGGGAGTAAAAAAGATGCAACAATTAGAAAAGCTTTTGGATGACCTACCTTTTCTGGCTTTTTTATTCATCATGTCTGCAAACACAGGGAAAAATATAAAGGAATGTGAGATAAAATGCATGTTCTTCTGGCAGTGAGAGTGTCTGTTTCTTATTCCAGTGCAATTAGCAGTTTTATACACTTTTGGCTTCTCAGCTGTGTTGTGAAATGTACCTGTTTGATGTTAGAATTATGTTCTGTATTCACTCTTGATTTTGGAAGCTGCCAGAAAGCTGGTAAGAAATTCAGAATGAAGTTGGAATATCCTTGCACGGTTTGAATTAGTATATGACATGACAATTATTTTGTTCCTTGAAAAAAAATGCGAGAGGCAGGCTGTATGTTTTTTTTTTGCTGTGTTTACTCCTTTTGGGTTTCTCTCCTTATTTTACAAAGGTTCATTTTGTATTTTACATACACAGCATGTGAAATAATTTTGTGTAAGAAAGACCTGTTGTCATCATTAATAGTTTAAACATTTAAATAAAACAGAGGGGTTACCACCTTTTCTGGAAAAAAATACCGGCCTTTCTAGACTGTATATTTATCTTTTTTCCCTATTAATAACATTGGGATCAACTGGCAGCAGACTATATGAAAGTATAGATTTTATAAGGGATTTGTAATTTAAATGGAACACTTCTGGCTGTTGCTGATGCATGACCACTTGCTAATTTGTCACATTCTTTTATTTATAAATTCTAGTAATCTTGATAGCACAACAAGTTGCGGCACGTTGCTCCTAAGTGTTGAAAAGTATGTGTTTATATCAGCTCTTCTGTAAAGATATCTTTCGTGGTGAGATCTGGTGGAAAGAAAACAATGAAACCCTTTTTGTTATACACTCATAAAATGGCTTGGAATATGCATTTAATTAATTCTATTTAGCTCAAATAACTGTCAGGAGTATCACTAACGTATGTACTAAGGATTTAATTAGTGTGAGGTTGGGGATGAATCTACTTATTCAACCTGGCGTTTCTCAAGACAACCTGCCTTCCTTTAACCCTGCATATGAGCTGGTAATTATAAATACAATAATGAACCCCCTGATGTAAAATATGTGTTTCAGAAGTCACAGAGTAGTTCCATGATGATATAAATTCACTAGTTTGCAAGCTAGGTGCAGCCTCATACTTCCCTACCGAACGCCCCAGACATAAGTGCTTAAACGCTGGGAGACAATTTTTAGAACATAGATATTATTGTTGCCTAACCTTTATTTGGTCTGTTAAATGTTTTCTAAATAGTTGAGAGATGGCCACTTTTTTGCTACTCTTCATGACTCTAAGTAATGTCACACCTTCTCAAGTGTGCAGTTATATGCAATCTGTCTTTAGTTTTTTTTAAAGGTACAGTATTTAGCTTTTTTCTGTGTACTATTCACTTTTAAGACAGCATGTGCTAAAATGTACCTTATTTGGTTTGCCTTTGGCTTTCTCTTTTATGTATTAAACCAGTCAAAGCATGGCATGTAAACTCTGTCGTCCAAATTAAACAAGCTTCTAATCTACAAGTTTTTATAATACCATCAGTTCAATAGAAACTCCACCATAGCCTGTTTTGACAGTGTGCATGCTCCAGAATCAGTGGTGTGTGTGGGGGTGTAAGTGTGAATATTATTTTAATGGTTTTTGACATATTAGCAGTTTAGAATGCTATTACCAGGCTTGTGGCTCAACAGCTGTCAGAAACCCTAATCCTAAAAATGCATAGACATTCTTAAACTACTATTAAGTCAGAAACTGTTTAAACTGCAAAAGTGCTCACAGGACCACTCAGAGTAAGTTTACATCAATAATTATTTTTTTCAATCCCCATTAAACAGAAAATGTTACTGATTTGGCCAAAAATGCAATGGACGTTTTGGAGCACTCCAAGCCTAATTATAGTAAATTAAATTAAAGTATAATGGAAGTGCAATGGACCTTGCCAACTTTGCTTTAAATAATCTGACAAAAAGGGAGAGATTGATCAATACAAATTTCCCTGACCCTGAATTGTATTAGTAACTGAAGCAGTAGAAGGCACTTAGATAGTAGAAAAGTCTGTAGATTCCATATTTAAATTTCCATATTTAGAAAGTAATGGCATTGATATTGTTTCAAACCAGTACATGCTCAGAACAGGTATGGGACCTGTTTTTCAGAATGCTCAGGACCTAAGGTTTTCCGGATAAAGGATTTTTCCATTATTTGGATCTTCATATCTAAAGTCTTCTAGAAAATTATGTAAACATTAAAAAACAAATACGCTGGTATTGCTTCCCGTAAGGATTAAGTATATCTTAGTTTGTACCAAGTACAAGGTACTCTTTTATTACTACAGAAAAAAAAAGGAAATCATTTAAAAAAGTTTTAGATTATTTGATTATAATGGAGTCTATGGGAGATATCCTGTCTGTAATTTAGAGCTTTCTGGATAATGGGTTTCCGGATAACGTATCCCATACCTGTATCAGAGATGTAACCAGTTTCCAACTTTAAGCTTCTCAGTTAGCAAATGAGAAAACTGAGATTTGGATTTCACACCAGCAGGAAGGGCCTTGAATTTGACAGAGCTGATGTTTGTGATTGATGGATGAAGGGATGTGTAATTTAACAACAACAAAAGAGTCCTGCATTTGGAACTTCTAAAATGACACACATAGAAGATATTGTTGGTTGGCAATACTAACCTACATACTCTGAGATACTTTTAGAGGCACATTTATCAAGGGTCAAATTTCAAATTCAATACGTTTTTTAAAACTCCCATAAACTCCCATGAACTCGAAATTCGACCAATCGAAATTCATTATAAAAATCAATTTCAAACTCGGGTGAATAGGATCGACCGAAAAACTTTATCCGAATTTTAAAAACTTGATTTGAGTTTTAAAAACTTGATTCGAGTTTTTTCTCTGAAAAAAATTTGAATGTCAGAAAGGCTACAATAACTCCAAACTGATCCATGGACATCTCCCATTGACTCAAAGAGCAATTCGGCAGGTTTTAGGTGGCGAATAGTCAATGAGTCCTTAAAGGAATAGTTCAGTGTGAAAATAAAAACTGGATAAATAAATAGGCTGTGCAAAATAAAAAATGTTTCTAATATAGTTAGTTAGCAAAAAATGTAATGTATAAAGACTGGAGTGATTTTATGTGTAACATATCAGTCAGACACTACTCACTTCTGCTTTTCAGCTCTCTTTGTTTACACTGACTGGTTACCCTGGCTACCAGGCAGTAACCAATCAGAGACTTGAGGGGGGGCCACATGGGTCATTTCTGTTGCTTTTGAATCTGAGCTGAATGCTGAGGATCAATTACAAACTCACTGAACAGAAATGTACCATGTGGCCCCCCTTCAAGTCGCTGACTAACTCAGAGTTATAGAGCTGAAAAGCAGGAAGTTGGATTCTGGCTGTTTTATTACACATTTGTTCACTCCAGCCCTCATACATTACATTTTTGGCTAACTAACTATATTAGAAACATTTTTTATTTTGCACAGACTATCTATTTACCCAGTTTTTATTTTCACACTGAACTATTCCTTTAAAGGGCCAGAGTATGACAAATCTGGAAAATCGAATTCGAACTTTTTGAAAAACTTGAATCGAATTTGAATAACCGAATTTGACAGTTTTGAACATAAAAAACTAAAAAATTCAAATTTCAATTTGAATTTTTAATTTGACCCTTGATAAATCTGGCCCTTAGTCTCAGATCTATTGTTTTGAATCAAGCTTTAATAATGCCTGGGTAGTAGCCCTGTAAAGCAAAACAATGGTTTGCTATATATGTAAATGTTTTCTGTAATAGGAAGTTAATAAATATATACTGTACAATATGCTTAATTTCATATTGATTATTTCTAATAACATTGTTTTATGAACTGTCAATGATTATTTTCTTATGCAGGCTTTCCAAAAGGAAGAAATTGAGCCTCTTCAAGCCCGCCTGCAGGAGGTGAATTGGTTGGGACAGGGCCTTGTCCAAAGCGCTGCTAAAAATACCAGCACCGAGAGCTTGGAACATGACCTGGAGGAAGTGAACATGAGATTGAATACTCTGAATAACAAGGTACTTCCAGTCTTTTCCTTTTTTCTGCCATTTCTACCACTTCCTTAGTTCTGTGCTAATTGTGCTAGCATTCATTTTTATTATTAAAAATCACTTACCCTTTAAGTACCACACATAATATTGTGTACACAGTGTACATCCTGGTATCTATTTTCCCATAGATCAGTTTACTTTTATATAACTCTTAGTGATGTGCTATTTATGCAATTGAGAATTGGAGCAAGCTGTCACATTCACAGTTCAGTCTGGTTCTCCTAACATTTTTCTGGTATGCTTCCCTACCCGTTGATATAAATTGAGCAGTATTGGTAGGTGACAACACCAGGTTCCTGGCCACATCATGGGGCTCACTGACTATAAGATTTTTGTGATTAACTCTGGGCATAACGTTAGTTCCAAAAACCACATTAGGATAAACTGTATCTGCCTTTGTTGTGATCTAGTTCAGCTTATAGTATTGCTCTAGTACAAGGGTCCTTAATGTTTTTTCTCAGGGACCTTGATTAAGTGTGACTGCCATCTTCCTGACCCACTTATTGGATTGGAGTGCATTATACACCTTATTTCAGTTTCCAGTGTTTATTGTGAAACTAATGTTCCTTGTATTACAGAGGATAGAGAATCCCTCCCTTAATATCATAGGGACCTATTTTTTTGTTTCAAGACCCATTGGCTAATAATGCCTGTTCTAATCGGTTCTTGTTGGCAACATTTTGTATGCTCTGGTTCTCAGGTACAGTTAACAGATATTTTTTTAGTTATACCGAATTATGCACAATACTTTGACTCGACTATTTATTCATATTCTATTTAAAACCATTTTATGGCACATACTGGGATTGTACATCAACTGATACATCATTTTAAGTAAACTCTAAAATAGTGATTTCACTACCTTTATCATGTTACGTTTTTACAATAATATTGTGGTGTTTACTGTTACAATTTTAGGTTGCTCAGAGGGCTGCTCAACTACAAGAAGCTCTTCTTCACTGTGGAAGGTTTCAGGATGCTCTGGAATCTCTTCTAAGCTGGCTCACAGATACAGAGGATCTGATTTCAAGTCAGAAACCTCCATCAGCAGAGTTTAAAGTGGTGAAAGCACAACTGCAAGAGCAAAAGGTACTGCTTTTCCGTCACTTGTTACATGTGGGCCCAGGTGTAGAATACAACTCAGTTTTCTCATATTAAATGATCTTGCTTCTAGTTACTTCAGAGACTTCTGAATGACCGGAAACCTACTGTTGATGTAATAAAACGAGAAGGGGAAAAGATTGCAAGTTCTGCTGACCAAGCAGATAAAGAAAAGATCTTGAAACAACTGAGTGCCTTAGAGAATAGGTGGGACGAGCTGCTGAAAAAAGCAGAGATAAGGTAAAACCGAATCACATATATGTCTATAGAGACTTTCATTCATCCAGGTCATGATATAAATTATCTAGTAGAGTTAAGTCTAAAGCAACTGGACTTTTTTTTTTTTTTTCATTTAAACTGAAGAAGCTAAGCAACACATTTTGAGGCAGAATTACTAAGCTCGATTGAATATTGCGAATGAAAAAATATTCGAATTTCAAAGTAGTTTTTTGGGTACTACGACCATCGAATTCGATATTTGAATTCGAAGGATTTTACTTCGAGGGTCGAATACGAGGGTTTTTTAACCCTAAAAATTCGACCCCTGATAAATCTGCCCCTCTATATTTATATCCAAAATAAGACCTGAAAATAGCCAATCTTTTTAGGTTTACTGAATCTTACGAATGGCATTTTTTTTGATTGGATCAAAAGAGAAAAAAAATCTCAAGTAATTACTTTGAGTACTTAAATACAGAGATATTCTAGGAATGAATTCACAAGGAATGAAGCCAAACTATGCTGCATTAACAAACAGATCACAATTTCTATAACAGTAACATTTACAAGTAACTTTAAAACTCTGAAAATTGTTTAATTAATGTATATTGGAAAGTTACTTGGAATTAGATTTTCTTTTGCTATGCAAAAAAAAACATTTTGGGTGGAGCTACAATTGTCTGAATGCCAAACTCCTTGACAAGAAAATATCAAACAACTTATTTGGCAATTAAATTAATGATGTTACTGGCTTAAATGTTACAATCCTCATTTTGCTTCATTTTGCTTTGTTTCTCCCAACTGTCAGCCAAAATGAACTGTTATAAATTACTGCAAAAAGATGTTTCAACTCTGAATGTACATTATAATTATGTTTTTCCCACATTTTTGTTAAAGATTCCTAACAACATGATTTCCTGAATGAATATGTGTTGTTCAGCAGGGAATATGTGTCTTTGAGCTATTGCTAAAAATATTTACCTAAGAGCAAGTGGTAGCCCTGAGCAAATTGGAAGAACCAGATGGGTTCACAAGGGCAATAGAAGTGAAACTGCCGGTGTCTGGAGCCAATAAATGCTTCTGCTGCTGCTGAAATAATAACACTGAATCCACCTAAACTCCTTTTTTAAGCAGTAATTGCATGTTGTTGGTCTGGCTTGTCTCTCCGCTCAGATGATGTCACTAGATTCCTTCAGTGTAATTACAGCAGAAGCTTTGAGCAGCATTCTTTCAGAATTCACTTCCTCCGGTATAGCTCTATGGTTGATCAAAATTTAATAAGATCAGTAGGAAAACATAAATCTAACCCCTCACAAATATTTTGATATTTTTAATATTAAATAGATGCTTTTGCCAGAATACAAATGTTTAATTTTGCCTGGAATAAACTATTTCTTGGAACTGTAGTATTCCTTTCAGTCATAAACAGAAGCCCAGTGATATCATATATATTCCCAGGGTCAAAGTGAGTGTCCCTGCTGCCCAGATGCCGCCCCCTCTCCCGATCTGTGCTTAAATCGGAGCAGGTCAAAATGGGGCAGCAATAGCGCTCTCTGCACTAGCGGAGCCAAATTTCCAGATAAAAACCTGGAAATTCGGCTCTTAAAGTTACAAGAGGAGACTTTTTGCCACCCCTTGTAACTGGCCGCTCCCTGCCTCCTGAGGCAAGGTTCTTACCTTGCCTCATGGCAGGAGCGGCCCTTCCCACCGGATAACTCAGCATTAATTACCCTTTACCTGAAAGTGACATTAATATTTTACAATGATAATGAAACAGATAATGAGGCTTTAAACATCAGTCAAAAAATTGTGTACAGCACAAACCCTATTTATTGAACAAGGTGGAATGAAAAACCAGGTTGATCCATATATTTGGCTAGTGGACCACATCAATGGGCCAGTGCAATCTGAATTTTATTTTAACCAGACAATCCTTGGCTAGATATCAACTAGCCAGGCCACAATCGGACTTTAAACACAGTGCTGGCACAGTCTGGAGAGTCTAAAGCTCGCCATAGACGCGACGATTATCCTTGCCGAAAGACCGATTTTAGGGAAGCCCGACCAATCCTTCGAAATTATCGTGCGGTTAGTGGTATTCGAATGATCGTACATCTTACGATTTTTCGCCCGACATCTGTCGGGAAATTGATCGGCCAGGTCAAAAAATCTTTGTCGGTCCCAGTGCAATCTATCTATGTTTGCAGGGCCAAGCAGGCAGCTCCCCTTTGTTTTCCTGGTAAATTGGTCTTTTTAGTTGATGGTAAATTTGTACGATCGTACGATCGTTCTGAGAAGATCGTGGTCTCACGATCAGGATCTCAACATCTATGGCCAGCTTAAGTCAGCAGCTAAAATTGGACTGTGTATTGCTAGTTTCAACTGGGCGAAAATTAGGAGAAATATATAACGTATAAACTATATCAATATATGAAATGTGAATTTCTAATGTAACAGAAAATAAAAAACCATTAAAGCTTGTGTTAAAAATCAAATGCCAAAAGGCAAAAAAAGCATAAACATGACTTTTAAGCGTGTTTATAACAGGTCTGGATGCTTTAATAAGTA
Source organism: Xenopus petersii (assembly GCA_038501925.1). Taxonomy (NCBI): domain Eukaryota; kingdom Metazoa; phylum Chordata; class Amphibia; order Anura; family Pipidae; genus Xenopus; species Xenopus petersii. The sequence goes on along the minus strand of CM076681.1, from coordinate 63,614,780 downwards.
ATGTATAATTTTATTATACAACATATTATGTCTGGGAGACTTTAAGAAAGTGAGATTTTTTTTCTGTCTCACAATTAAATAGTACAATTTGGCTTTTACAGAAATCGCCAGTTGGATGGTATTTTAGTTGTAGCAGAGCAATTTCGTGATTCTTTAGAACCTTTATCTGAATGGCTCACAGCCACTGAGAAAAAGCTTGCAATCTCAGAACCCATCGGTACTCAGACAGCCAAACTTTTGCAGCAGATTTCACAACAAAAGGTAAGTTGTCTTTTGTTTAATGCTTATCTTCTGCAACATGACCTTGTACTTTAACATACCACAATTTGGCAATGGCTATTTAATGCATTTAAGGAAGCAATTCGTTTGCCACTATTTATTTTATATTTAAATGACATTATATACATATGTGATGTTTTCCTTTTTATATACAGTATGCAGTGACTATTTCTTCCTTTCAACTACAAAATGTCTTTGTGCATATTAAATACAGTTACATAGAAAATCAGATACATTGCAGTATCTTTTAGATGTTACAGTCATTCGCATTAATCTGTATGACTCAAAATTTTAGCCACAATGTTTAGTGCTGTGTTTATGAATTATTCTTTGCTTATTTCATAATTTTCACACTGGTAGTTGAAATTAAGTTGCTGCTACACAATGTCTTTAGTGTGTCTTTAGTAATACGGTCAGGTTTCAGGACATCCAGTCAACAGTCTCTTTGTAAAAGTTGTTTTACTGATGGGTGCTTTAGGGCTAGGCCACATGGGAAGATTTCAGGGAGATTAGTCGCCTGGCTACTAATCGCCACGTCTTTGAGGCGACTAATCTCCCTGAATGGCTTGCTGGTATCTCGCATCCGCTAGCGCTAAAGTCGCCCGGCCTATTCACATGCGGTGACCTGTTTTTCAAAGTCGCTCGTAACGTATCGGCGCGTGTGAATAGGCGCAGGTGACTTTAGGGCTAGCGGGTGCGAGATACCAGCAAGCCATTCAGGGAGATTAGTCGCCTCAAAGACGCGGCGATTAGTCGCCAGGTGACCAATCTCCCTTAATCTTCCCGTGTGACCCTAGCCTTAAGAAGCTTTTTATTCTTTGATAGGACTTTACTAATAAATAATACCCTCTCTGCAGCTTACAACCTATCTTTCCTTTTCTATTAATGGAACACACTGCATAAACATTTTTGGACTATTATAACAAAAGAAAGACTGTTTATATTCTTTTTTTTTCATGGTATTATCACATTGCATGCACCCACTGATTACATTTTAAAGGAAAACTATACCCCCAAAATGAATACTTAAGCAACAGATAGTTTATATCAAATTGAATGACATATTAAAGAATCTTACCAAACTGGAATATATATTTACATAAATATTGCCCTTTTACATCTCTTGCCTTGAACCACCATTTCGTGACTCTATCTGTGCTGCCTCAGAGATCACCTGACCAGAAATACTACAACACTAACTGTAACAGGAAGAAGTGAGGAAGCAAAAGGCAGAACTCTGTCTGTTAATTGGCTCATGTGACCTAACATGTGGTTTGTATGTGTATACAGTGGATCTTACGATCTCAGGGGGCACCCCTTATTTTTTAAAATGGCAATTTTCTATTTATGATTACCCAATGGCACATACTACTAAAAAAGTATATTATTATGATAATGGTTCATTTACATGAAGCAGGGTTTTACACATGAGCTGTTTTACTCAGTATCTTTTAATAGAGACCTACGTTGTTTGGGGGGTATAGTTTTCCTTTAAGTTCTTTGCTTTTTCATTTATTTGATTTGGCCATCGTTTCTGTTCTTTTTCTTTTGTTTTACATTTTTACCACCCAACTCAGGCCTTAGAAGATGACATCACAGCTCACAATAAAAGTTTACATCAATCCCTGAGCATTGGGCAGGCATTAAAATCCTTAAGTTCAAGGGAAGATAAAGAGATGGTACAGGAAAAATTAGACACTTGCCAGACGCAATATTTGGAGATCCAGGACAAAGGTAGCAGGAGGTGTGAACTACTGCATCAGGCCTATTGCAATGCTCAGATATTTGGGGATGATGAGGTTGAACTGATGAATTGGCTGACAGAAGCTCACGACAAACTGAGCAAGCTCACAGTTCAAGATTACAGCACTGATGTGCTCACCAGACAACACACTGAGCTGCTGGTATTTTACATTTGTTTGTTTTTTTTGTTTGTTTGTCTTCACGTTCTGTTAATTTGCTTTTTTTATGATCTTTTACACTTACAACCACATTCTATTACCAAATAAATTAATGAGGAGCTCTGTGTGAACAGTGTGTTCCAGACATATCAGAAAGGCAAGCATTGTGTATATTTAGAGTTAAAGGGAAGACATAAATGCATTGGGCTGTGAGGTATCTAATTGCATGTACTTTATTTAGTACCAGTATGATACATTGGTAGTTCTGCAACCATATTGGCATAGAAAGGTACAGACCCAGTATTTTTTCCCAGTTGATAAAATGGCTACATTATTTAAGGCTATGTTGAGCAGCAGAACAGGTCAATGGGATTATTGAGCAAACACATTTTACAATAAAACATATTATACAATATCCAAATCAAAGTAATTGATGAATTATTTTGGACCCAAACATAGGAACAATATTGGTTGAAATTTAAGTTTACATTCAGAGAATGCGGCTCTTAAAAACGTAAACTTTAATTCTAGCTTCTTCAGGAAGATATCATGCTTAGAAAGCAGAATGTTGACCAGGCCATCCAGAACGGAGTGGAGCTGCTAAAACAAACTACAGGTGAGTGTGAAATTATGGTTCTTATTTTCCTTTTTACAGCGAACAACAAGATATTGAGGCTATGAAAATGATGAAAGCAAATTACAGATCTAAAAGAAATGTTGCTCTGAGGGAAGATTAGTTCTTGGCATCGTTTTCCCATATTTGATGCAAAATATTGTGCTATTGAACCCTCATTTTCTCATTTAGATCGGAGGGAAGGTGTTTTGTTCCAGTAATAGTTTAGCTGTGTTATTTGGTGAAAAAAATTATACATTTAGATTAACTTGTATTTTGGTAAACAAAAAGAAGTATTTTATCTCCTTAAAATACATTATAGGATTGTAGAAGATTAATTTTGTTCTTTATTTACTCTACAGGTGATGAAGTTGTAATCATTCAGGAAAAGTTAGATGGCATCAAATTAAGATATGCAGAAATCACAAAGTTAAGTTCAAAAGTGTCCAAAACATTAGATCAGGCTCTTCATCTTGCATCTCAGTTTCACTCAACTCACGAAGAACTTAGCAGGTGGTTGGACAAGGTGGAAGTAGAACTGAAAGAATACGAAACACAGAACTGTACTCCGGAGGAGCTGAGCATTGTACAGGAAAGGAAAAAGGTATTGATTATGTGCTGTATGTTTTGCTTCCATATTTAAAAAATTGCATTATGGGGTAAATTTATCAAAGAGTGAAGTTCCGCCCACTAGAGTGAAATTCCGCAGCTCTCAATTAATTTCTATGGGATTTTGAAAGGCGTTTTTATTAATGGGTGAAAGTGAAAGTTCACCCTTTGATAAATACGCCTATAAAAATCCCATAGAAATGAATGGAGAGTGGCGGAATTTCACTCTAGTGGCGGAACTTCACTATTAACTTCACTCTTTGATAAATATACCCCTTTGTTTGCTAAATTGTGCAAAGTAGAAAAAAAGGTATGTCTCTTTGTGAGGAATGACTTTATTGCAGAGGCTATGAGCAAATATATGGGTTGTATTCCTTAGCTTCATAGCTTAGTCTTTCAATTAACAAGCTCCAATTGGTCATAGCCTTTTTACTTGCTTGGCGCAACACCAGATTTTATTCTTTTAAAATACATTGTAGGTTGCAATGGGACTATGGGAGATTTAAAAAAATATTTTTCGTTTTTAATAAATGTACAGGTGATTAGGAAGCCCACAAATAAAAATACAATTTTACCTAATATATTTCAGTTTGTTCAGTTGGCCCTAAGTAGAAACTTCTGTTGCGTGACAGATTTTCCATGTACACTACAATGTATAATTATTCGTTTTGTATTACCCTCAATATAACATTATCAGGTGGTTAATGATTTTTGGAAAACATACTTTTCACGTGGCATGGAATTTCTTTCTATGGAAGATGTCAGAAACATTTATTAAAGAAAATGGTTTGCAGATAAGCAACATTTATTTCTGTGAAATTTAAAGTATTAGATTTTGAGTGACATTTTGGGAAGATAATAACCAAGGTTACTATGATGCTATTCAATTTTAATAAAAGTGGGGAAGTTTATTAAACCCAATTGTCTGTCATCCTCAGTTATTAGTTGAAGTATAAATAGTTTTGAACAGTAATTTCATGATGTTCCTTAAATTGAGGATTAAGATTAGCACTCAAACCTATGCTCCCCTTTGTTCCATTTTAAAGCGCTCAGACGCAGGGGAGTGCAGGAAGGAATGCAGCTAATTCATTTGAAGGAACCCGTACTGACATGTGCATGTAAGCATTGAATGCAGTTGGAATGCAGCATGTTAAGTTCCACATGTGTTTCTGCTGCTGAAATGCATCTGTGTCAGTACAGGGCCATTTTAAAGAGCTGTGTGCATTCCTTCCTGCATTCCCCTGCGGCTGAGCACTTTAAAACTGAACACAGGGGAGCACAGGTTTGAGCACTCTTAAGTACAAGCTCTAATAATCTAGGCAAACTAGGTGCTTCTCAGAACATGGATCTCTCTTGATTCTTTTGATACATAGCTTCTTCAAGTAGTCCACATTGTGTGATTGTGGTTTATACTGACCCAGAATATTAAGTAGATTTATAATAGTATCCCCTTTGAGGCTCTCTCACAGCCATAGGCTAAATAATCTGCCACTGCTTGTAAAATTGTTTTTGCTTTCTCATTACTAATGATGCTGCATTTGCTTATTTTACCAGTGAGACAATTTATGCTATGTAACAAGATGTAATTAAAGCAAGAAATGTATCATGCCATATCATATAATCATCTGAAATCCTGGTAATTCTCCCATCTTATTTTAGTAATGATAACGGATGCTGTTAAATCATTATAAGTAAGGAATATAACATAGTTGTACACCATATTTGACAGATTTTTGATGTAAAGATATTTCAAAGAACAAAGAATACTATATGGTTAAAAGAAAAATTTGCTACATGTCGGCTTGCTGTACTGAAGAAATGGCATGTTTAAAATTACTGGTGTGGTGGCTGGCCTGTACCAGTGGCTGTTTTGCTCCGATATATAAAACTTATAACATTAGGCTGCCTAAAGGCTTCCCTAATCCTTAGTCATTTTGTATTTATTTCCAGGAGCTGAAGCAAGAAACTAAGACCAGCAAGGCTTTGTTGGTCTCTCTGAATGATGTTAGCAGTGCTTTGCTGGAACTAGTGCCATGGAGAGCAAGAGAAGGGCTTGACAGAATGGTAACAGAGGATAATGAACGCTATAGATTAGTAAGCGACACTTTAACGCAAATGGTAGAAGAGATAGATGCTGCCAGAGTGAGAGCTCAGCAGGTATGGAACAGTCTATTGTTATTTTACTGAATAAAGATAAATTGCCTTTTTGTTTCCAGATCAGAATGAGAAGGTTTGAGGGAAAAAATATTGTTGCCATCAATTTGTTATGGGGAAACCGAAAAAAGAATTGCTTAAAAAGAGCTTATCCTAACTAGCGAGATATTTATGGGCTAGAGCAAAGCTAATCTTGGCATTGTTAAAGCCATCTGCTTCATTGTCACTGGATCAGAAACGGTACTCTAAACAAAAAAATATCTCTCAATAGTTTAAGCAAAGAGTTTTTTTTCCTCTTATGTATTATTTTACATATTTTTCATTTATTTGTACTTGTATATATTTGGAAAATTGCCATCATTGGTAAATGCTATTGGTAAATGCTGACTATTAATACCATATTTAGTAGAGTAATGCATAACTTCTTTGTGCTCTAAAATGTACTGTATAGAATGTTGTATTGAATGATTCCCATTGTAGATAATGGAGAATTGTGGCTCTTAGGACAAATATGAGCAATTACAGCCAAAAACATGGACCCTTTAATACTCTGGTGTTATATTCCTGTATGTACTGTAAGGCAGACAGTTTGCAAAATGCATATACTTTCATGTTAGAAAGCCTGTGTTCTGTCAGTATAATGAAACTACAGTATTATTTTAATATAGCCAGAATATAATAAGGATTGATAGCAATCTCATCCACAGTTGCTCAGCAATACAATGTAACTAGTCTGTTGTTGCCATGTACTGTTCCATTGTAGCATTATGTTATTTTTGATTAGTTCGAGCAAGCTGTTAATGCAGAGTATTCATGGACTGAAGAAGCAGAAAATAAATTAAGGTCATTGGGTCACATCCGACTTGAGCAAGACCAGACCACAGCTCAACTTCAAGTCCAGAAGGTAACGGAATTGTCTTAACGTTTCCGAGATGCTTTATATCGCTGAATTGTGAATTTTCTGATATTTATGGGGTTTATTTGAGTGTTCATACATTTTTTTTTATTTAAGGCATTCACAATGGATATATTACGACATAAAGATTCAATAGATGAACTGATTGTATCAGCAGATGACATTATGAATGCACTTAATGAAGAAGAGAAGAAGTCTATAAAGGTACAAATATGTCTGTATTACAAGCTTTAATGCTTGCTTAAAATGGGCTCTATGGAAGGTCGTCTTCCACTAATTCAGAGATTTCTGGATAATGGGTTTCTGGATAAAGCGAGCTTATACCTGTACTAATATCAAGACATTTCCTACTCCACCAATTCATCACCATAATCTATCGAACAAATTTTACCGTATGGGCTATTGAAAATTCTACTGTAAATGGGGCAGTTGGAGGTTGCTAATAAGAGCAAGAAAATGTATGTTCTTTTTAAAGTACCAAACAATGTACTTCAGGAATATACAGAACTATAAAACAAAAATGCAGTTTTTTCATCATCCTTGATGACTGTTGTCTAAATATTGACTGTAAAACAAAATTGTGGCTTATACTTGTTAAATATTACTCTTCTATTCACCATTGTTGTTTGTAACCTTCTATCTGTACATATTCTGTTCAAGTTAATATTTATTTTGCCAGAACAAACTTAAGAACCTGGTGAAGAAATATGACAAGACCTGCCATCTGAACGCTGAAAGGAATCTTCATCTGGAGAGAGCTGTGTCACTGGTGAACCAGTTTTGGGAGACATATGAAGAACTATGGCCATGGCTCATAGAAACTGAGAATGCCATTTCTCAGCTTCCAGTTGCAGCCCTTGATTATGACACCCTGAAACAGCAGCAGGAAGATATTCGTGTAAGTACTTTACTCAGGAAGCAGTTAACGGATGACCAAAGAAGATGCTTTATTTGTAAATGTGTCTATTATCTATACAGGTATGGGACCTGTTATCCAGAATGCTCGGGAACTGGGGTTTTCCGGATAATGGATCTTTCCGTAATTTGGGTCTTCATGCCTTAAGTCTACTAGAAATTCATTTAAACATTAAATAAACCCAATAGGCTGGGTTTGCTTCCAATAAGGATTAATTATATCTTAGTTGGGATCAAGCACAAGTTACTGTTTTATTATTACAGAGAAAAAGGAAATAATCTTTAAAAATTTGGATTATTTGGATAAAATGGAGTCTATGGCTCCGTAATTCTGAGCTTTCTGGATATCGGGTTTCCGGATAAGGGATCCTATACCTGTATTATGTTTTGCATTTTCAAACTAGGTATTTTTCTACCTTTTTGTTAAATGTAATCATTTGGTTTATAGTAGAATGATATTATGAAAATTAGAATGCAGATTCCCATGATTAACATATTATTGGGTTATGTAATTAAGATCTAATGTTTGCTACAGGTCTAATCATCTGTAGCAACCAATCAGCAGGCAGACCTCAGTGGCACATGGGCATACTTTGTGCCTATTGTTCCAAAAGGGGATTTTTCTTTTCCAAGCATATCTTCAATTATAGCTTAATACCTGCAGCACACATAGCCTTATGATATTCTACATTGAGCATACTAGTGTTGTCTTGTGTTTTATTTGTGTTCATGGCGAAAGAGTTGTTGTTTTGCAATCATTTTAGAATATTAGTAGTCAATTTTTTTTTGTTTTTTGTTTTTATAGCAACTTCGTGAACTAATTGCTGAGCACAAACCTCACATTGATAAAATGAACAAAACAGGTCCTCAGTTATTGGATCTTAGCCCTGAGGAGGGTTTTTTTATTCAGGAAAAATTTGTGTCAGCTGATACACTTTATAGTGAAATAAAAGAAGTTGTGAAGAAGCGAGCCATTTACTTGGATGAAGCCATTTCTCAATCAGCACAGGTATTTACTATTTATCACATGGATCTTTACACTGAAAAGATCCATGTTCACACAGGAGTGATATCTGTACTGTATTTCTACATCACTGACTGACTACCACTTACCCAGTACTACCTGACAATTATGTGCAGGAGAGAAGCACACGATAGGGCAGTTCTCCATGCACAGAGAGGAGAATTGAGTTTAGGAAAGGGAATATTAGACCCTCAGTTATGCCTTTATTATTGAAACTGAATAAATAGTATTTAGTTATTGTCAGCACAGCATAATTATTGCACCATACCTGTACTTCTACAGGGCTGTCTGCATACCCTCTGATTCAGAGCTGCCATTCTACACAGAATTTGAATGTACTGTGAGTGCATCTTGCCCCAGCCTCTGCCCAACAGGCTAATATGACACAGCAGCCACAGAAACCACAGGATGGGCTGAAAGACAAATGGAACTAAACTAATTTACAGGGTGCTCAGAGGTCAGCAGAGATAGCAGTCCCCAATTAAATGCACAATTGGGTTGCTGCTTTGTGTTCTGAAGGCAGTAAAAGTAAAGTTGGCACTTTATACTGCTATTTGTTTTGTAAAGGACACATGTTTGTAAATAGTTACAATGACCCCTACCTTTATTAGTGTTTAAACTTGACTAATATGCATAGAATTGCTTTTATGTCAGCCTCTTAAGCATTATGCCCATAAAATCAGCAAAACAATTAGGAGGTGTGAACTTAAAATGGAGTGGTTTAAGTGTGAGTTATCTAAAAATTTAGAGCAATAATAGCCACAACACAATGCACCTTAGGCGTGACTCCACATTTCATATAAAAAATCTGGTAACATTACATTAGGGGGGCCCAGTGACTTCATGGTATGCCCCCTGAGTAGCTGCCCTACTAAACAGTTGACAGCCCTTTTCCCTCCCTTTTGGGTCCACTGACTGCCCACTTGCTGCCAAACCAAAAACTCTCTTTTCTTAGGTAATTGTAAAGATGGTCATGCATTTCACTTTGGTAGTCTAGAAAAAACATGTTGTTTTTTTATTGATGAATTTGCCCCTCCCTGGAAAATTTTCTGTGGACGCCCATGGACAGTGCTATGTGTATAGCATGAGACATATAAATACCTTCTGCAGAAGGTTTTACACTTGCATTGTGAAGGGCTTTTTGGCTCCTTTTAGTCCGTCTCTCCCTTAGTAAGTGTTTAGAAATATAAATAAACTGCAAAAGGACTTCTTCCGAATTTACTCAAACAAGTAAGGTATTTATGGCGTAGAGAAAAAATACTCTTTGAATTGGATCATAAGCAGTGCTCTAAACAGAAATAAATATCTCTAAAAGATTAAACAAAGTGTCATTTAGCTGTTTTGTAAAATTGCACAAATAAACTTTGGAACATATCTTATCTACAATTTAATAAGTCTTTGTTATGCAAGTGTTTCCTTGTTTTTTAATTCATCTTTAAGATCCTCTGTCCACCCATTTGTCTGTAAAATGATACTGAGTTTTTAAGGGACTGTCACCCTAAGAAATATTTCCAAATCTTATTTTATTATATTAGTCAAGCGAAATACACTTTAAAGGGGACCCGTCACCCAAAAAAATTATTCAAAATCCTATTTTATCACATTAGTCAAGCAAATTGAACTTTAATTACACTGTATAAATTATTTGAATCGTGTTTCCTTCAGTTTGGGAATTCTAAATGATAGCAAGCAGACAGCAGCCATTTTGTTGACACTGTTTTTAAGGAAAGCCTTGTATCATCTCAGAATCTTGTTTGTGCACCAGAATGGGGGACCCGATGTCTAGTCCCATGCCCTGGCTACACAATTAAATGGTAAAGAGAACGGGGGAATGTGTGGAGAGCAGTGACATCTAGGAAGTGCTCAATGGAAAGTGAAAGTAATTGTCTGCCCCGCCTCTATGCCCATGGCAAAGAGGAGGGGCAGACAATATTTGATTGACATCTGAGATTTTTAAATGAGCTTACAGCAGCTATGAATGTTTTAATAAAAATAGAAATTGGATTTCATGTTTAATTTGAAAGGACTTTTATTATACAGATTTTTGTGTCTGGGTGACAGGTCCACTTTAAATCAATCTTTTTTCCTTTATTTTTTGGAATTCACAATCATAGCAAGCAGGCATATTTTGTGGAAACTGGTATCAAGGCAAGCTTTCTAAAATAGCATTCTTTAGATTGCAAGCTCTTGTGAACAGGGCCATTTGATCCCATTGTTACTGTATAACCCTTGTTTGTTATAAGTCCTCTGTAAATTAATGTAAAGCATTGGGTAACTTACTAGATATATATATGCTCCATACAAGATAGGCACTCACGTATAGGAGATCACGTTCACCTGGGTGCAGTACTAGTAGATCATGTTCATTCCCATATAGATGAAGTCCGCACTCACAGGGCTTACTACAAATCAGTGTCTTTATTCTGGGGAGACTGACTTTGAAAAAGGCTTTTATGGGTTAAAGTGTGTCAATATCATTTTGAGAACCACTTAACTTCTAGTGAATACTAATGATTATTACTAGATTAATAATATAAAAATAATAACAGTTGTCAGTAAAATATTACTATACCAGTTAGTGTGCTATTGCAATAAAATTCAAAATATGCAACTGAGGACATCTGTGAAGTATTATAGAGGCCTGCTTGTTCAGTGCTGTTTGCTTTTGTCTTACTAGTTCCATGACAAAATTGACCCAACTCTTGTAAGTCTACAACGCATAGTTGAGCGCTTGAGGCAGCCCCCCTCCATCTCTGCTGAGTGTGAAAAGATTAAAGAACAGCTCACTGAAAATAAGAATGTGTCTGTAGAGCTTGTAAAGCTTCAGCCTGTCTACGAAACTCTTAAAAAGCGTGGAGAGGAAATGATCGCACGCTCAGAAGGTGCCGATAAAGATATTTCAGCCAAAGGTACTTCACCAAGAACCACGAAACCTAAATAAATACACGCAGCATTCTGTTTTAACATCTGCAGCTTTAACTGAATTGGAATTAGATGAAATATTTTTCATATTTTATTATGAAATTCATGGAAAAATATTAAAAGATAATTGAACAAGAATATAATGTGAGAATCAGTTTGACATTTTATTTGTTTTTCTATTTTAGTTGTTCAAGATAAACTCGACCTAATGGTCTTTATCTGGGAGGACATCCAGGCTTTGACTGAGGAAAGAGAGGCCCAGTTACTGGATGTTTTGGAATTGGCAGAGAAGTTCTGGTGTGATCACTATGCATTGATAGCTACATTTAAAGACACCCAGGATTTAATACGGGAGCTAGATGGTCCTGGGGTTGACCCTTCTGTTGTAAAGCAACAACAAGAGACAACAGAGGTAGGCTAACTTAAATATATATATATATATATATATATATATAATATATATATATATATATATATATATATATATATATATATATATATATATATATATATATATACACACACACACAAATACAACAGTCCTCTGCACTCAACCCATTATCAATATATTTCAGACAGAGACATTTTGTGCATACTGCTACTGAAAAATGCCTTACCCTTTAAACAAAAAAGGGATTGTTTGTCCATATATTGCAATATATTTAAGCTGGCCAACTACGTCAAAGTCATCCCATATCTGGCCAGTCCTATGCTCAATTTTATCTGATTCATTAAGAATTCTATTGCTTCATTATACATTTTACAAAGGGACTAAGTTTTACCTGCAACTTACTTGCTGCTTTCAAAGTAAAACTCCCAAACTTGGCTGCCCTTTTATTAGACACCAGTGGGATCACCTGACTATAGCTGGGAAGGGTGGGAGCTACAACATGGAGCTGGTCACTGCTCCTGTATAACTATAACAAACAAGGGAAAGTTGTATATATAAATATATATTTATATATATATATACCTTTAGCTGGTAATCTTTTACTAATATTTTTGTTAATAGTATAATGTCAACTTTTAGGACAAATTTATTTAAATGTATTTTACCCTTTAAAGAAGAACTAAAGCTTAACTAAAGAAGTAGGCTAGAAATGTTGAATTAATGCTTTGGGATCCTTTACTAGCCCAAGGCAACCACAGCCCTTTAGCAGGGAAGATCTGCGTCTCCATAGTTGCCCCAGTAGCTCCCCATCTTCTTTTCTGCTTATTCATTGCACATGCTCTGTGCTGCTGTCAGTTACTGAGCTTAGGGACCGACTCAAAATATGCAGTACACCTAGGGGGTTATTTATCAAAGTCCTATTATCTCAACATTTTCTGCTACAAACTCTGTTCAAATCCGCTGGGGGTTTTTATGCTTATTTATTATTACATTTTTCCGAAATTTTGATTTGCGGGAAAATATCTGATTTTAACGTTTTTATCGGATTTTTCAACTGAAAACTAAGATTTCTTATGCTTTTTTTGCCCCAAAACTTTGGGGTTTGGCATGAAACCCAGCACACATCAAAAAATCATGGGGACTTCTCCCATTGACTTATATGCACCCTCGACAGGTCTGAGATGCTGGATATTCTGAATCAGACTTTTTCATCCTCAGAGTTTAATAAATTCCAAAGGCTGATTATTAGTAATTAATACAGATAATTAGTACATTGCAACACGGAAACCACTGGCAGTGCATCAGAATGTAATAATCAGCCCTGTAGCATCAGCTTATATTACAGACAAGCCTCATTTTTTGCTTGATAATTTACGACAACCCCTAAGCTTAGCTTCTCAACAGCTGCTCAGAGCCCATTGAGCATGTGAGTGTCGCAGACACTTTCCAAGATGGTGACCCCCTGTAACAAGTTTGAAGTCCTGGATTATTGCTGCTATTGACAAGCTGAAACGTTAGGCTGGTGCAGTAAGTTAAGTATATAAAATATGGCATTTTTAGCCATATTCATATTTAGGGTTTAGTTCTCTTTTAACACAATTTCCCCAATTATTCAGGCAATGTGCCTTGGGTATGTACTAGGTTCTGTCCTCTCCTTTATGCAGTCAATAGCTAAATTGTGGGAATTTCTAAATATAACCATTCAGTCTGCTCTTCTTTTGCCCTGCCATTCTGCCTGGAGGAAGACTTTTGTATAGTGCCCCTCTAAATATAAGTGGTGCAGTTACCTGTGTTAGCCTGTGATGGCAGGTGTTACTGGACTGAAAAGTAGCCAAGGGTTAAGCAATATCATTTTACAATATTACTGAATTTGCATTATTCACATTATTTTTATGCAGATGATAAAAGAAGAAATCGATGGGTTTCAGGACGAGCTGGATGCAGTAATTAGCCTTGGATCTGAACTGATATCTGCTTGTGGGGAACCTGACAAACCGGTTGTTAATAAAAACATAGATGAGGTGAACACAAAATTTATACTAGAATATTATTTACAACCAACTGCTTTTATTACCTGTTTTTTTTTTTTTTTAATGGATTGCCATTTCGTTTTCAGCTAACTTCTGCATGGGATACTCTTAATAAAACCTGGAAGGAACGTGTTGAAAAACTTGATGAAGCTATGCAAGCTGCAGTTCAGTATCAAGATGGCCTGCAGGTAAAGTGCTGCAAGATACATGCCTTATAGTGTGAGGAAATTAGCCATTGTTTAAATTATATTTAATGGGGAAATATGCCATGGCCACTTGTTTTGGTAATTCATTCTATTGTGAAAATCGAAATTTTATATAAGCTTCATCATACTGAAATAATCAATTAAAAATTCTGTACCTTTTCTGAAATAATCAAGTTTTCTTCACTATCCCAATCTCTGCATTTGTTCATTCTCTCTTTAGCCTAGGGAATGTAGGGAAACATCATTCTACTTTGCACATATAATATATAATAAGTTAAGTGAAAAAAACTGTGCTTTCAACCACAAGTATTCAGGATTGCAAAAACAGCTATTAGTGCAATGTTTTGTTCATAATTTTATTTTATTCCAGGCTCTGTACGACTGGGTGGATATTGCTACTTTGAAAGTAGAGTCTATGCCACCAATTGGAACAGATTTGGAAACAGTAAAGCAACAAATTGTGGAACTAAAGGTAAAATACAATTTTATCACCTTACTGTAAACAGTTGCTTGCGGTTGTGTAGTTGTATATAGTGTTCGCCTTACTGTAAATGGATTATAAATTAAATTGGGATAGAACAACACATTATATGAATGTATTTGTTTGTTAGTACTCACATATATTTTAAATATTTGTATCTTATGTTTGATGCTTTCATTTAATACAGTGTTATAAAAAAAAAGATATTTCCGGTTTCTGAAAAATAATCTATTCACTCTGTTAGCAATTCAAAGCAGATACCTACCAGCAACAAATAGAACTGGAAAGGCTCAACCATCAGAAAGATCTCTTGCTGAAAAAGGTGACGGATGTGAATGAAAAGCAGGCCGTTGAGGATCCCTTGTCAGAACTGAAACTCTTGTGGAATTCTCTTGAAGATAAAATTATCAACAGACAGGTAAATATATGGCTGATAAAGTGAGTTGCGACCGTGCGTCATTCTGTACATTTTTGTCCATCCAAAGGAAAAGGTTTTATTGAACTGAAATTGCCAAAAAAAAGAACTCATTTAAATGAAGTACAGTTGCTTTTTAAAATTAAGTGCTAGGAGGGGAATGGAATATGTGTGATTTTTTTATGTGAGCAGCTGTGCATGTGTATAATTAGATCATAGGGAACAATTCCTCCTTATGTCTTATGAAATGCAAGTTGAAAACATAAGGAATTGCTACATTCTACATATTCCATATCTGCTCAAATTCATTTTATCTCTGTAGTCTAGACAATTCTAGCACTTTGATCAACAATTAGATGTGCCTGAATATTGGTATATTTCCATTTTATATTTAACACTTTAATTGTAATAGTGCTTAGTATGTAGTTAAATAATATAAACATATAACATATATGGACTTGCTCACATGAAGTTCAGCATATATGCAATACCATAATATATATATATTTAGCTTTATTCTAAATAATAACCTGAAACGACACCTATATATCCTCCCCAATTACTTTTCATTAGATTCAAAACATAATTCCAACAAGATACTTCCATACATCAAATTGTCAAACAAACAACTTTGCTTAACATGGCAACTTCTTGTAATTTCCTTCAAATATATCAAATATAAAAAGTATAAGGAACAATATACTAAACCACTTTCAGTGCCTGTTTCAGCTGCAGTTGTTTCAAATATATGTGGGTTTGCATATCTGTGTTGCTTTTACCGCTGTTAGCAACAAGCCATAAACATTAGTTATACTACGGTATTAATTTAATACGTAATACCAGCAAAATGTATAAATTGTGTATATATACTGCACTTCTAAATGTATAAATTGTAATGTAGACCTTAATTGATATGGATATTAGAAGTCATCAGGGGGTTACATGACCATATACAGTAAAGTAGACCATACTGGCGCATGTAATGTGTGATTATGTTTTTATGAAAATGTCCTCACTTTTGGAAATTTTCTTTTTGCATTTTAGCATAAACTAGAGGGTGCTCTGTTAGCCCTGGGGCCATTTCAACATGCCCTTGACGAGCTCACGACATGGATGACTCACACCGAAGGACTTTTAAATGAACAGAAACAAGTTGGAGGAGATCCTAAGGCTATTGAAATCGAACTTGCAAAACACCATGTACGTAACTAGGACATATGGATAGATTCATGTCATGTTATTCCAGAAACAAATATATGTATGTCTTAATGTGTATGTACAGTAGTTTCACACAAGCTTGATGGATTTTATCTAAAGAAAAAAGTAAGGGAAAAAATTATTTAAAAAAACATTTTGGTTAAATCATCTCATCACTGTATTGATACAGGTACTTCAAAATGATGTGCTAGCACATAAGTCTACAGTCGAAACTGTACGGAAGGCAGGAAATGACCTAATTGAATCAAGTGCAGGAGAGGAAGCAAGCAGTCTAAATAGTAGGTTGGAATCTTTGAACCAGCGGTGGCAAATAATTCTGGATAAAACAGAGCAGAGGATGAAGCTGCTGGATAGTGCCTTGTTTCAGGTAAAAATGTACATTGACACATTTGATTTAACCTGCCATTTCTTGTCTCCATTTTAAGTCCCCTGAAAAGGAGTGATATATAAATATATATTAATGAAACTTCTACAAAGTGTATTAAACATTTGAAATACCTTTCTTTTCACTCCTGTGTTCTTTGCTTTGCACTCTATTTAAAATCCTGGCACTGCTTTTTAGATTAGAGGAGCAGTAAGCAATGGGTAGAAAGACTCAAGCTCATGATATACATTGTAATCAGAGGACAACTGATATACAGGCACTGATCGTATACCAATTAGTTGCAGGTTTTTTATTGTTTTTATACTTGGATCTTAATCTACTACAAGCTTACAAAAATGCAAAAATAGAGTTTATTTACTGAAGTAGAAGTGACACTTGGCAACCAAGGACTTGCATCACATAGGCCGGGTGTTATTTACTAAACTCCAAATGCAAAAATCCTGAAAAATTTGTGATTTTGTTTTATAAAATCAGGCTTTTAAATCATTGTCTGAAATTTTTCGGAATTTATTAAACTCCGAAGATGTTAAAGTCAGAAAATACGGCATCTCAGACCTTCGAGGTTGCATACTGTATAAGTCAATGGGAGAAGTCCTAATGATTTTTTAATGTGTGCTGGATTTCGTGCAAAAAGCATAAGAAATCGGGTGAAAAATCCGAAAAGATCAGATTTCTTTCCCGCAAAGCAAATTGTTGGGAAAATGTAATAAATAAGTGTAAAATACCCGAGCAGATTTGATCAGAGTTTGTAGCAGAAAATGTTGAGATAAAATTCGGACTTTGATAAATAACCCCCTAAATGTTGTTGACAATTGTTTAACACTTATCTATGCTATGTACTTCAGGCTCAGGGTTTCCACAGTGAAATTGAAGATTTGCATCAATGGTTTACAGACATAGAGCGCCAGCTCCTGGCTTCTAAACCTGTTGGAGGGTTGCCTGAAACCGCTCGAGAACAACTTAATACCCATCTGGTAAGTATCTAATCCATGTATTATTTTGTACTAGATTGTACTGCGGTGTATATGACACATCTCTGCTACAATCACACCTGTTTAAAAATATTTTTTATTCAAACAGATGGTAAGGCATAATACACTTGAACATTTGCTTATTTATTACATATTGCCTAGGACAATGACCATTGACTTCTATGAAGTCGCAAGCTTTTAGATGCTGAAGTTTTACATTGAAGTTTTTGGCACTTAATTAATATTGAAACTTTTGTTTTGGAAACCCTAACTTGTTTTAGCTCAAAAAATTAAATGTGATAAAAATTTTAATTCAAATGTTGATAAATTTAAAAAATGACTACATGAAAATTAAGCAGCATCTAGTAACTCACAGCAACTCAAAGTAATTGCTTTCAAACAGCAGTCTAATAAATTATACTGTATGTGCTCCAATAAATTATGAAGATAATGTAAATATAAATGTTTAATGATTAATTATTTTGCAATAGGGATTCTTCATTTCATATTTTAAATGTGGCCTGTGTGTTTTAAATCCCAGAGCTATTGTTCATTCTCATCACTGTACTTTGTTTATTAAATGATTGTTGTCATATTTAGTATTGCTGGATAAATCAGTTTTTGGAATCTGTTAATGGTTAAACAATTTATACATAATTTAGCCAAATCACGTTGCCTTAAATAGCCTTTTCCATCAATATCAAAGGCATAAATCTGGTTTTGCCTTTGAAAAAGAGGGAGAAAATTATAGATATATAATATAGTATTCTGGCATACAGTACCTTTCATCACATTTGTTTCTAATTTAAATGTATATAAAAAAGTAATACAAACCACTGACTATGTTTTTTTCCAGGAACTTTGCTCTGTCTTTGAAGTTAAAGAAGAAATTTACAAGAGACTAATGCAGAGAAGTCAGAAAATGATGGAACGATGCACTGATGACCCAGAAGCAAATATAGACCACAATATTATTAACCTCAAAGAGAAATGGGAATCTGTAGATACAAAACTCAGCGAGAGAAAAGTGAGTCTTCTCCGTAGGACATTATACTGAATTCAGAGTGCAGAACTTTACTTGCTGCCTTATCATATTAGAGTAGAATGTCTTGCGGCCTTTTATCAGAGTAATCATAGCTACTTTCTCTCATATAATTAAACATAATATTTGCTATTTATAGAAGAATGACCTGAACACAAAGCTAACTTAAAAATAGTAATTCTGACTATGGCACCTTTTTCAGACTGCTGTATCTTTGAGTTTGAAAGCTGCAGTCAAGTGGCAGTGCCTTAGGAACACCAGAAGTTGTATATGTGTTTGTTCTTCTCTATTGGAGCATGCAGAACATGCCTGAAACACTCTTTAGTCAGCCATGCTTGTATTTACATGCTGCTTATCCCCTGAAAATATAGTGGTTTGAAAAAAGTGTATATTATATTTGTTATGTATAAATAACATTCTTTTTTATGGCTAAATGTGATACATTTCATGTTGGGTTAAACCTTTTTGTCAACATTTTATTTGATAGGCAAAACTTGATGAAGCACTTCAAGTGGCAACAGGATTTCACAATTCTCTACAAGATTTCATCAACTGGCTCACACAAGCAGAACAAATTTTAACTATGGCTTCCCCACCAAGTCTTATTTTGGATACTATATTGTTTCAGATTGATGAACATAAGGTAGATCCTTTTGATATCAATAATCCAAAAATCAAAAATTTTACTTTGGCCTTTATTCCTGATACTGATACTGTAAGATAAACACATATTTTGCCCTCTAATATCTGGGTACAAATACTGTAAGACTGGTCACACATAGGTCTCTTGGTTTGGGTAAATGGTCCAAACAATTATATTTGCAGGATGTCAATAGAAGCTACTGCAAATGCACCATGCTTCCTTTAACAGGGTACATCACTTTTAATTTATATAAATCACATGAAATCTGAAAAGATGTAATATGATGTTCTACCAAAACCAGCCTCAGAGGTTACATCCATGCCTAGACAGTCAACCCTCATCATTGAAATTGGCAAATCTTTCTGACCAAATCCAGGCATGTATAGCCAGCTCAAGAATACCAGCTCAGTGACCCTGATTCATCTCAGTTTATTTTACATCATGCAATAAAGTAATCAATTTGACATCAATCTTATATATGCTGTTAGAAAACATTGTACATCAAAAATATGTATTGGAAAATGGGTATTACAGAGTACATTTTCCAACCTTGAGATTTGTTTCAGAAGCTGTGTTTATAATCATCACAAAGTTGGTTCTTACACATCTCAGAATGCAATGGAATCACTATCTTTCTCTCTTATTTTAACATAAAGAATGATTTTTTTATTGATTTTAGGTGTTTGTCACTGAAGTAGACTCATACCGAGATCAGATTTTGGAGCTTGACAAGACTGGAACCCATTTGAAATATTTTAGCCAAAAGCAGGATGTTGTTATAATTAAAAATCTCCTTATCAGTGTACAAAGCCGTTGGGAAAATGTCATTCAGCGCTCATTGGAAAGAGGGCGTACATTGGATGATGCACAGAAGAGGGCCAAGCAGGTTTGTTAGTTTAAATGATCTATTATACTGTATTTATGTTGCATAGTTACGTAGTTAAATCAGGTTGAAAAAAGACAAAGTCCATCAAGTTTAACCCCTCCAAATGAAAACCCAGCATCCCTACTTTCACATAACTGATATACTACTACTAATACTAACTATAGTATAGAGTTTAGTATCACAATAGCCTTTGATATTATGTCTTCCAAAAAATCATCCAAGCCACTCTTAAACAGGGGCGATCCTGACCCCTCCGCCGCCCGAGGCAGCAGCAGTTGCTGCCTCCCCCGTGCGCTTACCTTTTTGCACCTAAGAGAGTCCAGGGGGGGTCCACCAGGGCAGCAGAGAGGGCCAGTGCACTAGCGCAGAGAGCCTAACTGCTCTCTCTGCGCTAGAAGAGCCAAAAATTCGGCTCTTAAAGTAACAGGAACGGCATTCCTGTACTTGTGAAGTGTAATATGTCCCCTCGCAAGTGCCTTTTCTCTAGAGAAAACAACCCCAACCTTGACAGTCTACCCTCATAATTTAAGTCTTCCGTCCCTCTAACCAATTTAGTTGCACGTCTCTGCACTCTCTCCAGCTCATTTATATCCCACTTAAGGACTGGAGTCCAAAACTGCACTGCATACTCCAGATGAGGCCTTACCAGGGACCTATAAAGAGGCATAATTATGTTTTCATCCCTTGAGTTAATGCCCTTTTTTATGCAAGACAGAACTTTATTTGCTTTAGTAGCCACAGAATGACACTGCCCAGAATTAGACAACTTGTTATCTACAAAAAACCCTAGATCCTTCTCATTTAAGGAAGCTCCCAACACACTGCCATTTAGGGGCATATTTATCAAAGGTCGAAGGTCGAAGTTAAAAAAACTTCGAATTTCGAATTCAAAAAGACCAATCGAATGAAGGTCGAAGGTTTTTTGGGGTCGAAGTGGGCCGAATTCGAAATCAAAGTTTTTTTAACTTCGACCTTCGATCTCCCAAACTCTCCCAATTGCCTCCATACAGGTTGTAGGAGGTCCCCCCATAGGCTAAAACAGCACTTCAGCAGCTTTTAGGTGGCGAATGGTCGAAGTCGAAGTTTTAAAGAGATAGTACTTCAAAAAAATTCGACCTTCGAATTTCGAAATTTTTTCAAATTCGAATCTAAGTATGTCCAAGTACTCAAAAAATAGCTTGAAATTCAAAGTTTTTCGAGTTTTTTCAGTTTGCTGCCCAGTTTCGAGTTTTTCCAGTTTGCTGCCCAGTTTCCCAACTGCAAAGTGGCAGCATCCTGCATGGAACCTATAGTTCTGCACAAATTACATCATCTGCAAAAATAGAAACAGTACTTTTCATTAATTAACAAGTTGAAAAGCAAGGGACCTAGTACAGAGCCCTGCGGTAGTCCACTAACAACACTGGTCCAATTAGAAAATGTTAAACAAGACTGCATAATGCAAGGCACTATGAATTTAAAGAAAAGTAAAATCTTATAATTGTGTCCTCTGATTGCTTTAATGTGAAGCTACTAATTAAATAACGATGAGATGATATTTTACAATGTTATATCTTTCAGTTTCATGAAGCATTTGACAAACTTATGGAATGGCTTGAAGAATCTGAGAAATCCTTGGATTCTGAGCTTGAAATTGCTAATGATCCAGATAAGATCAAGACTCAATTAGCAATGCATAAGGTAATGTATGTGGTTGTTACAGGCATCATTTGTTGTATAGTCTCAATGGGAGCCATTGAGACTACCCATTACTATCAGTACCACTATTGAGAATACATGTTGAACTTTAAACAGGACGCAATCTATGTTATTGTACCTTTAAAAACAGAAGAGTGGCATACTAACATGCAATTAACTATAGATGTGTTCTAGTGTTGCTATGACCATGCCATAAATGACCTACATATAGTTATAATATGACACTGGAATTTATACTTTACAACAGCCACAGTTTGATTTAGAGATTATGATCCGGTAGTTGCCTAAAACACATAATTCGAGAAAAAGAAATGAATAACATCTTGAATATGTTTTCATCGCAATGGGCTGCATTAATGTAGATGATGATGTGCACTGTGAAACTATGATTCTTTTTAATTGACAGTTTCTGCTTTTCATATAACAGTGAATGAATCTTTGGTATTCGTGTTCTGCTAAAGCGAGATGCTAATTTAATGTATTGGCCAGCATAACCAGTAACAAGCATGGATAGCAAATCATTATCTGAGGCACCGAAAGGAAGATATATATTTTTGGCACTCAGCAAATATTAGTAATTTGAATTACATTTCTCAGCATTAGACTGTTAGTGATATTGTTTTGGAAGCCATTATTCTATATTGTTTCCATGTGAATAGTGCAAGGGTTTTTTGCTTCCAATATATATTTTTGACCAGCATTATATATTTATTAATTAATGCAAACATTTGAAGCCATGGACATCCCTGTGGATTTAACTGTGTCCTTCACACATATATTGTAGCAAAATGTTCCATCTTAAATGCCATAAAATGAATAACACTTTTTTATAATCCACAGGAATTCCAGAAAACTCTAGGAGGCAAACATACAGTATATGATACAACCACTCGGAGTGGGCGGTCACTAAAGGAGAAAGCAACACTGACAGATGATATTCAGAAACTGGATGATATGCTCAGTGAGATAAGAGACAAATGGGATACCGTCTGTGGGAAATCAATTGAAAGGTAATAACATCCTGTTTATTTCTGGCAGTGCACATTTTAAACATTATTCTTAGTTTAAACTAATAAAGAAAAAAGGGTCTGCATGATTTTGCAAAGGACTGGCATAGCATACATGTTTACAAGGAATGTAACTGCTATGTGAGACTTTATTACACAACAGCCATGTATCTTATTTACCCACTGCTAAGGTATCCTGTAAGAAATGAAATTATTGCATATGGAAAGTATGGCCTGTCTTTTTGATCTGCACACTGTGTTTAAGTTCCAGAAATGCTTGTGATTGTAGGCTGCACTTTGCACTGTCCCATAACATTCTAGTAACTCTACATGAAGATAAATGCACTCAAGGACAGGGACAACAGTAACAAGCAATTATAATATTCCCTAGGAAGAGGTCAATCTACTTTGCTTGAAATCTGAATATATGGTAATTGCATTTAACATATTATTATATTATATAAAAGTTCTCAAGACAACTACTGCCACCTCCCATTATTTAATTGGATGGTAAATGGAAGCTGACAATTTGGGAACTTTTCAGCTGGCACCCCTTGTGCCATCAGCCTAAGTAGAGAGAAAGAGAAAGAAAAGAGCGGAAAGGGAAGAAAGCCTTGTATTTGTGGTTATTATACATGATAACATAATGGACATGTATGTAGCCTTGTTGATAAGTAGCAGGAACATTATTATGCAATACAAAGTTTTACACTTAAGACACACACACATGCAGTTTGTGGGTTAGTGTAAGTTGGTAGTGTGCTGCATTTAAAATATGTATAAAACATAGAATGAGACCACTGGAATTCATTGACCAAGCAGTCAGTTTTTTCACTGGTTTGTTTTATTGCATTATTTATGCTAAAATGAGTAGAAAAATTGTTTTTATTCTTTGAACAGTCACTATTACACCCCCTTCTATTTTTAAGATGTTTTTTCCCATGTTTTTTAATTTGTGCTTTTAAACTTGTTTTATTTCCTGTTGATTTTCCCTTTTTTATATAAACAGACAAAACAAACTTGAAGAAGCATTGCTGATTTCTGGCCAGTTTACAGATGCATTGCAGGCCTTGATTGACTGGCTTTATAGAGTTGAGCCTCAGCTGGCTGAAGACCAGCCCGTTCATGGTGATATCGACATTGTGATGAATCTCATAGACAACCACAAAGTAACTACAATGAAACATGTTTTTTTCATACAAAAACACAATATTCTTCCTAATTTACTTTAAGATTTATGAGCTACATGTACATTAAAGGGCAAATCAACATCAAAATAAAAGTGGCCTAATAAAAGAAACATAATTATAGGCAACTTTCCAATATTCATTTATTAAAAATGTTCAATGCTTTTAAAGTTATTGGTAAAAATAATTACTATTGAAAGCAGCATTCTCTTAACTCCTGATTGTTACTTTTTAAACAATGTTGCAAAAGTCTCAGTTCCCCAGAGAAGATAGGTCTGTTAATCAGCTGCCTTGTCGTAAATTATTTCAACAGTCTGAGCAACCAGGGCAGAGAATGGACAGACAGCTTTCAGTAGTAATACATATACAAATAACTTAAAAGTTATTGAAAAATTGTAATGAATGTATATTGCAAAATTGCTTAGAATTATTATTTTTTTTTATTAGCCAAAATATATATTTTTTGGGTTGACGATCCCTTTAAATTGCTTACTTGAAATTCACTTTTGGATTTGCCCTTAAATAATCCGTGTCGACGTGAGAACCTTGCCTTAAGTTGCACTTTACAAGTGGAAAAATATAATCCTAATATCAATTTTGTAATTGGGTTCACATAAGATGAACTCTGAGATATGGTTTGTACCAAAATATGTTAAATGAATGTATGAAGTAGAAAAAAACAATTCAATTCATTATATTATTATATATTTGCATTTCATATATTATATACATACAATATACCTATGATATGATAAATAGGCAGCATGAAAACCAAGCCTAACAAGTTAACATAGGTTAAAACCTTCTTTTTAGGTCTTTCAAAAAGAGCTTGGCAAGAGGAGCAGCAGTATTCAAGCACTAAAACGTTCTGCAAGAGAACTAGTAGATGGAAGCCATGATGATTGGTCCTGGGTGAAAGCCCAAATGCAGGAGTTAGGCACTCGCTGGGAAACAGTTTGCAATTTGTCTGTGTCTAAACAGACTCGACTTGAAGAAGCATTGCATCAGGTAGGCTGGAAAAATGAGCTACAACTGCAAAGCAGTGGTTTCTGAAGCACTGTGATTATCTGCATCATTTATGTGTTCATTTATACCGATTATACATTTGAAACATCTGTACTGGCACGGCAGTAAAAGGGGAAAATACCCGAAAGGTCTTAAAAATCTGATCTGGATGGAAGTTATCCACAGCAGGTAGTGGGCAGTTTCCTGACAGTTGAGTTGACATGTGTTTGCAAAACAGTAAGGCAAAAAAAATTGCACAAATTAAAATTTGTTTGCATAAGCAATAAAGTAATGTGTTAAACATCCAGACAGTTGTGCGTGAGAAATGTAAGGACTCCTGAGTAAAATGGGAGTAGTAACATTAGAATATGCATTTATAATAAACTGTTATTATCAAAATTTCTGAGTATTTTAAAAAAAAAAAAAAGTCCAACCAAACTAGAATTCACAATTGGACCTTATTTATTATTAAAAAATGATGATATAATCGGATCAGGGACAAACACAAAAAAATCAAGAAAAAATAAAAAAACCTACGATTGTTTCCCAAAATGCTCGATTTTTTTTCTTGCTTTTTACTGAAAGTCCTGTATTGTAATAAAAAAAAAGTCCAACCAAACTAGAATCCACAATTGGACCTTATTTATTATTAAAAAATGATGATATAATCGGATCAGGGACAAACACAAAAAAATCAAGCAAAAATCCAAAACCTTTTTCCCAAAATGCTAGATTTTTTTCTGCCTTTTTTCCAAAAGGCCTGATTTTTTTGCATTTTTGGCTGAAAAGTCAGAAATAGTCAGATTTTCTGGCTTATGCCAGTGCAGACCGACCACAGAAACTTACAAATAGTATAGGGACCTCTCCCGTTGACTTATATGCAACCTCGGGTCTGACATGCAGGATTTTAGGATTCAGACTTTTTACATCCTCGGGGTATAATAAATATTGATAAATTTGAGTTTTTTTTCCCACTAAAAAATCAGATTTTATATTAAAAAAAATGAGATTTTTTTTTTAAATAACCCCCTTAATATATGATATCTATATGGATGTGTTTAAAGTTCTTATCGTGTGACCTAGAAAGGTATTTTTTTTATTAATCATGCCCTTCACACTGTCATGCATGCTTTTAATTTTATCTGATTTGAATAATGGAGTAGCACATATACAGTATGTGTATTGCTCACCAATAATAGAAGTAAGTAATTTCCTTTTTATGAGGTGTTAGTGCCCTTTGTAAGTTGATGCTTCAGTAGCCTTTTTGTCACTTATTGTAATGTAAGACATGAGTATGTTTTATTTTACTTCCATTCTTATTTGTCTTTACTATGTTTAAAGAACTATCTATTTTTATTGCAGGCAGAAAGTTTTCATGCAGCAGTGCATGCCCTGTTAGAGTGGCTTGCTAATGCAGAGCAAGCACTTCGTTTCCATGGGATTCTCCCAGATGATGAAGACTCATTGCGCTTACTTATAGAACAACATAAGGTATAGACTACCATATAGATATAGAAAACTGTTTTTTGTAATATCTATACAATATAAATGAGCATTAATCTGTGCTATTGCTCTTTTATATTCATGCTGTGTTTTCGTTTTGCCTAAAATGAAAACTAATGTGCAATATAGTGATGAGCGAATCTGTCCCATTTTGACTTCTTTGTCGGGAATATGTTGTCATTTATTAAAAGCACAATTTATGGGAAGGCAAAATCACATGCATTTTTTGGCTCGTATACTAATACAAGGCTACAACTGCATTTTTATGTTGCCACTTTCTTATAAAAACCTCTGTGATTTTTTACATTACCTCTGGTATCTACTACTACATTATGTTGCTGTTTAAGCAAGAAGTACCATCTAAATTGTATATATTAATACTTGCTTACTAACACAGACACAACTAATAATAAGTCTGAACACCAACAGATAATATTTGGATGCTTTGTATCCATATTAAAACGAATAAGTCATATAGTTATGTGTATGTCCTTATATAGACAGTGGGATGATTCAGATCCCTTTGGTTGATGTGGAAGGAGACAAATCTTTTTAGTTTTGTCACACAAAGCAAAACAAGCCATATGGTGAATGTTTTTCGTGGTTTTGCGAAAATATTTGGCTCTATCGAAAAGCAGTCATTTGCACCAAATCTGTTCATGGTGAAATGTTTCACTCATCACTGGTACCATATTGTGTTTATAATCTGGTCAAAATCATGCTTTGCCCTAAAGCTACAGCAAGTAAAGACATTTTCCACAGTGATCAAATAGTTTCTGTATACACAATATTGAACAGAATAGCACCAAAACAGCCTGCAGCTCCTATCAGTTTATTGCTGATCAATACATTAGTTGGATCATAATGTTTTCAGTTCTGCATAATTGTGCAGGTTCAGTATTATTAAGGCAGGTCTAATTGCAGAATAAATAGTACAGGTATACAACTATTATTTTTAGCTACAGTTTCGAAAAAAAACAAAACAGAACGAGTTTTGAAAAAACAACATCACTCACTCAGTGTTCATACCTTCATGTTCTTTGTACATCTTACTTTTGTATTTTATAACACCACACACAAGATCCAAGCTGTGCATGTATCGTCAATCTTTCACCATGTGCTTATCAGTTGCATTTCATTTTGTTTCAGGAGTTTATGAGGAAAGTTGAAGAGAAAAGGTCTGAACTGAATAAAGGAGCGAGTATGGGAGAAGCAATCCTGGCAATTTGTCACCCAGACTCTATTACAACTATCAAGCACTGGATTACTATCATCCGAGCCAGATTTGAGGAGGTAGGTTGACTTTTGAAGCCTTATTTTAGAATTGCTTCATTTAGCAATGAGCCGTATTCAATTTCAATGACAGATTTTAACTGTTATTGCAATAATCAAAAAAGATATTGCTTTCAATTTCTCTGGAAAAACTATTATCGGAGTCCTGGATTTGTACAAGAGAATAGATCTAACTGTAACCAGAATTTTGAATATTTTTTAAATGTAACCATTGTCAGGTAGCACCTAAAGTCAATGCATTGATAAGACATTAAGACAATGTCGGGTTTTTCTTAACTTTTCAAAGGTTCTAACCTGGACAAAGCAACATCAGCAAAGGCTTGCAGCTGCTTTGAATGACCTAATTGTTAAGAAAGAGCTGCTTGAATCTTTGCTAGCTTGGTTACAATGGTCAGAGATGACACTCAATGAAAAAGACAAAGAAGATATTCCACAGGACTTAGATGAGGTTAAAGCACTGATTGAGGAGCATCAGGTAACTTGTATTCTGTAAAACATATCCCTGCTAAAAATTACTCAACCACATATTGTAGATATTTGTTTATTATACACTATGCTATGATTTGCTTAAAACGTTTGCTTTCCTAGATATTTATGGAAGAAATGACACAAAAGCAGCCAGATGTTGATAAGGTCACTAAAACATACAAAAGGAAAGCTGAATCTGCTTCAGGACAGTCTCAGATCCCTGTCTTTGGTAAAGGAAGAGGAGGTTGTAAGTATAAAAATTACTATATAGTACTTTATTTATATGTATACAATTGAACCACCAATTTTATGTTTTCTCTGAATTTACACCATTTTTTTTGTGTGCCCTACAGGCTAACTGCGTCTTTTTTCTTTTCTTTGCAAAATTTATGTTTTCTTGGAATTTACGCTGTTTTGATGTTGTCCTCTGGGAAATGTAAAATTTGGGTTCTTCTGTATTCATTTATTTTAATAAATTCCCCTTCCTAACCAGCTCAACACAGATGTATATGCATATAGTATCCTTGGTCCAATTTAAAAGCACAGACTTGTTCCCAGATTATTTGTGCCCAGATTATTATGCCCATTGTTTTTATTAGGAAATATGTTTTTTGTTATTTCTTGCACTTAAAATGTGACTAATAAAAAAATTATTTAACCATGTTTATGTTGTAACGAAAATGTATTTTAATTTTATAGGGAAAAGATCACAGACGCCAAATTTGTATCCTTCTGGTTCACAGACATCCCTTGAAACTAAAAACCCAAGGGTGAATTTACTTGTAAGCAAATGGCAACAAGTGTGGTTATTGGCATTAGAGAGAAGAAGAAAGCTTAATGATGCCTTGGATAGGCTAGAAGAGGTACAGTCACATATTTGCTATACTAGAATGTGCTGAAGATATGTAAATGTGTGCTTTAACAAATGTGTGTAATGCTGTAATGCAACTTATCTTTTAGTTAAGGGAATTTGCCAACTTTGATTTTGATGTTTGGAGAAAGAAGTATATGCGATGGATGAACCATAAAAAGTCTAGAGTAATGGATTTCTTCAGAAGGATAGATAAAGATCAGGATGGAAAAATCACAAGACAAGAATTCATTGAAGGGATCCTTTCCTCTAGTAAGTTGCTCAGAGATGAGTTGTTCATAGATATCCTGTGCTAAATAATCTTGTAGATCTGCACTTTCTACTACTTTAAAGGTGAAGGAAAGTCTGTTTGCACTTGGGGGTGCCAAATGTTAGGCACCCCAAAGTGATTGTATTGACTTACCTGAAACCCCGGGCCACTGCAGTTTTCTTCCGATAGGAGCCTGGGGTTTCAGGTAAGTCTATACTGGTTATACCAGTGAGCACTACAGAGAGATCTTCTTCCTGCTTCCTCTTTCTTTGAGGGATTGCACATTTTTATGTTCATGTGTATCCTTTGTATCTTTTTTAAGCCATAGTGTTAACATTCTGTTTCCTAGAATTTATTATTAAAGAAGTAGTTACTAAATAAATTTTGCTTGCTTCTTGTTGCATTCTACTGCCTGATCATCTGTTTTTTTTTTTTAGAGTTTCCAACTAGTCGCCTAGAGATGAGTGCTGTGGCAGATATCTTTGATCGTGATGGTGATGGATACATTGACTATTATGAGTTTGTGGCAGCCCTTCATCCAAACAAAGATGCTTACAAACCAATAACTGATGCTGATAAAATTGAAGATGAGGTATTATCTTACTATAATAATTCACATTTATTTATTTATTTTTTAACTCTGATAAATATTTAAAGCAAACATATCTTTGCAGGTCACACGCCAAGTAGCAAAATGTAAGTGTGCCAAGAGATTCCAAGTTGAACAAATAGGAGAAAACAAATACAGAGTAAGTACTTAATTTAGTGACTTTTATTTTTGTTTGATAAACTTTTATTACCATACATATGAAAGCAAACATTTTATTGGTTTCTATGGGTATGAGCCCCAATGTATGCCTACATGCATTGCTGAACATTAAGGGGCATAGTTATCAAAGGTCGAAGTTAAAAAAACTTTGAACTTCAAATTCAAAAAGACCAATTGAATGGAGGT
Organism: Xenopus petersii; assembly: GCA_038501925.1. NCBI lineage: Eukaryota > Metazoa > Chordata > Amphibia > Anura > Pipidae > Xenopus > Xenopus petersii. Next base: position 63,584,542 of record CM076681.1, on the reverse strand, counting down.
CGAAGTTTTTTGGGGTCGAAGTGGGCCGAATTCAGCCTACTTCAAATCGTACGATCACACTTCGAATCGTATGATCGTACTTCGATTCAAATTTTTTTTAACTTCGACCTTCGATCTCCCAAACTCCCCCAATTGCCTCCATACAGGTTGTAGGAGGTCCCCCATAGGCGAAAACAGCACTTCGGCAGCTTTTAGGTGGTGAATGGTCGAAGTCAAAGTTTTAAAGAGACAGTAATTCAAAAGAATTCGACCTTCGAATTTCGAAGTTTTTTCAAATTCCCTAGTCGAAGTACATTAAAAATAGCTTGAAATTCGAAGTTTTCACTTCGAAACTTCACCTCGACCTTTGATAAATCTGCCCCTAACTTTGCAAGTATGTGATCTATTATCCAGAATGTTAGGGACCTGAAAATCTCCATAATTTGGATAACCATACCTCAAATCCAATAAAACACATGAAAACATAACAGGATTGTTTTACAATCAATATGGATATCTGAATAATGGGCTTGCAAATAATGGATCCCATACCTGTATAATAAATTCATTCCCCCATATATAATATAAGGCACTAAGTTTGCCCAGGTACAGTAACCCATGACAACCAATAAGATTCTTTCATTTAAACAGGTGACAAGTACATGCTACCTGCTGATTGGTTGCTATGGGTTGTTGCCCCTGGTCAAACTTAGTGCCTTTTTTTTTACATAACCCCATTTATGTTCAAATTCTTCTTCCTATTGTCCAAATATTGCCAGCCTGTAATTCCTGCCTTGGTGTCTCACAGATTAAAACTGAATATTTTTTGTAAAACTTTTTTATGTATGCAAATGCAATGCTCTAGGCAGTCACATAACTATAGAGGAAGCAGACCCCACACTCACAAGGGAGTCAAGGGCACAAGGGGGGCTGAATGGAGGAGTCTGCTTCCTCTGTAGTCACCCTACTCTCCCAAAATATACACATCTGCTGCAAACTATCCACAGGCTCATGTGCTTGTGGGTGGCAGGGGGGTTAAGTTGCTATGCATGCCGGGTTGTTACACCACTAGCTCTAGGTAACCAAATACATATAAAAATGCCCACAATGAAGTATTTCTCAAGAATATTTGCATAAGGGTGCTTGCAAAATAGCATGTGCTGCAATCTGCAGATTTACCAGGGCAGGTGCAAATAAGTGCCTGCATTGATAAACACACACAAACTATGTTTACATTCTTCTGGCATCAGTGTGAGAATAGCATTATTTCCCATGCTAAAAGGGATACTGTCATGGGAAAAATTTTTTTTCAAAATGAATGTTAATAGTGCTGCTCCAGCAGAATTCTGCACTGAAATCCATTTCTCAAAAGAGCAAATAGATTTTTTTATATTCAATTTTGAAATCTGACATGGGGCTAGACATATTGTCAATTTCCCAGCTGCCCCCAGTCATGTGACTTGTGCTCTGATAAACTTCAATCACTCTTTACTGCGGTACTGCAAGTTGGAGTGATATCACCCCCCTACCTTTCCCCCCCCCCAGCAGCCAAACAACAGAACAATGGGAAGGTAACCAGATAACAGCTCCCTAACACAAGATAACAGCTGCCTGGTAGATCTAACACTCAATAGTACACATTCAGTTACATTGAGAAGGAAAAACAGCAGCCTGCCAGAAAGCATTTCTCTCCTAAAGTGCAGGCACAAGTCACATGATCAGGGGCAGCTGGGAAATTGACAAAATGTCTAGCCCCATGTCAGATTTCAAAATTGAATATAAAAAAAATCTGTTTGCTCTTTTGAGAAATGGATGTCAGTGCAGAATTCTGCTGGAGTAGCACTATTAACTGATGAGTTTTGAAAAAAACATGTTTTCCGATGACAGGATTAGTGATGGGCGAATTTGCGCCGTTTCGTCAGAAAATTTGCGAATTTCGACCGTTTTTTTTACGCCGGCGGGCGTTTTTGACACCGGCATCCGTTTTTTCCGGCGCGGCACAAAATTTTTTTTGACGCCGGTGAATTTTTTCGGGCGAATTTTCGCGGGCATTTCGCTAATTTAATCGCGGGTGCCGAATCGTGCAAATTCGCCGCAAATTTGCACCTGGCAAATAAATTCGCCCATCACTAGACAGGATCCCTTTAATAAAGGCAGGTGTAAGTGCAACACACAAAGGGATTCCTTAAAATGATATACACTCAAGGTAGGGCATACCTTTGACCTGTACTCTTGCACTTTTTGCAGAAATGCAATAAACAGGCATTTAAGCACAATGCACAAATAAAGAGCTGTGTGTGTGACATAATTACATTTGTAAATGGAGAGCCTTATTTTTTACTTGGGTTTGTAAATTAGCCCTTATACATGTTGTTTCAGTAGAAAGCTTGTAGTTATTCAGTTGGTCACTGCAATTACTGTCTTTTTTAGCCGTTATTCATTGACTATAGATGGGAGCTGTACTTTTTTGATACAATTGATGGTTGATGATAGGAAAACTAGAGTGTAAGATGTTATCAGCTGTTCTGATCATTTATAAAAGGCCAATAATTTCAGGGTACATTTATCAAACATATTTTATGTTAAATAACATATTTACAGATCTACATATAATATATTGGCTTATAATAAAAAAAAAAAGACTTGCAGGCCAATTTATCATCCCTGTAATTTTTATCAAACAGTAATGATAGTTACATCTTAGTAAAAAGTTTTTCTAGAATTTACAATTTATTCTCAAATTGTTCAGCAGGAAAAAATGGTCATAACAAATTGATTAAAACTTTTTTTCACTATCTTTCTGACAGTCAAGAAAGCTTTGATTAATCCAAAAATAAATTTGAACTTCTCCTGGTTTCGTCAATGTGGTCCTTCAAACAATTTGTCCCTTAGTTTAGTTCCTTCTCAAATGGTATTACAGAGAAGCTTTTATTGTAAGATAAATGGTTCTGAGATGTGGGGTTAATACTGAAACAGAAATCTTGTGGCACTTAATTTAATATGCTGATTGGTAAAAGTAACCAGCATAACTGGAATAATAATGAGACAAAACACCTTAAGTATCTCTAAGATTAAAATAAAATGTAAAATGATAATTACACTAATTGTTGTTTTTTCCATTTTAATTTCTTATCAGTTCTTCCTGGGAAATCAGGTATTAATCAGTAACGTGTTTAAATATGTGTTATTAATAATGAAGCTTCACTGCCATTATCATAACTCACATATCCATTTTGTTCTGCTTGAAAAATAACTATGCTGGTGAAAAGGCTTTGATGTTCTTTATCGTGTAGCTTTGCATAATTGCAGTTCATAGCCCGATAGGAAAATCATGTTTATGCACCAGTCCACCCCTTCAATTTACTTAAGGAACATTGAAAGGGTGACATTGTAGCTGCATACTACATGCATGTAATGGAAGTATAAAACACTATCCAACGAATTTAGAATGGTGATGAGGTTCCTTTAACACTTAAAGCTTCATATGGTTAAACCTGGGTGAAGATTGTCAATACCTTGAGCAGCATGCTTTATTTTTTTCCATCAGTCTGTTCCTCTTGTCAGTCGTGGCCAATTTAATCATCCAAGGATAAGAGTTCAAACTGTTTTTCCATCAGCCCTCTAAGCACGATAAGCATGTTCAAGAATGCTCTTTACTATTAAAGAGTATGGCCTAAATGGTTTTAATATGAGTTTCTGAGAGCTCATCTGACTTATCAGATGAAGGAAGACCAATTAACATCTGTCAGAAGTTGAAAGGTCTTGGTGGCAACATTGGGTTGGAGTTAGCAGTTTTCAAGACTTGGCCAGATGAATAGAAAACACACCAGAATCATAGTAGACTTGCATTTAATCTTTCTTTTCATAACAAATAAACGATATAAGTAACAGAAGCAGTATTTTTTTCAGTATTACACATTAGATCAATTGACCCTAATCCTAATTGACCCTAAGGGGCACATTTACTATTGGTCCAATATCTAAGTAAATGTGCCCCTAAGTGTAGACAGGGCTTTAAGGTTTCTTTAAAGAACTGCCACCAAATTAGAAAGCCATATAGATATGTACAATGAATTCAGCATATGCTATATAGGCAGTTACTGTAAAAAGGCATCCTTATGGTTTCCTCTTCTGAATAAATGAAGGGGATACTTGGAAGCAGTTTGTTCTTGTGGGTGGAACTGCTTATCTCCTGCTCACTCTTATTCACTTAACTTCATAGAAATATATTTCTAAACCCAAGGTTTAAAGCATGTTCTATCATAATTTCACTGCTGGGTTAAGGGATAACATTCTCAGTTTCCATCTCCTTTAAATTGTCTTGATTTCCTTCCAGCTATCATCTTCACGCAAATCAGTTTTTTGTAATCATTGTTGCATGAGTTTTCTGCAGCCTGTTCCTCAAAATTGGAAGTATATTACTTGTAATTAATGACAATGCAATTAGACATTTGCTAAGCACCCTGCTGGTACCAGACATAACCTGCATATATATTGTTATAGCTACATTTGGTACATTTGTCTTGCCCTTAACTAAAAGTATCTTTCTTCTTTAAGTTTGGTGACTCCCAACAACTTCGCCTTGTTCGTATTTTGAGAAGCACTGTGATGGTTCGAGTTGGTGGTGGGTGGATGGCACTTGATGAATTTTTAGTGAAAAATGATCCTTGTAGAGGTAAGCTAAAGAGAAACCTTGAGAGAAAGATATATGAAGCAACACTGGCATCCTTAATGTTAACTCACATAATGTAAAGTTATTCATATTTCTGCGTTTCTAACAGCAAGCAAAAGGTTTTAAAGGGGATGAACCGTATTTTTAACCCAGATAATGGGTTTTCATTATTTTTCTATAAATGTTCAAAAAATCAAGGTAACTTATTTTGTTATTTTTGTTGCTTCACATTAATGATAGAAGTCCCACTGTTCTCATCCATAGAATCCAGTGAAACAGAGGCCTCAAATCATCAAAGGTCAAATTAGCTTGAAACAGAATAGAATACAGTCTGGTTTTCATTATTGTTTTGCCAAATATTCCAGGCTTTGATCCATTGATTTTATTCCTTTAAGTTTGTTTCTTTTCATTTCTCCACTTTATTTTACAGAGTACTCATAATAATAAATAATAATATTTGTTCATTCTGCACATAAAAGCCTATTTTATAGTACATGACCAGCTCCAGGATAAATAAATGTGAAACATCTCAACTTCTAACATAAACTTGTTTCTATCATATTTTGGTTTCTGTTTTTCTGGACATTGGGAGACTGGGTTGATTCCCACTCCTTGTGACCATCCCTACATCCGGAGACTTCCCATTTGTAAACCACTGTAGTATTATGTGACAAATGTGAGACTGTCCATTACATGTGCTAGGTCTCTTTAGGAGGAAAAAACACTTGAATGGGACAATATTTTTAATAGTTTTAATACTTCCAATAACTTTAGTAGTTTTATATTAAATATTCTTGGACTTGGTCATTTATAAATCAATTTGTATGTCTTTATTGGGAGTTTGAAAGTGTCTAAATAACTATTAATTGTATCTTAAGATCAAGCTCTAGGTTACCCATTTAATTCTATTCAGTAATCCTTATTTATATCTATAGCTGTTTCTAATAGTATCTTTTTGTTAGAATTTTAGGTTTATACCTTTACAAAGGTAGACAGATTTCAGTTACAAATCTTTATGAATTTCCATTTTTAGAATTTCTTATTGTAAATCTTTGTGGAGCACTGATGACAGTAACAAATAGATGGTGCTGTTGGGATGGACAGTGGTTGGTTAAGTTGCTAATTATGGCAGTATGTACAGTATCTGAAGATGCCTATATCAACCCCTCCTTGTGTTTTTCACAAAAGCTGTTGTTGTCATGAAGAGTAAAAGTGGTTATTTGCATGATGTGTGCATTTTATGAACGTATGAAATTAAAGGCAACTGCAGTCTTCAAAGCCAAATGGCCATCATTTGAGGAAGTATGCATGTGTGTCTCTGTGAAAACAGAGTGTAGAATGAATTGTCTGTGTAGTTAAACTTAACTATCAGTGAAGCGTGACTTCATGTGTTTTTTATGTCTCATATTCTTTCCTCTGCTGTCTTTTACAAAATAATACATTGCAAGATTACTGAAGAGGTATATGAGACACATAGCTAAACAATTTCAAACTGACAAAATTCTTAGTTCTTTTTATGTTCTTATTCTGTTTGGTCTGATTATATTCAATTTCTTTGTTTCCCTGTGATAAAATTTTACTTTCCTACTTATATCTTCCTTATTTTTCTTGACTGGTGTTCTGTCATTTCTTCCTAGTTCATCATCATGGATGTAAAATGTTACGCTCGGATTCAAACTCTTCAATTACTACTCAGCCTCTTATAGGTTGGCAATATCTCCCTTTCTTTCATTTCTTTAGATTTCAACTCATTTCCCTCATTCGCTTTGGCACTTTCCTGTGTTTGTCATTATTTTATTTTTGTGTAATGCATGCGAGTTTGACTTTACTGTAAGGCTTATAACATGTGTTTAGCATGTATTGTGAGGGGTGTTTTCAATAACGTTTTCATATTTATAAACTAGAGAGACACATTGCATGCTTACTATTCTCTACAAAATACACTCATTTTGTGTACTTTAAATAAGGGCCATGGGCCCCACATTCAGGGAAGGCCTTGCATTCTGTGTCCAGTTATCTAGATTTGTACTGTATACTGTATGTTTGGCAGTTAATGCATTTGTATGTTGGCCTTGCATATGGCAGCACTTTTGGGAACAACTGCATTCACTAAAGAAGGAAATGCGTCAACATGCTGATATAAGGCCTTAATAATTAGCACACTTTACTGAATCCTAGTTTTGCATAGTGCTGTAACCGTGGTAGCACTGTCATAGCAAGGTTGATAACCTGCAGAAAATAACATTTATTTAAAATTAAAATATACTGCTTGCCCAGATTCTGCCTTTTTAATTCTTGAATGATACCATACTTTGCATATTGGGGTAAATACAGTGTAATCAGGCTGCTCAATATATTTTATTTTCTTTGTACCATTATTGGTTAAAGTGTCATCATCTCAAACATTCTGTCACTTGCTGTTTACAAAGGGGCCGATTCACTAAATTCGGGTGAAGGGTTAGAATAAAAAAAAACTTCGAATTTCGAAGTTTTTTTGGGCTACTTCGACCATCGAATGGGCTACTTCGACCTTCGACTACGACCTTCGACTTCGAATCGAACGATTCAAACTAAAAATCGTTCGACTATTCGACCATTCGATAGTCGAAGTACTGTCCCTTTAAGAAAAACTTCGACCCCCTACTTCGGCAGCTAAAAGCTACCGAAGTCAATGTTAGCCTATGGGGAAGGTCCCCATAGGCTTGCGTGTGATTTTTTGATCAAAGGATTTTCCTTCGATCGTTGGATTAAAATCCTTCGAATCGTTCGATTCGAAGGATTTAATCGTTCGACCGAACGAAAAATCCTTCGATCGATCGATCGCAGGATTTGCGCAAAATCGTTCAACTTCGATATTCGAAATCGTACGATTTTAGTTCACAGTCGAATATCGAGGGTTAATTAACCCTCGATATTCGACCCATAGTGAATCGGCCTCCCCGTGTATTTATAGAAGTAATGGCATGAGCTTTGTGGAATGCATACAGGAGCTAGAGAATTCAATAAAGTGACAACATATTAAGTGATCTTTATAGTCTGTCAGTGAAGTTGGTCATTTTCGACCAGACTGACTTGATCATAATTCCAATCCAATTATCACAACCAGATCTCACTGTATGCTCTTTAGTACTTTCACTCCGGTGTCTTCCTTTAACTAATACACAAGGGTAAGTGGAGCAAACTGGGCAGAGAAATGGAAAGGTATAGTTAAAGTGTTATGCTGTGACAAATATGTAAGAAGAGAATTACCAGGTAAGATATAAATGTATGTATGTGTGTATGCACAGTTGACTGTAACATATAACATCTTTAACTATAGTAAAGCAATACTTATGTGGTCCTATAAAAATCCATAGGATCCAAAAGTTCCTAAAGGCCCAGCCCAGTGATACTTACATACAGTAGTTGACACTATACATGGCTATAGTCTCCTCTGCAGAAACGTCAGCTGCGCTGGGCTGGAAGGCAGTGCAATTCTTCCATAGGCTGGAGTACAATTTTCATTTGTAATTAACGTGAAAAATTGTGCCACCCCCATCCTAGCATGTCCGATGCAGAGGAGCCTAATATATCAGCATTGCTTTAAGGAATTGTGAGATAGCAATTTGTCACTGTACAGTGGGCATATGGTTTCTAGGCAATGAAGATTCTCAGCAAATGCACCTTCTTGAACTTTAATATGTAAAAAGAGTCTTGGTTATGTGCATGCTGGAAATATTATATTCATAATTCACTTACAAAGTTTGTAACTGTCTTATATGGCATTACTAAATCCTACTTTAAGCCTGGCTCATGCTTGTGTTGAGTATTTCTTTGAATGATTCTGAAAGGCAATGTTTTTATAAGGCTAATTAATAATCAAGACAGTATCTAATTATTAACTAATATTACTGTACACAAATTCAATTAATGTGAAATGATAATGTAAAACCATTTAATCTGAAAATACATATTTTGAAGTCTGTGCAGTATAATTCTCTTTGTGTACAGTGTTTGTATAGTAAATCTACTCATACAGTACATTTTCATGTTACTGTCTGCCCTGTATGCTGAGATGTTCTACTTATTTCTTCTTCTAACAAAGCTCAGATAATGAATTGTATTAAACTGTTGAGTTTGTTTGAGTTTTATGAGTTCAGCTAAGACACTTAATTCTTGTTATAGCTAAAGGAAGGACGAATATAGAGCTGCGTGAGAAGTTCATGCTACCAGAAGGTGCTAGCCAGAGTATGACTCCATTTCGGCCAAAGGGTCGTAGATCTAGACCATCTTCAAGAGGTGCATCTCCTAACAGATCAAATTCTAGTCCAAACATACAATGCAGTCCATCATTGGCTGCAAGTTCCTGTACACCCAAGGTATGTAACAGTGACCATTCAAACATTATTTTATTTATTAGTTCATAAGGCACAGAGATTAGTTAACTTCTAACATAATAGTTCCAAAGTTTTTGAACATATTGAATAGGAATGCAGCTTCATGTATTTGCATATTTTTGCCATTTTGTGCTAAGAAGACCTGAGAAATCCTCAATCCCCTAACCATTATTGCATTTTTTGTCATCTGTTTTGTTCTGCCCTGAAAAATTAATGATAATTTCAGAATGTCTTGGCTCTCTCCACACAGTGACTAGAACACACATGGTATCCAGGTTCAGCTGTTACCCCATTTGGTGATCATATATATACAAATGTGTGTGTTTATATTTACTCACATTTATATCAATTAATGATATTTTATTTTTAACAGTGATTCATCTGTTGACATGTTGGTATCAATAAGTTTAATTAAAGTTTGTACTGATCATAAAATGAACTACAACATTTTGCCCATCAGTTTCTTAATAAATAAAGAAAGAACATGCACACCTGATGTTGGAATTTTGTGGCTTGACATCAAATAAAACATGGGTATTATACCCATTTTGAATTTAATTACATGTGCTTTTTGTCCACATCAGTACCTTCCCACATTAATAAGGTATTCGCGTGGGTCCTGGAAGTTGTAGCTCAGAAACAACTGGTGGTCCTCAAGTTGGACAGAGACTACTGGGAGATTGGCATGAATCTGAAGTTCTAGCCAGCCTTAATGACCTATATAAGCTGTTCTATAATATTTTGACTTACCATTGTTCCATACAGACACCCCTCCATTTAACACGCAATTATGGTAAGCCTTGGCTGGCAAATAGCAAAACATCAACATCCTGTAAGAGTCATGAGTCCCCAGAATATCAACTCACATCTCTGGAGGTACAGTAAAGATAGAACATCAGAATGCGTATACTCTTGAAATCGCAACTTCACTAACCACTCGGAAATTCCCGCCGACCTCTATCTCGCACATTAACACATTCCTTTATCGATACTCATTTTCAATATACAACACTTTATTTCTTTCTTTTCTGTTCTTGATTAAAAGAAGAATTGTTTCCCTTTCTAAAATTATAAGTTAATAAAATGCATTGCTTGTAACACAATTCATGCCCACAGTGTCTAATCATAATTCTTGCTTATTATTTTCTTTTAAAGGACCAGTAACATCAAATTTTTTTTTAAAAAAAATTCATTAGTATACATAGAAAAAAAACACCAAGACAAATTAAACTTTAAAATCGCAAAGTCTTTATTAAGAAATAACTTACCAAAACTCTGCTTGTGCTCCTCTCCAGAAACCGATCGAGTGATCCATCGTGCAACGCTTGATTTCTCCTCCCTGCCTTCCTTATAAGAGATAGCCAGGGAGGAGAAATCGATCGCCGCACGATGGATTGCCGCCATGACGCCTTTTCTAGAGAGGAGCGGAGTTTCGGTAAGTTATTTCTTAATAAAGGCTTTGCAATTGTAAAGTTTCATTTGTCTTGGTGTTTTTTTTCTATGCATACTAATGAATTTTAAAAAAAAAAATGTTTGTTACTGCTCCTTTAAATATGATATTTCAAGTATATACAATGTTTAGTAGAATAAGTAGAATATAATTGAGCCACTGAACAGATATGGGTATGGGAACTCTTATAAGGAAACTTTGGATCCTGTAGCTTGCTGGTTAAAGTGTTTTTCTGAAATTGCTAGTGCCACTGTATATTAAGATATATTTTAGCAAACCACTAACCAATTGAGTGGAACGGTGTTAAATTTAGAGTTAAACCCCATTTTCACTGCTGCTTCCTTCCTTCACTTTCAGGCAGAAATGGAGGAGACGTAAAGTGGTAACGAACTCCTAACCCTCTCCCAAATCCTTTATAACCCCAGCTTTCAAAGATTTTCCTTGATTTGGGAGTGAATGCGGGCTCGCTAGTTTTTGGGGTGTGCCAGAATCCTGATATGGGATCCCTTACCTGTACTGTTTATATTTTTAAAATGAAAAACATCAGTGTTTTAAACTAAGATATTTTATTTAGAGACATTGTGAACTAAATGTAGATATTCTAAGCTATTCTATTATTGTTTTTATTTCCCTTTAACATTAAGATCCCTTATATAGGCTGATTGGGCTGCCATTCGCCTGTTCATCTCCAGGGCAAAATGGCTTCTTAGTGAAAAGAAATCCACAGATACAATTTCCCATCTGAAGAGATTAATTACAGTCTAGTTTGGATATTATAAGTGTTAGTAAATTCTGTGTACAAGGTATTTTTTCCATAGGTTTGGGCAAACTATACTGGTTAAATAGAATAGTATTATACCCATTTTGAATTTAATTACATGTGCTTTTTCCACATCAGTACCTTCCCACATTAATAAGGTATTTGCGTGGGTCCTGGAAGTTGTAGCTCAGAAACAACTGGTGGTCCTCAAGTTGGACAGAGACTACTGGGAGCTTGGCATGAATCTGAAGTTCTAGCCAGCCTTAAGCTGGCCATAGATGCAAAGATCCGATCGTACGAATCATCGTACGATCGGACTTTCCCATCTCCCGACCCGCCACTAACCATTCAGATCAAACTCTTACCAGTCAGATTAGTTAAAGAACAGATCAGCAATGTTCTACCCCTGACAGCAATTGTACGATATCTATGTCCAACCAAAGCTAGTGATAGTCTCCCACTGAAAATCGTACAATCGGCAATACACGCAGAGATATTATCGGCAGCCGACAGAAATTTTCTAACCTGTCCGATCGACCAAACGACCGATCTCCGCCGGACAAAAAATGTCGGGACTCTCCACACATGGTCCGAATATCGTACGAATCCTTGATTCGTACGATCAGATCTTTGCGTCTATGGCCAGCTTTAATGACCTATATAAGCTGTTCTATAATATTTTGACTTACCATTGAAAAGAAATCCACAGATACAATTTCCCATCTGAAGAGATTAATTACAGTCTAGTTTGGATATTATAAGTGTTAGTAAATTCTGTGTACAAGGTATTTTTTCCATAGGTTTGGGCAAACTATACTGGTTAAATAGAATAGAATTCTACTTTGCTATTGGTTTGTAATTTTTATGTTATCTTTATAGGCAACACTGCAGCCCTAGTTTCCAGAAATGAAGGTTGTCAAATTAGCTTTTATAACTTAATACACTGCAGAGTGTTGGTCAGGTTTGGATTTAGGTCCTGAAGTTGTCAATTTACTTGTGGGCTACTGAACTGTTTATACGTGGTATCCCATATTCCAATGTAGTCATGGTGTTTGTATAGAAATCCTACAATTATATGTTATATTTAGTTATGAGCATTGTGTTTATTTCACACAGACAACACCTATACAAGGAAGCAAGCTGAGGCTCCCAGGATACATCTCTGGCAAAGAATTTCACTCGGCAGGAGACAGTAACATTTTAACCACTGTGGCCACCAAAGTCAGGACACAGTTTGCAGGTAGGAAATCTCTTATTCTATATAACTTAACATCTTTGATATGATTCTTTTCCTTTCTTATAAACTGGCAATGTATACTTGTATATGGTTATTTACCATATAGACATATACACAGTACATATATCTAATTTGGCCTGTGCTCCACAAAATGTTGGAGATATAGCCAAAGCTAGTGTGAAATATACAGTGTTCTGCTTTATTAGAACAGAATTCCTTTTTATTTACTTACTGTTGTTAGTGCTACTAAACAACACAACTGGGAAAAAATTGGGAGTTTTTGGGGCGTCAAAACCGGATAAATTGTATGATTCTGATTTTTTCACGAATTTTTTTTCACAAGTATTTTCCTGCACCAGATTTTTTCAAATTAATTTATTGATAAATACAGTAAAAATGTGTATGGGAGTTTGGTCCAAGTGGTTTTAATAAAAAATTTCTGATTTTAGTAAATAACCCCTCCCTTGTGTCAGTCAACATTTCTCTGTGTGCCATACACTTATTTTTTTAGGATTTCAGTACTGTACAAGTACGTAAAATACCATTTAAATTCCTGTTTATCAAAATAAGGAGAACAGTTTTTTTGTGTGGAGACTGTACTAAATAAAGAAACTCGCTGAAATTGTGTTCCTGCATAGTAGTTCATCTTAGATTTACCATAACTGGTGATTAAATGAACTCTAAAGTAATGCTGTTTTCTGTAATTCTTTTAGACTACAGGAAAACTCCAAGTCGTGCCGGAAGCAAAGCTGGAAGCAGATCAAGCAGTCGGCGTGGCAGCGATGCCTCGGACTTTGATATTTCAGAAATCCAATCAGCATGTTCTGATATGCCCGAAACTGTTTTAAACAGTGGCAGGCCTTCTCCACGAGCAAGTCCACGTTCAGGAACAGGCAAACCTTGCAAAATTCCAACGCCACAACGACGGTCGCCAATGAACAAACCCAACAAACTGACAAAAAGATAGGGCACCTTGCTCTGCACAGCTTTTTCTTTGCCTATTTAAGTTTCTAAGATGTAAAAACTATTGTGTAAAATGCGATGTTTGATTTTAACCCTGCAGATGGCCTTAAATGTATGTTTGTCCTGTTTTTTTACACATATTTGTATCAACATTTCATTGTCTTATCGTTTGGAAGAGTGGAAGGGAGATTCAATTAAACGAACCTGTCCCTCTTTGTGTGCCGGACATCCACTAAAGCAGTTGTTGAATGTATTTATAACTCTCTCTATTCTGGAAGACAGTACACTATGCCCCTCACTGCTTCATTAGTTACCAATATGAATACCTCAGATTGACAGCATTTATACTAGTGCATTAAAGGAGAAACAATTGGAGTTTCTGGAATTACAAACACGAAATCTTTAGTCACTTGAATATGTATTTATGCACACTGCGTTTATTTTTACAGTTTTAAGTTGGGGATCTCACAGATCGGTATTTATTACATTTTTTTTAAACAACGACCTGTGAGATTCTGTTCAATAGAACTTTAAACGTGTCCAAGTAATAGCATTAAGTGCATAAGTGAGGTTTTCTTTTGCTTGAGTGGATGATAGCTATGTGTCATCAGACTACTTTTGTATGAAACACGTTTTGCTTGCGAGATCTAAGTAATAAAACATGTCCAAATCCGACTGCTAGAAATGGTTCTATCATCTATACATTGAGGAGAGAATTCAATACCGTTTCCTCAACTTAAAAGGTGGAGTCAAAAGTCAACCTGATATATCAGTGAACTAACATAATATGGACGCAGTTGATGTGTTTTCAAACAGTTGACAATATAAACTACCTGATGATTGCTTGCTACAGGTTGCTAGACAAGCTTTAGACCATAGATTAACATACATTACATTACCTGCAAAGCTGGTGAAAAGTAGAGTCCTGGCTGAAGAAGAGCTCATTGCTGCAACATTCTTACAATCATATTTATGTTTTACAGTACATTTACAAATATCTTTAAAGCCATTGATTTTTTTTTATCAATGGATATTAAAAAAAAATAATATATATTTATTTAAAAAAGAAAGATAATAGGGGTCATCTACTTAACAAGGTAAAGTGTGCAGTGGGATTTTGGGCACAGATCAATATGTTTTATTATCCTAAAAAGTAGATTTGGGGTTATTGGCAAGTGCAGTGTAATCATGTACAGTATATCTGCCAGTACAACTGATTCAGGCAGAGAATTCCACATCTTCACTACTCCCGATGTAAAAAAACCCCTTTTTCACATTTCAGGTGAAATGCATCTCCTGGAAGCAAGTCCAGACTGAGAATTAAAATAGGCCCTGGCATTTCAGGTACACAGAGGCCCAAACAGCCCACACAGAGGCCCAGACAGCCCCCACCAGCCCACTAAATATTGACTTTCTATGGCACCTTATAGCAGCCCCTCTGGCATTTGCCAGAACCCACAAATTGCCAGTTCGGGCCTGCCAGGAAGCATCAACTGGTTAGTAAAGAATAAGAGAGTACAAAGTTGGATTGATCCAGTTGTTGGCCCTGTGGCCAAACATAGGATCATACTGCACACCTGTGAGGAGCACATCAATGTGCCAAAGCTGCCCAGTTATATTTTCAGCCATGTGTTGGTGAACAGGACCCCATGCATTGCCCATTAAGCTGCCAATTCAGTCCAGAGAGCTTTTATGCAGTCTTTTGTGTTGGCCTAAAATGGCTCACCCAGGTAGATGACTCTAGACCAGTGATCCCCAACTAGTGGCTCATGAGTAAAATGTTGCTCACCAACCGCTTAGATGTTGCTCCCAGTGGCCTCAAAGCAGTTGCTTATATTTGAACTCCAGGCTTGTTTTGGTTGCATAAAAACCATGTGTACTGCCTTCTGCAGGCTGCCAGTCCAGATAAGGGCTACTACATGATCAATCACAGCCCCTCCTCCAGGAAATGTTCATGCTTTTGTTGCTCCCCAACTCTTGCTACAATTGAATGGGGCTCACGGGTAAAAAAAAAGGTTGGGGACCCCTGCTCTAGACGCTATAAATGAGTCACACTTGGGTTCAGCAGAGGAATTGGGATGATGCGGTCCTCAACTGATGAGATTATCATTACAAAGAATTAGCAGACATTGACTGGAAACAGATATTGACTGGAAAAGGCCTTTTGCTGACAGCGTCAAGAAGGGCTCAAATATCTGCCAACATATGGCCATGTTTTGTCATTATAACGGTAGCCACTGATTGGGGGAAGTTACATGATGGATTTAAGGATCAACTCTAATGCTCAGACTGACCAAAGACAAATACATAGTTATCAATAAATGACTCAGCTCACTTCAACCCAGAAAAAAACAAGTGCTCTTAATTTACTTTTTATGGTTGAGTAACTCAGTGGTAATGATGGCGTTTCTCTAAACATATGATCAAGCACAAGGAATGAATAATGTCAATGGTATCTATTCTAACAGACTGTCTAGACAATTGAACAAAATGTTAATGATTTATCCCATAGAATGTACCATTGTTCCCGGGGGGGGGGGAGTATATGCATTTCATGCTAAGCTGGAAATAATTGTAGTTTTCATATTGTTTTAGCATGGTTGTTTATATACCCTTTGTAAAAGTTTTAAGTATAACCATGCAACATAAGCTGTTGGTTGTGAATCACTTATTTTCATTCTGTTATGAATAATGTTTTACCCTCTGCCCCTTTGCAGTAACATCTGTGCTACTGAATTTCTTTCATTTTGTGATTTGACTATTTAGACAGAAGGGTTTATTTAAAAAGAAAATGTCGATATATACAGTCAATACATGTATATAACTAAGATATAATTAATCCTTAGTAGAAGCAGAGCCAGCCTATTGGGTTTATTTATTGTTTACCTGATTTTCTAATAGACTTATGAAGATCCAAATTACATAAAGATCCATTATCGAAAAACCCCAGGTCCAGAGCATTCTGGAAAATGGGCCCATACCTGTATATATACAGTATATACACAGTATAAATACAGTAGGTTACATAGGAACCCGGAAGCCTTAGTTTGCTCTTTTCTGGTCACACTATTCCAATGGCAGATTAAAACAAAGTTTATTTACTGGAACAGTTCTGGTACTGGTGGTGCACGGTATATTATACATTATAATACCATATAGACATATAGAAGAATTTAGTCACAGAATAAAGTAGGTCTCACTCTGGGGTACTGGGTAGATTGTCCTCTCTGATGAACTCTAAATGGTTCTCTTATACCCTGCATTTATACACTTAGGTCAATAAACTGTTGAAACACACCAATGATACAAACACTCAACACCCCTTGGTCCTTGGTGAAACGTACACTGCTCTGCTAAATCAGTCTGCTTCTCTTTCTCTCTCTCTGAGTGACTACAGATAGGATCTAACCTGGCTCTAGCATGTCTTCATACACAGATTTTCCCAACTTCCAAGATGTCTGCTCTTACTACATGACTGTCTCTTGAGGCCTTACCTACCCTAGAACTCCAATACCATCTTTCATAAGGAGAGTCCAAAAACTGGTTACCCCCTTACCAATTAGACAAGAAGGGGGACACCATCTGTCATCCCTGTACCAGTGAGAATTCATAAGCCACTCACTGGACTTGTCTACATGTAAATACAGTTAATGGGGAACTATCGCAAAAGGTTCAGCAACCTAATACAGCGTTTCAGTTAATTTAGTTCATTAAATGGTAAGGAGAGTAGAATAAATATAGCTGGAACTCTAATAAAGATGGGACACTCTTGAGCTACAGGGCTTATCTGTTATGTAAACTGTGACTTTTGTCATATTTATTGTAGCTTGAATGTATACTATAGTAGCATTGAAGTAGTAAATTAAACATACATCTTTTTACCATTGCAGAGTAACAAGTAGCATAACTAGGGGGCGCTGGACCCCCCCAGCAAAAAAATCCTTAGGGGGACAGACCCCTGCATGCAGATAGACCTGCACCCGAACCCTCCTCACCACGTGCACCTTCTTTAACCTATTTGTGCCTATTGTTATACAGTAACTTTCTCTGGCAGCAGAGTGGCTGTAGAGAAAATAGACCCCACATTCACAGGGGTCTGGGGAACAGGGGGGCACAGATTGAGGGGTCTGCTTCCTCTATAGTTATATTTAAATGTGTATAAAACCCATTATTTTTTGATGATTCGGTTTCTCTAATGGTCTATATGTGTCAGGTACTGAACAAAAAGTTTTGGAACTGATTCACAAAATACCCAATAAGAAGTGCAATGTATTGCTTGTGGTATTTACTTGCGCAACTTGGTTTAAGAAAGGCTTCTGTGGTATCAGTCAAGATCAGATTTGCAGGTTATTGAACTACTTGATGGTTTATTCCAGTGTGACCTAAAGACTTGCATGAATGTCATAAGCAGCTGATGTTGGAAAGATTCAGCAAGCCAAGTCATAGGAGGTTATTTATTAAAGTCTAAACCAAAAGCTTGAATAATTTGAGTTTTTTGGAATTTTTTGTGAAAAAAACCCCAAATTTTTTCGG
Source organism: Xenopus petersii (assembly GCA_038501925.1). Classification (NCBI taxonomy): domain Eukaryota; kingdom Metazoa; phylum Chordata; class Amphibia; order Anura; family Pipidae; genus Xenopus; species Xenopus petersii. Next base: position 63,566,572 of record CM076681.1, on the reverse strand, counting down.
AATTTATTAAACACCAGAAGGGTGTTAAAAGTCTGAATAAAAATGTACACCAACTAAGACCTGCCGAGTTCATGTAGAAGTCAAAGGGAGAAGTCCAAGAGATATGATCTGCGCTGGGTTTCACGCAATAATCCGAAGATTTCGTGGTTTTCAATAAAAAAAATGTTTTAAAAATGTTTTTTTTTCGTTTTTTCCTGCACAGGAAATTTTCGGAAAAATGTATTGACAAATAAGGGGAAAAAAACCTGTGCAAATTTGGTCAGAGTAGTTTTCAGAAAATTTTGATAAATATTCCCCCCAAGTGATTGTGTCACCTAAATACAGACTAATTGGCTGAATGGAAGGCATTAGTTTGCCTGTTATCAATTACTCCTGAAATTTGCAGTTTTCAATGATATTTATCCCTTCAATGCTTAGGAACCATTATTTCACTGACAATAGATAATGAGGTAATGAGCTTATCTCTGAGGCAGTTAAATGATCCTTCTCTGGAGACAGTCTTATAATACTGAGCCAGGATATAGGATGTAGGATAAGCATTAATGGAATCAGTCAATGAAATAGGATTACACAGAATATGGGATGAGACTATTCCTACAGCAACTGTTTTGCACATTATGAAATTAGATCACTGAACATATTCCCAGCGATCTCCATTAATGTGAACTAAGATATTGGCTTATGAGTGGTGGGACTAGGTGGGAACTGTTGTTTCAGTTAAAAAGTGTGCTAAAATCAGTTTTTGTTATGGTTGGTTCCATGCAAAGGGACAGCTGTGCAATTCTTTCTGGGCTTACTAAAATATCCCTAAATAACCAGGACAATCTGAAATGGAAGAATCATTTCTGGAAAGTGGACAGATTTTGAACTCGGTCTCTACCGGGTTTACCTTGACATCACCTGGGACGACAAAGGTGAACTAAGTTAATACATTGTTTAAATCTACTGTTAGAAGGGATTATCTGTAAACCTTAAATAAAAAGGATCCGTTTTTTTATGGTTAAAAGCCACTGAAGTTTCCACCTGAAGTTTCATGAAGACTTCTCCAATCATGAGCTTCGACTACACCAAGTCTGTTGTGCTAAGGCAGTGAACCCCAACCAGTGACTTATGAGCAACATGTTGCTCATCAAGTATGGTGTTTATACAAATGGCCTGTAGGTGTCACTGTGCACAAGAGTTATACTCGGTATACATAGTACTTTCTATACAGCTTAAAGTGTTAGAGTTGAAGTTACTGTTGAAGTTACTGTTGAAGTGTAATGGCTGCATGAACCTGCTAATAAAGCACTGTAAGACTCTACTCATCCTCGGCTACCAAAACATAACACCAACCCCTTGGCTTTTGCTTTCAGTGGCCTCAAAGCAGGTGCTTATTTTTGAATTCCTGGCTTGGAAACATGTTTTGCTTGTATAATAACCATGTATACTGAGGTTGCCAGTCTTGCCAGGATACCAATAGCCAATTACATCCCATATTTGACACCCTCAAAAATGTTTTGCATGTTTATGTTGCTCTCCAATTTTTGTTTTAATTTGAATGTGGCTCACCTGTAAAAAAAGGTTAGGGGACCCCTGTGCTAAGGGGTACATGGAGAAAAAGCAGTGACTCAGGCCTGGGCTGACAATCTGTGGGTTCTGGCAAATGCCAGAGGGGCTGCTGTAAAATGCCATAGAAAGTGACTATTTAGTGGGCTGTTTGGGCCTCTGTGTACTTGAAATTCCAGGGCCTATTTTGAACCCTAGTCCAGATCTGCACTGCAACAAATATTTTCTCCAATGAATTCAAACTCAGTGTCTCCGGGCAGCTAACCACTCTTCCTCTATTGCCAACTGCATTCTGCATGACTTACAATATAAATGGAACTAATTTAGTACAGGTATAGGATCCCTTATCCAAAAACCCAATATCCAGAAAACTCCAAATTACGGAGTCTCCCATAGACTCAATTTTATCCAAATAATCCCAATTTTTTAAAACGATTTCCTTTTTCTGTGTAATAATAAAACAGTAGCTTGTACTTGATCCCAACTAAGATATAATTAATCCTTATTGGAAGCAAACCCAGCCTATTGGGTTTATTTAATGTTTAAATTAATTTCTAGTAGACATAAGGCATCAAGACCCAAATTACGGAAAGATCCGTTATCCGGAAACCCCCAGGACCCGAGCATTGTGGATAACCGGTCCCATACCTGTATATGCTCTCATCACCTCCAATCTCCTCCAACCCAATTCTGGGTTTGGCTTGTCTGGTGTCCTTAATTCACACTTGCCACTTGCCACACTTGTTGTTGGCCAATGCGGGAGATTGGGCAAGGGACAGAGACACATGGATATAATGTGGTTTATAATCATTTCCTATGCAAGAATAATAACAGAAAAAAAGCTTCTTTAGTTCTTCTTTAATGGAAACATATCACTGGTGCTTTATCTTGACTAAAAAAGGGGGAACATATTTTTATATATAATAGCAAATAAAAGAAGCCAGCTAAAAATACCTTAGATCGTTCAGATAAGATACGAAAACAAAATGAATATTTACTTTCAGCCAATGCTTGCTATAGTTGTTGCATGTTTAGAATGCCTTTAGCCCCGTCAGAGAAAAAAAAAATTGGGGATCTGAAGATTATGTTCATATAAGGCAAAGCTGATCCACTATGATACAATTACAGTTCTGTAAAACAGAAAAATCTAGGTGAGGGTCCCTGCCAAAAAATGAATCAGTTTCAGGCTGTTCTACTTTCCATTGCCTAATAGTTATGTTTGAGCGATAGCCCATAAAAACTACACTGATTGGAATAGCAGACTCACTGGCAGGAATAAAACAGCACTGGCAGCCATCTCTGGGACATTATTTAATCCTGTTCTAAATTTAGAGTAAGTAAAGAACAATCAGATCCTTTATTCATTAACATAATTTGTAGTTAGAAATCTGTTCGCTCCTATATTCCTCCTGTAGCATCGGGTAAATAAAGTCAAAAATAACTGCATTATCCCTATTCTGTTCTTCATCTTGCTTCATTCCACTTGAGGGAACATGACTTTTATTTACTTCCTAGAGAACTAAGAACACCCTGTATGTGATCTATCTCAGGCCCAGTGAATGGAATTGTTTACAGGAAGTTCCAGCTGTGCGTATGGACCCTTTTATAGACAGTGGTTCATCCATATTTCAATTGGAGAGGGATGTTCTCTGGTGAGAGTCCCTTGCACATGTGGTTGACACACACCTTACTCAGAAGCCAGATTTGCAGCCTCTTTTATTTGCGTAGGAGATGCTTTATTATATTCTGACAAAGAGCATATTGTAAAGTATAATTATGATGCTTAACAGCTTAGCCTACTGTCAGTTTATGTTGCATTGAATGGCATCACTACCTGTTGCTACAGAAGGATCTTGGATGTAGCAAAATTGAGAGTATGGAGAACAAGTGCTGCTGTTGATTCAGAAAATCCTTTTATACCCCCTTATATTTTTCAACCAAAAAAACAACTTTACACCCACAGTGAGGGCCCATATCTTTGGCTAGATATCAAATGATTTCCAAATAAATTCTTTTTAGAATATTGTTTATCTGCCTGGCCATGTTGGAAAGTTAGGATGAACCCATTGGCTGATGTAAATGATCAATTGTTGAAAAGGATTTCTGGATCTCCTGTCAGATGTAAATAATGATTCAACTGATGAACGATGAAATCTGGACCCGTATTGATACTGACCCTTATTTACCCAGCCTTATCCCGCCTGGAGTCCTGTTTGCCTTGTTTTAAACTGCCTTGGTATTTATGCCTACAGCAAGGCAAACAAATCCAAAGCAAAAGAACTGGATCAATTAACACCAAAATCATTTATTCATATAGAATGCAGTTGGTATTAAATAAATCGCTGAATGCAATTTTAAAAGCAGTCTCTTCATTAACTACTGGAGTATGTGTAATGGAACCATAATGACCAGAACCCACAAATTACTTTTTTAAACATTTTTCAGAATTAAAGGTTGTGGTTTAAATAATGAAAATAAGTTAAAGGATTTTACATCCTTTTTGCTGCCATTTAATGCAAATGTAAATTACATTTCACTTGCAGAGACCTGATATTATGTACAGTATAGTACTATGTAAGAAATAGAAATGGAAAGGCAAAAAAAGCAGCAGTCAGTACCAGATAAATAGATGTGGGACCAAAAATCTAGGGACTGATTGGCTGATTGCTGATCAAAAACTGCAGTTTCTTCACTCTAATGCCACATTCAATTAGCAGGCAGTAGGCGTGTGAAATTGGAAGATGGCAGATATAGAACCCTATGCGGTAGAAGCCAGACTTTCTATGAAGGTAGTGGTAATTCAGGTGTGGGAGATGAATGCGAGAGAGTACATTTTTCTGCATGGTAAATTTTTCCCATAATTGTCCAAAACAAGTCCTTTTTATTGCCAGTTTTAAAATTTTCTGATTGTTTAATGATTCTAAAATGCAGTTTTGTTTGTAGACAGGTTCTCCAGACCTACTAAAAAATGCTTTAGTGCCCTCTAGTGGATAGTGTTAAATCAGAGGACTGCACACACAAGAGGTTCTAAGATCAAACAAGTAGCAAATTGGAGGGAAAGGATAACAAAAGCCCTGACACCTGGTGCCATAACATTGGCTTAGAGATGTACATGGGATGGTTGCCAATAGAAATGCTTTCCATTGGTGGGGATTTGACACATTCTTGCGCAATATTGCAGGCAAAGGGGTTTTTATTCACTGGCTAAAGTCAGGAGATAGTTGACTGAGGGTTTACATTCCTGGCGCAGGTGTGAGCTTACATGTCTGAAGAGTGGACCTTGATTTACAGCAAATAGCAGGGGACCTTTTTACCCATAAAGTGGATCACTGTACCAGAGGCCACCCCTTCAGACTAGACGAAAAGAATTTTCATTTGAAGCAACATAGGGGGTTCTTCACAGTCAGGACAGTGAGGTTGTGGAATGCACTGCCGGGTGATGTTGTGATGGCTGATTCAGTAAATGCGTTTAAGAATGGCTTGGATGATTTCTTGGATAGACATAGTATCAAAGGCTATTGCGATACTAAATTCTATAGTTAGTGTATGAGTATATATATATATATATATATATATATATATATATAGTTTATGTGAGTGTATGGAGGGGTCAATCAAAGCTGTGGACTTTTCCTCCAGCTCGGACTGTCTGTGTGTATTTATTATGTTAATCTGGCATACTTATCCCAGATTACAGTTTAAGCAGTGCCAATGTGCTAATGTGCTCTTCCTCCCCTTCTACCACCAAGGGGAATATATACTACCGTATATACTCGTGTATAAGCCGACCCGTGTATAAGCCGAGGTACCTAATTTACCTAAGAAAACTGGAAAAATGTATTGACTCGTGTATAAGCCTAGGGGCCCCATGTCAGCTTTCAAAATGTGAATGTGACCCGGCCGCAACAATTGGGGGACACTGGGCAGGTACCTGTTACTGTCTGTGACTGACTGTGTCGCCGCCCGGATTTCATGTTTGCTTCCCTCTGCCACCCCTATTTCATGTTTGCTTCCCTCTGCCACTTCCCCCCCCTGCCCTCCCCATCTGTCGCTCTCCCCACCCCGGCCCTCACATCTGCTGCTCTTCCCTCTGTCACATACCTCCTTCCGCGGCCCCAGCAGGACTGCCTGTGACTGACTGTGTCGCCGCCCGGAGCAGGTCCAGGAGCTCCGGGCGGCGCGTCCTTCCCTGCCGGCGTTCACTCCCAAAATGGCGGCGCCCATGCCCGCCACGTGGGTAGTGGCCGGCGCCGCTACCCACGTGGCGGCCATGGGCGCCGCCATTTTGGGAGCGAACGCCGGCAGGGAAGGACGCGCCGCCCGGAGCTCCTGGACCTGCTCCGGGCGGCGACACAGTCAGTCACAGGCAGTCCTGCTGGGGCCGCGGAAGGAGGTATGACCCGCGTATAAGCCGAGTTTGAGTTTTTCAGCACATTTTGGGTGCTGAAAAACTCGGCTTATACGCGAGTATATACGGTATATACTTCTGTGAGTTGGTGTGTGCCCCTGTCTTTAAACTAACACTTCCCTAAGCACCACCTGTGTTTTGTTTGCTTCTGCATGTCTCCTTCCTGTCAAAAATACCAAGCTTTATTATTTCTCCCATCTCGCTCCCTCGTGCTAATATCTTCTGTCACATAATATAGCTTTCAATATTCCTGGATTCCCCAGTCTTTGCAGCACTCCCCCCACCTTGATAACTACTGATAGTCTCCATTCTGTCTTTTCCTTTCTGGATTTGCACATATCAGTGGACACAACAAATACATCACATAGACACTGCACCCTCCTCATTCAAATTGCAATGCTTCCTCGCCTCCAACTCCTCTAATTGCAATTTCATCATCTTTTTTCTACATTTCCACTTCACCAACCGACAACTATAAAATAATATTAGACCAGGCTAAAGATTTTTTTTCTCCCAAACCTGGCCCCATTCTAGCTACACATGTATTTGCAGGTAACTTATATTCTTTCATATGCAGTGCTGGAATTGGGGAGAGAGGCACATAGATGCCATCCCTTCACTTCCTTATTTCTGTGAAATAGTATCCCATCAGTGGGAATGCAAGAGTTTTGAATCCCAGAACTTTCTTTTGCTCCTCTAAATGTCTGCATGCAAATAAAATGCAGAGGTAAAATATAATATAGTTAAATACTGTATATAGAGGATAAAAGGAGAGAAATGATTGCTGGAAGAGAATTAAAGAAGAGATAGATTAGTGTTAAACAGACAAAGAAGGTGGAGGCATCAAAGAGGGTTATAGAGAAAAGGAGAGAAGAAGAAAACAGGGGAAACAAAAAGAGAAAATGAAGGTATTAAACAGCAGCAGATTAAGGAATAATGAGAGAATGCTATATATGAAATAATCTTGGGTAATATAGAATATGATGGGGTTGTGCTATGTTATAACACACAATAAACAGAAAAGGTGATGTGTTTGCAGAAGATGAACTGGCGCCAAGAAAAGTCATATGCACAATTTTCATTTTGGGGTCCCTACAGGTCACATACATAAATCTGTGCATACTGGGCATCAAACTGTGCATTAGAAGGAAATACCAAAAAGGAAATATCAAAATTGCTTTGCTTTAAAGTGGGTGAAACCAGAAAGTATTGGTATGTGAGGCTTAGGGATGTGGGAGGGGCTTGTTTTAGTACAACTCTCCACACAGAGCATCCCTCCACTTTTTTCACTCCAGTTCAAGCACTGTTCATATGTACAGTAAATGCAACACTTCTTCTCTTCTCCCAATGTCACTTGTAAGACCCCCCATTTTAATTTCCTGGGTTCAGCTTTTTGTTTAAATTTAAACATATTTCAATTTCAGTATTTTGGTAATAAAGAGTGATGAGTTTGGGTTAAAAGATGGTTTCAATGGTAAAATTGAAATGCGATGTAGAAAGTTATGTTTTAACAGTGTAAACCTTTAAACCCCCTCTGACCGGGGTTTATTCATCCCTGTAGAACAGTATAATAACATGATGCTGCTTTTGGCCCACAATGCACTACTGCTCTGCCAAGAATAACAAAGCAAGCAACACCAGCCATGGGCCAGAAAAAACACAAATTGCAATGAGATTATTCATACTTACAGCACTAATTATGTATCTGGTATGTACATTCAAATGTATCCCATACAACTGTTTATCAGATATGTTTGAAATAATAAGCAATTCACAGTTTGGAAACTAACATTACAAAATACATGGAATGGGGTTTGAATGACAACAGTATCAAGAGAAACATTGCTCCAAAGCCTGAGTGGCCACACAGGGGCAGATTTCATAAGTCAGTCTATGTGAATATGAGAGCAGCCTGAATGGCAAACCTTTCTTAAAGATCAACATGAACACAGGGGAGAAGGGTTCTGTGTAATTAATGGTTCCACTCCATCAGTCAGTTATGTCTTTTATCTATAATTTTTTTCATTCCTTGTAAGAAGGGATGCACCAAATCCACTATTCTGGATACGGCCGAACCCCCGTATCCGTCGCAAAAGATTTGGCTAAATACCAAACTGAATCCGAATTTGAATATGCATATGCAAATTAGGGGTGGGAGGGGGAACATTTTTTACTTCCTTGTTTTGTGACAAAAAGTCACGTGATTTCCCTCCCTGTCCCTAATTTGCATATGCAAATTAGGATTCGGTTCAGCCAGGCAGAAGGATTCAGCCAAATCGTGCTGAAAAAGGCAGAATCCTGGCGGAATTCCTAAACAAATCCTGGATTCGGTGCATCACTACTTGTAAGAGAGATTAGACTGGAAAATTTTAGGTTTTTATTTCCAACTGCTTGTTTATTATGCATATTGTTATTTAGACGTGGACATTAGGCAGCTCACAACGCCATACAAGTCTATGGGCGTAATTTTTGCGGCGAAACAAGGCGAAAAAATTCGCCCATCCCTAAACCTTAGTGCTCTAGCATCTGGGGCCTTTATAAATGTGGCTCAACTATGAGGGCCTCTCCTTTTAGTGCACCTGCGATTTTGCATGACGACCCAGCTTTACATGCCTCATGTTCCTCCAGGCCCTCCTATAGTTGCTGGGTCTGCCCCCTCTGAAGATACATCATTGCCCCATAGCTTTATGAAGAATACAAATACACATTGTATACAGGCATGAGATCTGTTATCCAGAATCCTCAGAACCTGGGAATTTCGGAATAAGTGATCTTTTCATATTTTTGATCTTCATAACTAAAGTATCATATAAATGTGGCAAAAACAAGTCAACGCATGACTCCCAGTTATCAAACTTACCTATTTAGCCAGGGGCTGTACTAACAAGTTTCGAAAAACTTTATCAAATTTGGATTGACATAGAAGGAGTGGTCCTTTCCAATGAGTACCATTCAATGTATAGATCATTATTGTACCCAGGCCATATATAAACATTTGTTTATAGAAATGTTTGGCCTCCAATAAGGATTAATTATATCTTAGTTTGGATCATATACAAGGCACTGTTTTATCTTTACAGATAAAAGGAAATTATTTTGAAAACTCTGAATTATTTGATTAAAATTGAGTCTATGGGAGACGACCTTCCAGTAATTCAGAGCTTTCTAGATAATGGGTTTCCAGATAACTGATCCTGTACCTATTTCTGACTTTCTTAAAGGAAAACTATACACACAAATTGAATACTTAAGCAGCAGATAGTTTATGTCATATTAAAGTAGCATATTTAAGAATCTTATCAATCTGGAATATATAGTATTTTAAGTAAATATTGTTCTTTTACATATTTTCCCTTGAGCCCCCATTTTATGTTATTCTTTGTGCTGCCTCGGAGATCACCTGACCAGAAATACTGCAGCTCTAACTGTAACAGGAAGCAATGTGGAAGCAAAAAACAGAACTCTGTCTCTTAATTGGCTCATGTGACCTAACATGTGGTTTGTATGTGTGCACCGTGAATCATACGATCCCAGGGGTGGCCCTTATTTTCTGAAATGGCAGTTCTCTATTTATGATTACCCAATGGCACATGCTGCTAAAAAAGTATATTGTTATGAAAATGGTTTATTTATTCATGAAGTAAGATTTTACATATGAGCTGTTTTAGGCAATATCTTTTTATAGAGAACTACAATGTTCAGGGGTATAGTTTTCCTTTAACAACAAGACTATAACCATATTACTGTCTCTTTAGGTTGCAGCAATCCTGTGCTTATTCATTTATTTCCTAAAGACAGAAAACAGTTATAGTATCTGTTATCTTTAAATTCAGAATCTATCCACGTGAGAATAATCTTTGGCAGTTATGCTAACCCTAAAGGAGATATTTTGGCAAAAACCATGCATGCAGTGTTTTAGCCTGACATCATGCATTACAGAGCAGCAGAACAGGCAAGTATCCAAGCTGGAATTGTGCAAATGAAAGGGCTTACTGCCACCTATGGAAACACTGGGAAATTTCTAGGAAATGTAATAATCCATAATTCATAGCTTGTACTAACCTTAGTCATTTGCAAGGCTGTGATATACTTTTCGCATCTGCTTGGGTTTTAATGCCATAGTTACTCAAAATGCAGTGGAAACAACATTATATCACATTTGTTGCAACAGGGATGTGCCAGTTGTGTTGCTAACTTATCCCCTTTAGCACTTTCTATATATTTATGTCAGTAACAAACTTAGTGGCCATCTTGTCTTGCTGGTATGGGACCAGAATGCTCAGGACCTGGGGGTTTTATGGATAAGGTTCCTATAATTTGGGTCTCCATACCTAAAGTTTACTAAAAATCTGCTTAAATCTAAAATACTTATTTTGCTTCCAATAAGGATTAATTATATTTTAGATTGGATCAAGCACAAGGTTCTGTTTTATTATTACAGAGAAAAAGGAATATTAAAATAATCAGGGCAGAACAGCATTTTATTATCAGTCAAGTTTAATGATGCAATAAAGTAACATGATCACGTGATAATTAAAGCTATATTATTGTTATTTATATGTTTAACCATTTACAAGGTGTTTGCTTTATATTGCTGGCTTAAATTGAAAATGTAATAAAGAGAATTAAAAAAAATAATAAAATAGAATGGATCAATGAGAGATCTTTCTGGAAAAGGGATTTTGGAGTTATGGATCCCATATCTACTACCTGTGCACATGTAGTAAATGAGATGAGTTAGGAGAGTTAGTTATTTTATAATTACTTTGTAATTAGTTCATATCGCCATAGTTAAAAATACTTTTTTTGGGATTCATGGGAAATGCATATTGATGGGAAAATAAATTCGCCGGCGAATAAATTCGCAAATCAGCCTCAATTTCCAATCGAAAAATTTGTGAAAAAATCGTGAAATCGCAAAGTTCACGAAAATTTTTTGAAATTCTGACATTTCCCCGAAAAAATCGTCAAATCGGCCTCAATTTCCAATCGAAAAATTTGTGAAAAAATTGTGAAATCGTAAAGTTCACGGAAAAACCCGAAATGGGTGTCCTATTTTCACGATTTTTTCGGGGAAATGTCAGAATTTCAAGATTTTTTCGTGAACTTTCCGATTTCACGATTTTTTCACTCGGAGAGAAATTCGCCCATCACTAGAAATGCACACCAGCTCCATTCAAACTGATCGATGAATGAAATGCCAACTATGTTAACTGTATTCTGGGCAACTAATTAATCATGTGACTTGTTGGCACAATTAGAGGCAAACAGAAGTCAGGATGATTTATTGTTCAGAGTAATATTATATGAAAGGATCTATAATAATGAGGTCCTTTTGGTATCACAGTTTTGATAAAGCATAAAAATTTAATAGAGATACAGTAACTATACACATAACAGTTTTATTTTTCAGAAAAAGTCTGTGAATAGATAATGATTTGTTTGTAGCAAGAAATATATTTCACAAATAGCCTCCAGAGTCCTAACAGATTTATAGGACAAACTATAAAAAGGAAGATTTGTGTCTTATCTGTGATGAAAAGCAGATGGCCCCCAAATCTGGCCCAAGAGATAGAGATGCTGGTTTTCTTGGCCTTGAATAATGATATGTTTTATTTTGATCATCGTGAAGCATTAAAACAGATGTTTTATCACATACTAGACAATGACTAATTTATTCAGAGTTGTTATAAGGATTTAAAGTTACTAATACAGCCAACTGAGGCTGCAACATGTGATAAACCAAAAAACTAAACCAAAAATCAGTTACTCTTTTATATAGAGGAATACATGTTTATTATTTTCTCACCATACACAGAGGACAATTGAGTTGGCATTTATGTGGAATGCCATACTGGTGCCCAAAGTTCTTGGTTTAACAAAAGTGGGGTACTGGCCTCTCTAGAAGGTACAAGACCAGAACACAGAAAACAAATTAACTGTGTACATATTTGCTTTGCACTCACATACCAAACTCATTCATATCAAAATAAGCAGTAAATGCTTCCTTACATGTATTACTTATGGCTGTTATTACTCTCCATATATATTTCAGTTAGGAGGGTTCCTAGGATACTCATAGGCAGATGAAGGTGGTATCTATCCTGGAGGACACTAACGGTATCCAGAAAGCTTTAGACCTGGTGTTTTCTGGATAAGGGATCTTTCTGTAATTTGGATCACCATGCCTAAAGTCTGCTAAAAATAATTTAAACATCTACAAGCAAAAGAAAACCAGCTGCACATTTTCTCACAATATCGCTCTCTACATCATACAAAATGTTAATTTCAAGGGGAACTACCCATTTAATACCATATATTTTGAAACCTTTTTATGGGGTTGGCGGGAGGATGTGATTAATATTTGTCCTTAAAACAGACCTTGAACTCAATATATCTGAAAAGATTTACTTTATTGCTTAAAGGAAAACTATACCCCCAAAATGAATACTTAAGCAACAGATAGTTTATATCAAAATGAACGACATATTAAAGAATCTTACCAAACTGGAATATATATTTACATAAATTTTTCAATTTTACATCTCTTGCCTTGAACCACCATTTCGTGACTCTATCTGTGCTGCCTCAGAGATCACCTGACCAGAAATACTACACTAACTGTAACAGGAAGAAGTGAGGAAGCAAAAGGCAGAACTCTGTCTGTTAATTGGCTCATGTGACCTTACATGTGGTTTGTATGTGTGCACAGTGAATCTTACGATCTCAGGGGGCGGCCCTTATTTTTTAAAATGGCAATTTTCTATTTATGATTACCCAATGGCACATACTACTAAAAAAGTATATTATTATGATAATGGTTCATTTACATGAAGCAGGGTTTTACACATGAGCTGTTTTACTCAGTATCTTTTAATAGAGACCTACATTGTTTGGGGGGTATAGTTTTCCTTTAATGTTTTCAGGAGGTCAGTGGGATATGGGATAAATACTGTATTATATACTATATAAAGAATATGCAAGTGTATGTGTGTGTGGGGGGGAGTTCTAGGAGGTGTGCGTCATGCCTCTCTGCATGAAACTTTATTCTCCCAGACCACTCTAAAAACAATATGAATATTGTATGTCAGACACGTACATCGTAAAATTTGTGAATTTGCATCCAAAATGACCTGCGGAATGCTGTAACTGTACAAATGATTTGGCCAGAGATCTGGAACACAATGCACTAGTGAGATAAAAGTATTATTTTGTTAAGTACATGACCTTTGAGGGATCAGTTAATTGGTTCATTTATTGATCTTGGGGGTTTGTCTCAGCTTGTGGGGCCAGATTCTAGCCAAAGTCTTGTGGTCAGAAACAATGACTGTGATGGTTCCACATAGATCAGATGATAGACAGAAGGAGGTGATATAAAGCCTAAACATTGTGCAGAATGGGAGCCCAGTTGTGGTGTAATACAACTGCAGGGGACTGTGAGTGTAAAGGTTCAGTGTCCCACTGTGTATTTTCTGCTCCATGGTAACCAACAGATAAACATATTTGTGCTTTTATTTCTATGGCAGCATTTAAACAGTGTAACTTTCCACGCATTTCACTTCAGTGACTAACTCAAAGAATTGTTTATGATGCTAGACACAATGCAGCAAACACAGCCAGGGGAGCTCACGTCATGTCTAAGGGCAACGGCACACAAGGAGGTATATTTAATAAATTATTAGGTTGTGTAATACCCCTGGTCCGACTAATTAAAAAAAGTCATTCGATTAGTAGTGAATCAATTGGTCATTTTTTAACTTCTCATTTATTGCACTGCATTTTAATCATTATGATTGAATAAGTACCATGGGTCATTGGTGAACGAATTGATGTTTTATTTAAAGATTCGCATTGCACAGTAAATTGAAATACATTAAGAAATACTGATTTAATAAGTACTAAGTGGTAATTTGATATAAGTGGGGTTGTTTCTTCTTAATAAAAATCTTTTATATTTAATAAAAGTCAAGTTTTGTTTTCTCTAAAAATTCTATTTTTTTTGTGAAAAAACTCAATTTTTTCTAGATTTATTATGCCCCGAAGCAGAAAAAAAAAAAACAGAGTCAAAAATACTCCATCTAAAAGTGAAATTCATGTAAAAGTCAATGGCAGAGGTCCCTTTAACCATTAGAAGATGTTTTTTGCTTTCATGATTTTCGGGCGTTTTGGTGTGTTCTTCACTCGAAAACCTGTACTTTTCAACCTCATTGAAATCCGCTGGCGGAGAGAGAAGAATTCCTTACACCTAACAGGTCAGGGGTGTTAAATAAATCAGTGTGGTTTTTTTTGCTATTTTGAAGTCACTTTTTTAATAACCAAAATGTATAATATCATGTAACTGTCTTTGTTATAGGAGTCAGTTCTAATTCCAAAGTTTGTACCCAGCTGGTTTCTTTTTTGGATGAGTCTTATGACCATGGGTAAGTAAAATTGCTAGCAGAAAAATATTTTGACCCATATTAGGACAAAGTCTGTTTTTCACCTTAAAGGAGAATTAAACCTTAGTTCCCGGAGAATTAAACCTTCGTTCGCTTCCACTGCCTGATCTATCAGCCCCCCTCCCAATTCAAGCTCCCTGCCCACAGCACCTATTCCTTTTAAAACTCTGCCTGTCTCCTGACCTGCTATAAATTTGCAGAGTTGCCCAGTGTAGTTCAAAGGCGCCATCTTCTGTCTGTCTCCGATCCTCTGTTGTTAGAGCAGAGACACATATCCTAGAGGAGCATGTTGTCAGGGAGCCTGGATGCTCCCACCAGGGAGGTTGTCAGGATCAAGGTGGAAGCCCACAAGTGAATCAAGCTCACGGTATCCAAAGGGTTTAACAAAGTCCAGGCAAGAGTTCAGAAGGCAGGCAGAATAACAAGCGAAGTCCAAAGTCCAGGCAAGGGGTCAGGCAACGATTAGAAGCTAGGTAATATCTTATTTAATTCACAGCAAACCCAGGAAACATTCTGGCGTCTTGGTGGGGTTTTATATTTGAATTTGGCGCCATAGTGACGTCATCTGCGTCCTTGCGCCGATGTCCACGCACTGACGTCATCGCGCCATCGCCGCTACCCACGTGGCGGCCATGGGCGCCGCCATTTTGGGGGTGACGTCGGCAGGGGAGGACACGCGGCCCAGAGCTCCTGGAACTGCTCCGGGCGGCGATCGTGACACATGTGCAGTTCAATCTATGTTCTGAATCAGCTTTACTGCGCATGCTCTTGCAAGATCCCTATGGGCAACTGACAAAAGAGGATCAGAAGACAAACAGAAGATGACCCCTTTGAACTCCACTGAACAGCTCTGCATACATATGTATAGCAGGTCAAGATACAGGGAAACTTTTAAAAGGAATAGATGCTGCAGTTAGGAAGCTTGAAGGGGGCAATGGAATGGTAGTGGAGTACAAAATGGAGTCATTTTTGCATTGAATTCATTGTAACAGAGCACAAAGTTCAAAAAAGAGCCACTTAAAATGGAAAAGGTACAAAGGCTCATTTAGGAAAACAGTGTGAAAAGTGCAAAATTTGGATGTAAACTTGCATGTTTTTTACTGACAATGCACCATTTTGTTCCAGACTTCCAGCAAAATTACAGGCATATGTTAAATGAAGCAGGTAGGTGCTGGTGCACACAGAGAATTTTTTAAAAAAATGTAATGAATTAACATTTTGGTCCTCAACCAAGTAAGGTATGTCCTAGTGACCTGAAAATATAAACTGCATTTCTGGTAGAGATGTGAAAACTGCATATTGTAGATTTCTTGGAGAAAATACTGTTGAATAGTTTTATATACTGTATACCAAAATGTCATTGTTAAAAAAAATTTTTTTCTTTATAAACACAGAAACATTGAAACCATTTCCATGTTATGAAAATCATATAAAATAACATGCTCTAATATATAATAATGAAATTAATAAATCCATTCCTTTTCTGTTGGGCAAAAAAGTGAAAAATGCTTCTTAAATGAACTGAGTAGTGATGGGCGAATTTATTCGCCAGGCACGAATTTGTGGCGAATTTCCGCGATTCGCCATATGCGAATGAATTCACAAAACGTCCGCGAAAATTTGCCCGAAAAAATTTGACGTTAAAAACGAGATGCCAGCGCCGTTTCACAAATTTTTTGCAGTTTTTGCCGTTTTCCGAAACGACGCAAATTCGCCCATCACTAGAACTGAGATATTTTATTAAACAAACTGAATAAAGAAATGATAGGGAATGCCAACACCATTACATATTTTATTGGAAAGCATGAACGCACTAGTGATCAGGATATGACCTGACAACACATTCGCTTCTTTGCCTACCTACATTTCTTAGTGGTCTCGGCAGCAGTTAGTTGTGCAAAATACTTGAGCCCTAAATACAATCAATTAAAAATGCAGTACTGTTTCTGATTATCATTACTATTCCTCTCTCAGCATCTGTTTCTCCTCATTCTGTCTTTATTCAGGAGTTGGGTGTCAGATGAATGATCCAATATACAGTATCTTATAAGGGAGCTCCTTTTGCCTAGAAGATGTATTAGAGCTCACTCTATTAAAAACACCAGACATCATGTCTCTCTACATGCAGAATTTGTGCAAAAGGCAATTATTTTGTTAGATTTTGTTTGTACTGAAATCAGTTATTTAAATGAGCTCTGATACATCTTCTAGGAAAGGGAGTCTCCCCTTTAAGATATACTGGATCATTCTTCTGACACCCAACCGCTGCATGAAGACAATATGAAGAGAAACAGATTTACAATTGCAGGGTTGCACCATGGGAGCTAATATGGCTCCTGCTTATGCCAATATTTGTATGGATTATTTTGAAAAAACATTTTTATTTTCTAATTCGGATTTTGCTAAGCACATTCATTCATACATGAGATATGTGGATGATACCTTTTTCACCTGGACAGGTTCATTTGAGAGTTTACAAGATTTTTTATCTTATCTAATGTACATGGTACTATTAAATTTACCCTTAAAGCCAATTCCAGCAAGCTTCATTTTCTTGAAGTTAAGATTTTATACAATGGTAGCACATTTGTAACATCCCTATATAAGAAACAGACTGACAAAATAATTTGGTAAGATTTAATAGTTTTCACCCTCCGGGCTCATTGAAGGGGCTCCCCAGGAGCTAATTACTAAGAGTTAAGCGTATTACCTCAAATTATGTACTTTTTGATTCTGAATCTGACAGTGTCCTCAAAAAGTTTGTTGAGAAAGCATATAATGGGAACGAACTCTCGGCAGCAAAGGAAGAAATAAAAAGGATACCCTAAAGTGACACTATAAAAAGAAAGGGGATTGGAAATAAGAAAGACTCAAGCATACCATTTATTACATCTTTCAATACTAATTCCAGGGTTTGTAAAAAAAATCATTCTGAAATGTTGGGGAATTCTAAAGACTGACCCCAAATTTGGTCATTTGTTTCAGTTGCCCCCTTTGTTTTCTTACAGAAGGGGTAGGAACATAGTCTCATTAAACCCAGCCAATTACCTAAAAAGGACCTGCATCAGTTAGCTAACACAAAGGGTACCTTTCCCTGCAGGAAGTGTGGCCTAGGGATGTAGCGAACGTCGGAAAAAAAGTTCGCGAACATATTCGCGAACTTGCGCAAAAATGCAAGCGGTTCGCGAACGGTTCGCGAACCCCATAGACTTCAATGGGAAGGCGAACTTTAACATCTAAAAAAGACATTTCTGGCCAGAAAAATGATTTTAAAGTTGTTTAAAGGGTGCAACGACCTGGACAGTGGCATGCCAGAGGGGGATCAAGGGCAAAAATGTATCTGAAAAATCTGCCTGTGTGTGCTTGGAAGAGATAGTGTAGGGGGAGAGCTGTTAGTGATTTCAGGGACAGATGATAGTAAGTTTGCTGGCTAGTAATCTGCTTGATACTGCTCTGTATTGGAACAAAAAAATAAATAAAAGCAGTCCTTACAAGGACTACTGTTATTGCAGCAGTCAGCAGATGAGATCAGAAGCAGGACAGCTGCCCACTGCAGCTACATACAGAGCACTGCAGTAGAAGGTAGATTACTAGCCAGCAAAGCTACCTAAGCTTAAATGTCCCTCAAACCCCTGCAGACTTCTGTCCCTCCAATAACAGAGCAGTATCAAAACGATTACTAGCCAGCAAACTTTCAACTGTCCCTGAAATCACTAACAGGCAGCAGCTCTCTCCCTACACTATCTCTTCAGCACACACAGGCAGAGTGAAAAAAACGCTGCAGGGCTTCGGTTTTTATCGGGAAGGGGAGTGGTCCAGGGGAGAGCTTCCTGATTGGCTGCCATGTACCTGCTGGTCTGGGGTGAGAGGGCAAAAAAAAGCGCCAACAATGGCGAACCCAAAATGGCGAACGTCGCGCGACGTTCGCGAACTTCCGGCGAGCGCGAACACCCGATGTTCGCGCGAACAAGTTCGCCGGCGAACAGTTCGCGCCATCTCTAGTGTGGCCACTGTACTGGCATAATACCTGGTGACTGGGTGACGCATCCAACACTTGGTTTCTAAACATAGCATTAAATGTTTTTCTATATGGGACATATATGTTATAACGTAATCTATTGTATAAATTGTCCATGCAGAATGGCTTATGTTGGCCAGAGCACAAAACCCATTAAGATACGACTGAATGAGCATAAATCTATGATACATAATTACAAACCAGCCAAGGTAACAGTAGGGGAGGCCCAGGAGGCTAATAAGGAAGGTGATGCAATTTATGTACAGTAAAAACAAAAAAGGAGAAAAAGAAACATTATTAGCCAGACATTTTTTTACTCAGGACCACCGGGTGGCACAGGTGCATTGGCAAATTTTGGAAAAAGTGGTGGCCAAACAGGGCATAAAAAGACTGTTCATTCGTTAAGGGTAAGAAGTCACATACACTACTGAACTTTTTTATGTATATATATATATATATATATATATATATATATATATATATATATATAATCTTCAAAGATGGATCCGCGCTCCAAACAATTCAATCAAAGTGATTTTTATTGATCAATAAAAATCACTTTGATTGAATTGTTTGGAGTGCGGATCCATCTTTGAAGATTATATGTCATAACTTTGACCCAGCACCCACGACAAACCTGAAGGGATAGAGTGCAGGTACTTTCTGGACTTTTATATATATATTGGTGGATTGACTTTAATAAGCTTAATTGAATGTTGGCTACCCTTCATATACATGTATTGCACAGTTGTTCCATATGCTTGATAAAGGGGCAAGGCAATTTTGCTTGCAATTAGTCCTGTGTGCCTTTGGATCAGGCCCGGACTGGCAATCGGTGGGTTCTGGCAAATGCCAGAGGGGCTGCTATAAGGTGCCATAGAAAGTCAGTATTTTGGGGGCTGGTGGGGGCTGTTTGGGCCTCTGTGTGGGATGATTGGGCTTCTGTGTACCTGAAATGTCAAGGCCTATTTTAATTCTCAGTCTGGACCTGCTTTGGATTCTTCCTTTATAAAACCAAATGTACCAGCCGAGGATATTAAAATTGTATAAAAGCTTTCTGCCTACTGCAGTTGTATGGCAGTGAATTTTATGACTTCTTTGAGGCAACATTAATCCATCTGTGTAGCATACTGTATATATGTATTCAAAAATATCTAACTTCTCAATTTCTAAAGAAATGTGAAAAACTGGATGATGCCATACGGTAATAACATAATGGCATGCTGTTTTTGACGGTCACAATTTTTTTATATACGTTTTGATGATTTTACATTGACATCTGTTGTACTTTCTGCAGTTTTTTTACATATCCCCGTTATTTTTAAAACGTCAAGTGTATTAAACAAGGTATTAATGTTAACAAGCATTTACAACAGGGCAAAAGATACAAGCGCCTTCAATTATTAGTTCAGCTTTTAAACTCTAAAGCTGCTTTTAAAAAAAATAGTGATATTCAAGAAGCTACACAAGCACACCACTCATTTTCACCAATATAACTGACAGCTCTCACCGAACTGCCAGAAAACTTGGAGATGGAGACCAATCAAATTATAAAGACAGCAAGTTCCACCAATGATAGAAAGTAGAGCCCCCAGGCACCAGAGGTGAATTTTGCTGAACACAGACAAGAAGAAAGTTTCAGCATCAAGCAAACATTCTGCCCATCTCAATACTGACTCCTCTCTGCTTGGTCTTTTACTCAAGTGTCCAAAACTGACTCCAAACAGCCGCAAGCTTTGCTTCTCCCCTCTCAGATTATGAATGGTAAGTTATTGCTTAATTCTCAGGAGCCAGTGGTTTTTATGTTCTTTTAGCATACAAATACTTATATTCTACCATAACTGTGGCACATTGAGAATTCACCGTTTTTGTAGAAAACAGATAATTTGTAACAGAAATTGTACCAACACTCTATGCACATACTAATTTATAAATGTAGCATCATATTTAATAGCATTGCATTTCTGCTATAAATCTGCCGTGATGCTACATTTAACACAGCAAATATAAATTATTGTGTGGGGGAATTTTGTGATTTATGAAGAAGAAAGTCTAATATCTTCATAGTTTCTCCAATTTCTTGAAAGTCTGTCTATGATCTGGTTCTTGTAAATTTTAAGGCAATTTTTTGATGCATTAGTGGTTGTAGGTTAGAGAGTGAGTATTTTATATGACTAAAGATGGGGATCTCATTGTATTTAATTTATGTCTGAAGAGTCCAGAGAGATTTTCCAATTGGCTAAAATCACAGGTTATTTTTCTGCCTTGTATATTCTCTACCCAAGGCAGTATTTATTACAACTGATACTCTTGCACAATAAAAGACCCAAAGTGTAAACTCTACAATTTTCCCTACTAATACTTCTTACAGACTTTTCTCTCTCTTTCATGTTGGTATCAGTAATAAGCAATGTACCTTATTAGTTGTTGACTTTGAATTTGTAATAAGGATTAGAACTATGTTCTCATTCCTGTTTATGTTTACATTTTAGGTTATTGAGATTTGTCGATATTTTATTAGCATCAAACATTCATGACCTGATTATTTTTTATTGCAATATTTTCCTTACTTTGAAATATTCTTTTAAATTGGTAAAACTATAAAATACAATGTATCTGAAAGTGAATAGTGAATAGCTAATTCACGGGACCCTGAGAAAATAAACAGCTGAATATAACATTTACCTGTCAAATATTCCAGAAGTGCTTCACAGCAAACTGTTAGTGGGAAATCTGACGCAGGTATTTGCACAGAGTTCACCGAGAACAGTGAAAGCAAGGAAAAGTCTAACAGCTTATTGTGCACTGATACTGAACAAACTTAAGATAGAATTAAATAAACGTATTGATTAAAATGATCATCTAAATTCTTAATTTGCTTTAGTGGAATTCACTGCAGAGCATATTCATAAACATAATCTAAAGATAATGCTCACTGTCTCAAATGTAGCACCTCGGTCCCTGTCCACTACCTTTGTAAAACACAAATTGGGGTCATGATTTGATAATCAGCTGAATAACATGTGGTGGGAGGAGTTGATGTTTGGCCTAATAATTATTCCGTAATTATAATGGGTAGCCAGCAAGTTTGAATATGTTAATCAACAATTGCATTCTATACCACAATATACTGGAAAGGCACATACTATGAATTAAATGGATACACATTTCCTTTGTTCTTCAAATTCTGCTATACCCTTAGAAGTAGTGTGTGAAATTCTCAGAAAATATGTACCGTATATATTGAAATCATTTTTGCAGTGCATGGGACTAAATTACATTTTTTTGATTTCAACCACATTACTATGCTAATTTAATTAATTTGATCAAAAATGTATCAAAGATTGAGTAGTGAATCCTGCAGGTTTCCTGCTCTTAAATCTTTGCTGTCAGGGACAAGCTGATTTATGGTTCCCACCATGCTGATGTTACTCAACAATAGTAAACTGTGCTTCATTCATATTTCAGACATCTCTGCAGCCAAGTTCAACCTGTAGAGCCCTGATAATAGGGACCAATACAGCAGCAACGTTTCGGACCTACAATGGTCCTTTTTCAAGCTGACAAAATATCTCTATTGGCAGTACACCTGGTTTTTATGCAACCAAAACTTGCATTCAAGCCAAGAATTCAAAAATAAACATTGAAGCTGTTACTCACGAGCCACTGGTTGGGGATCACTGATCTAGATGGAGCAAGGAGGGTTATCACAAATGAAATAGGTTATAGAAGAAAGTCATCTTTAAAATCTCTATAGTAAAAACAATTATTTTATATATTTTTAGCAGAGAATACTCTTTACCTTCACTTTAATAGCACTATACATTTAGCTTTTTTGTTGAACTTTTTTAGTACAGACATATCAATCCACTATCAAAATGTATCTTTCTAGGTTTATTTTGTTTCAAACTGCTAAGATGAAACTCCAAGCTCTTATCACTTTTGTGACCTTACTCCGTTATTCACAATGCCAAGAACCTACGTATCCTGGTGAGTCCTTTAATTTGATACTAAAATTCCAAAAACGATTCTAGTTGGTACATGTGCATAAAGATTTTAGTTTTCACAGCAAATAATGAAACTATTTTCTTTTAATTCTCAGTCTTTGACATTCTTAAAGAACTTCGATTATCAACCGCTACCAATGAGAATATAGTTATTGGTTCAAATCCTGATCTGACTGCATTTCGAGTGAACCCTGCAATACAGTTAAAGAAACAAAGGTATGCGCCCGTTCAAAATAAAAATATACACAGGAAATTAAATTTCTGAAGTTATTGCAAGAAAAAGGTATATTGACACAGGGACTGATTTACTATCTTAAAGTGATACTGACACTAAAAAATGAATTTTAGCATATGAATGCACATTAAATGTTACCTATAGGTCATGTTGATCATTTTTTGCTGAGAGGTTTGTTTTTGTATATAATTGTTAGTTGAAGTTCCTAAGCCTGACTCTCTGACACTCTGACTTTGCCAACCTCACTGTCCCATCTCAGCCTGTTAGTTACAGTTTCTAATGCTAACGGACTCCTGCTGCACAAACATGGCAGCCCCCTCATACAGGAACATGGGGGATCAGACAGGTAATGTAAAAGCATCATGCAAATACTTTATGGCAAAGTTAGAAGTAGCTTGCAAAGCCAATATTATAATAGATGTGTAAAAAAGTTTAATTTCAGGTGTCAGTATCTCTTTAAGTTCTAAATTACACCGCTGTAGTTGCCAATAGTAACAAATCAGAAATCCATTTAGATCACTTTAAAATAATTAAATTGATAAACAATAAAATAAATTAGTCTCCCTAAGATCTGTATAATATATCTTAGCCAACAATGGCAAAAATGTAATAATTTTTTGTTAAAGTTCTTATAAATTCTATACAGGCAGCCTAGAGCCTGTGCCTAGGGCAGCAGTTTCATTGGGGTGATCCTTGAATGCCTATATTAAAAAAACTGACATCAGTACCCCCAGAACTTTGTGCTTAGTTTCCTCTAGCAGAGGCCTAACTTTGGGGTTCTAGGCCACTGCCCCCATGAAGAATAGGTTAGGGGGTTTTGGGTGACCTGCGGGTTTGGTTCTGTTGCAGGTGCCCACAACCCCCTCGCACCAAATCAAGGAAGCAGACCCCAAAAGTCCCCTTTTGCCTCAGCCACAAAAAAACACTATGGCTGCATTTGCAATACAATTATGGGATTCATTGGCAAAATTAGTTTTTACCTGCTGGGTCAGGCTGGAAGTGGTTGACAAAGTGTGTAAATAATTAGCAGTATAAACAAATACAAATATTAATAAAAGTTTTTTTTTTTTAAAAGTTCTAGACTAGGGGTGACCAAAAGGTAGATCAGGATCTACCAGTAGACCTTTAGCTGGTGATCAGTAGATCTCAAGACACTGTCATCAAATAGCTTGTCTAAATCACCCACATATTTCAATCTTTTCATTCAGATATGTATTATGTTATGGTTACATAAGAAATAGTTGTTTGTTAAGTATTAATTCTCATAAATAATTTATATCAAAGGTATAAATAAATATTTAAGCATTATTTTCCATGGAACAGAATGCTAACAAAGCTTTTATGGATGTAGATCATTATGGCAAATCATGACTAAATGTAGACCTCGTGTTAGTAAAGTATGGGCACTTCTGTTCTAGACAGATTGTACAAATTGCTTCTTTTGTAGCTCTTTCCCTTCAGATGGGTTGCCCTCAGATTATTCCATTCTTACAACCTTTAAGATACTGACAGATGCACCTTCAACTGTTATGAATTTATGGCAAATAATAGATTCCAATGAAAAACAAAAAGTCGGACTTCAGTTCCATAATGATACAAAGTCTTTGATGTTTTTCTACACAACGCAAGAAAGAACTCTATTCTTCAAGTCATACATTAATGTAAACAATCTTCTTGATGGCAACTGGCATAAATTATCATTGAGTGTTAAAGGCAATGAAGCCAAAGTCATTTTAGACTGCCAAGATGTCAGCACAGTTGCCATGATGGAGCCAAAGAACAAAAAAAGCAACCAGTGGAGGTCACTGATTAAAAGAGACACAGATGCCTCATTGGTAAGTATTAACTGATTTTGGGAACTAGATTGTGTTGATTCTTTTGGATGTGTTATACACTCTAAAGCAATAAAAGAGAAAAGTTATTTAACAACTTCTTTAAAATGGGATGCTTACACTCAGATGTAGGCCATCAGTATTGGCTGGGCAAGTCACAGCTCCCTACTACTCCTAGTAGAGTTTGTGTTGCATGCAAATCTTTTACCCAAGTTGGCCCCCACTGTACTTGTCAATGAGGGGTAAATCACATTGTAGAACACACAAAGCTGATCTTTCATTAAACATGGGCGTCAGTGGTTTTTAAAACAAAATAACTTTTCTGGGTGTTATACAATCCCTTTGCTGGTGCTGTTAGATGGTACAATCATTAATCATTTCATAAAAGCTTTAGACACTTTCATCCCTCGGATGGTTCTCTTATTCAAACCCCACAGGTAGTACCTGAACAAGTCCCTGAAGCCTGACCATTTGAGTCCCTAAACTGGGTACTAACCATTTCTGACTGCTCTACTAACTACCTTAAGCCTGCGTCATACTCCTACAACAAGATACTGCAAAACTTTGTAGCACTCAATTCACCTACTGAGGCCTACCGGCACCTCACGCTCCCCAGCACACCACCTCCTACAGTTAGTGGGACCAAAGAGATAGAAGACTAGGGAACCCTGACACCCCAACCAATTACTGAACTGCCAGGGAAATACTTTAACCTGGAATGAGAAAGACTCCCCTTCCCAACTAAAAACAGGACCTGCTCATAGTTGACCAAAAACCTCCTGGCAAAACCTTTACTCTTCTTCAATATCATTCAATATCATTCTAATATTTGTGAAAAATATATGTATGTGTAATGAGGTGGCATATAGGACAATATTACTTACTGTATGTATTATTCGGCCGAATGAACCCATTCTTACAGACAAAAGTGATACTTGTAGTTGGACACTAATAGAATAATAATTGAATGTCAACATAGTCATGCAAATAAACTTAAATGTTTATTCACAGTCACTGATGCATATTCCAGTATTCCCAATAATGTACAGTCTTTCTCTCTTTAATATGCAGATATGTAAAATGTACAGTACAAGGATGCATAGGCTATTTAGCTTCTCTTGCTGTCCATCTTACTGAGACATCTTACTGAGATGGGTGGCATCCCGCACCCAGTCCGCAGGCAACTGCACTCCATTGGGGTTGGCTTTCAGCATAATGTTCTTGTTAGCACTAGCCCCTTGTTACTTTGTCCCTGACTGGCTATAGGTACCACAAGGTATGTCTTTCACTTGCACAATTAAATCAATCATAGGCATGTCCAAATTTTACAGGTTGACCTCCAGCAGCTTGAAATACACTGTGATCCACAAAAAGCTACATCTGAAGAATGCTGTGAATTGTCTGATCAGGTAAGAATTCAAAACTATGCCTAAGTGCCAATGGTTAAGGTAACAATAATATTAAGGTAGGATCAAGCTAAAAACAAAAGTAATTTAATTGTCAGATCCCATAGGATTCACTTATCATTGTTGGGCAGGGTGCAAAGTCCCCAAATGAGTCACAAGTGGCCATGTTTTTCTCAATTTGTACTCTGCCATACTGATATCAAGCAAAGTTGCAGGTCAATCGGAAACTATTTTTACTATTTTTTTCTCTCTGCACATTCTAACATATCATTATTGCCCAAAAACAAAAATTAAAGGAGAATGGATGTGCAGACAACTCCAATAAAAGAGTTATACAAAAGAACCAGAAGTTATATTTTGTAGCACCATCCATATACCATGATTTTGGTGTGATGAAAAGGAGAAGGAAATTGGTGAAATAAATCAAAGTGAAGGAAAGTTCATGTAACTCTCAGAGAAATTCATTGGGCATGTTTTTCAATAAATTAATTTGTCTCAAAACTGGTGAATCATGCATGTACTTAATTTTGTGGTGAATTCATTAAACAATAAATAAATATAAATATAATAGTGCTTCCAATTAATAAAGTGCCCTGTGTTTTGAGACAAATGAATTTATTGAAAAACATGCACAATGAATTTCTCTTCTTGGGGTTATTTACTAAGCTCCGAATGCAAAAAATGCAATTTTCTAATTCGGACATTTCCATCCTCGGGGTTTAATTAATTCTGAAAAATTTGTGATTTTTTTTTTATAAAATCAGACTTTTAAATCACAAATTTTTCAGAATTAATTAAAACCCGAGGATGGAAAAGTCCGAATTAGAAAATTCAACATCTCAGACCTGTAGAGGTTGCATATAAGTCAATGGGAGAAGTCCCAATGATTTTTTGATGTGCGCTGGGTTTCATGCGATACCCCAAAGTTTTCTGAGATTTCTGGCAAAAATCCCAAAAAATTTTTAAAATCCGATTTTTTCCAGCAAAGCAAATTTTCAGGAAAATGTAATAATAAATAAGCGTAAAAAACCCGAGCGGATTTGATTGGAGTTTGTAGCAGAAAATGTTGAGATAAATTCAGACTTTGATAAATAACCCCCTTAGAGTTACATGAATTTTTCTTCACTTTGATTTTTTTCACCAATTTTCATCTCCTTTTCATCACACTAAAATCATGGTATATGGATGGTGAGACACAATAAAACTCTTCTGGTAGTTCTTTTGTATAACACAGTTGCAGGTCCCCACACTTTTCCCGTGTATACAATACGGTCTGCATTTGGCAGATGGGTAGGCAGGTGGAATGCTGGCAGGTACATGCTGCAAAGGGACCCTGTACTCACCAACAGCTCTATAGCAGGAAGTAAGGCAGTGATGCCAGTACTACTAGTGTTGTTGTCTTTACCAAGTGCATTGCACATGCAGCCCAGTCTGCCCTGACCCTGGATGGAGGCACACTAAATCATAGGGGTACATTTATTATGCTGTGTAAAAAAACAGCAGGATAAAACACATAACCAGGCTTAGTTTTTTCATGGAGTGAATTCCATCAGAAGCAATGTAAAATAACGGCCGCAAATCTGGCGTTTGTCTGGCATAAAATTACACACAAATACAAGAGGTCCTCTGCACTCAAACCATTATCAATATATTTAAGACATTGAGACATTTTGTGCCTTAAGCAGCTGAAAATTACCCTTCCCTTTAAACAAAACAGTTATTGTTCGCCAATATATTGCAATATATTTAAGCTTGCCAACTACGTCAAATTCATTAAGAATTCTACTACTTCATTATACATTTTACAGAGGGACTAAGTTTTACCGGTAACTTACTTGCTTTCAAGGTTAAAATTCCCAAACATGGTTGCCCTTTTATTGGCCATCAGTGGGATCACCTGATTATCGCTGGAAAGGGTGGGAGCAACAAAATGGAGCTGGTCACTGCTCCTGTATAAACTAAAACAAGGGAAAATTGTGCTAACCAATCATTTTTAAAACATTAGGCGGGGTGCAATATGGCTGTGACCACAAAATTCATACAGGAAAATACAAGAGTCGTCTACACTCAACCCATTATCAAAGTAAAATTACACACTCAATCTATTTTACTTTCTACACAGTTTTTTTTGGCAAATTTCATTTTACTCTGCATAATCAATGCATAACCAATGTTTCAACCCTTTTTTCAGGCTCACTAAACTTGATTAGTGTGTCAGAACATGTCGTTGCAGTTCTGAGGGTGCAGTTAAGAAGGGGTTGTTGTGAAAAATGCTAAAATTAGCAAAGAAATTTGATTACAAATGTTTTTAAAAGCTGATGCTTAACATTAGTCAGTTCTGATGGAGAATGCACTGGTTTGTAGGACATGCTGAACTGCAATATGAATGTAAATTAATTACAAATAAGCCTTGTGATGTATTGGTAGTTTTCTATTGTAAATATACTATATTTGTACATTGGTCCACAAGCTGAGGTAGTTTTTAGCATCCCAGATCATTTCATGTAAATTAGAAGAATTTCTTTGCTAAATGGATTAGATGGCCTTTGGCTCATGCAGTATTCAAAACATAAGGTCTAGCATTACTAGATTAATCCTTTTTTGAAATTTAGTACACCATTAAAAAATGGCAACAACTGAAATACTGGACAAACACAGAGTTTAGTCAGACATGGACAAAAAAATGTATAGCATACATTAAAGGGGAGTAAACCTGAAAACTACCTTTTAAGAGAAACAATTTGCAGTTCCTCCAGTTTTTTTATTTTTTGAGGCTTTTGAATTTTTTTTATATTTTTGTTGTGCAGATGTCAGGCTTGGAGTTTGTTATCTTGTTGCTAGGGCTTAGTTACTTTAGTAGCTAAGCAGCAGTTTGAAAGTCATACAATATACTGTCACAACATACTGAGAAGGTTTATTCCTTCCTGATATGCAACATGCTCAGAATTAGTGATGGGTGAATTTGTCCCGTTTCGGTTTGCTACGAATTTCGCAAATTTCCCAAAAAATTTGCAAATCTGGCGGAAAAAATGTAAACGTAGATTTTGACTAGTTTTCCCGCATTTTCCCATCACCAACTTTGGCGCGTCAAAGGTTGACGCCAGCGACCATTAAAGTCAATGGGCATCCATTAATCGAATTGTCGCTGGAGTCAAAATCTGTTTTTCACAAATTTTTCACGAGTTTTGTGAAGTTGATGCCGGCGCCCATTAAATTTGATTGGCGTCCGTTAATCGTCGCCGGCATACAAATTGTTGCCAACGTCGATTCCGTTGGCAGCGTCCAAAAGCCGGCGTCGAAATTTGCCGTAAATTCGTGCCTGCCAAATAAATTCACCCATCACTGCTCAGAATATGAAGCGTAAGATTTTGTTATACAGCATCATTCTGCCCACACACCCAGTGTGTTTTATTTTTATCTTTCAGTGTGGAGGCGCAGCAGAGATGGCTCTAGGTTCAAGTCCTCCAAGATGTAAATGTTCCCATGGGCTTATAGGTCGTTTGGGGGCTACAGGTCAAAAGGTAATTTAAAGAAAGCAAGCCATGTCAATAAAATAGAGACTAAAAAAGTATTTTCTGTATTTAAACTGCTTTTAATTATTTTTTAGGGTCAAAAAGGACACGAGGGGCAACGAGGAGAACCTGGTAGAATAGGAAATTTGGTAATGTACTTTAAAGGAGAAAATATTGCACACATTCAGCAAATTTGAAATTGTCTTTTTGTATTTTTTTTTTCTTTTGCTTGTCAAAAAAAAGTTCTCAAATTGTGTGGGGAAAAATGGAGCTTTGTATATAACTGTGTATATAACTGTAGCACAGAAGACCCACAAAAAGGAAACAAACTGATAACATTTTGAAGTCCTCCTTCCATAGTTGAATACTCCCAAACTCCAAACAGCATCTTAGTTTGAAAGTTCATCACCAAGAGAACATCTCAGTGCTCTCGCACACTGTTATTCACAACATTTCATCAAAGCAAATACACAAAAAATATTGAATAGAAGCAATGTGTTTCAAGCCCCTAAGGGTAAGGACACACCTTGCGATTTGGGGAGATTTTCATTATAGCTAGCGCAAGACAGGGGGAAGCTGTTCGGGGAGATTAGTCTCCCCAAAAAGAGGCGATTCGTCACCAGATGACTAAATCTCCCCGAATCGCCAGGTGCGCCTTTACCCTTAGGCTGAAAAAACATGAAATAGCACATCCAGTTAAATATCCTTCCACATACCTACATCTGCTTGTAAACAATCAATATCACATCAAACACCAGATACTTGTACATGCACATTGAAAAAATAGAATGGAACATTTAGATACTTATCTCAAGAGGTCTGACTCTTTCATAACATTGAATCATATCTGGAATAAATGAAGCATAAAAACTCAAGAACCTTTCACCCCAGATCTCCAATTAAATCTATAAACAGAACTTAATTCATAATCAATATTTAAGCCTAGTAGGGGAAACTACTCCCCCCCCCCACTTCCCGATCCATTGGGCTTACTTAAAAAATATGTTTTTTAATTCTGCCACCCCTCAACGGTTTTTGGAACTACATCAACTATTTAGAAACAGAGTTGATGAACTCCATGTCTCAATTCTGTAAAATGTTAGTTGATCCAGCCTCTTGTCCTTGATAAGTGACTTATATGCACAAATCTAGTCAAGGACCATTTTAGATGTTTGGACAAAATCTAATGCCTGTACATTTTATATGTATATAGATGCAAGTAAAATGAATACAGTTTTTTTTCTGACAATTAGTACATCCATATACACAATGTCCACCTTTGGTGTTTTTGGTGTTTGGAAAATCACTAGAAGGGAACCAATTGCCTTAGATTTTGTTTCACATAATTGTATACATAAGACATAATTGGTAGTGCTCTGAAGGACTGAATTGTTGCCAAATTCATACTTAGAATGGACTGATTTCTTTGGATCACTTTAATCACTCAGGGCCTTAAACATGCTTACAAAAGAAATAAAATCTTGTTTTTGTTTTTCCACCTTTAAGGGCAGTGAATTACTTTCTAGACATTCAACCTAATATCTTGGTTTAAAAATCAAATGCTGTGGAAAGACTGTCACTAGAAATCTACCATGTCATCCATTCTCTTTCACCCTCTTTCCTCGTCTGAGGTTTTTCTTTTTAACCTACACAATTATGATTTTCAGATATCTTTCTGTACATGCATGCATTGGACTGAATGATTTCAAATTGTATAAGGTATTCACATCTGTACATTCAACATTAAGAGGCCCATTCATTAAGTTCGAGTGAAGGAATAGAAGAAAAAAAACTTCGAATTTCAAAGTGTTTTTTTGGCTACTTCGACCATCGAATGGGCTACTTCGACCTTCGACTACGACTTTGAATCGAACGATTCAAACTAAAAATCGTTTGACTATTCGACCATTTGATAGTCGAAGTACTGTCTCTTTAAGAAAAAACTTCGACCCCCTAGTTCGCCACCTAAAAGCTACCAAACTCAATGTTAGCCTATGGGAAAGATCCCCATAGGCTTGGCTAACTTTTTTTGGTAGAAGGATAATCCTTCGATCGTTGGATTAAAATCCTTCGATCGTTCGATTGAAGTATTTGCACAAAATCCTTCGACTTCGATATTCAAAGTCGAAGGATTTTCATTCCCCAGTTGAATATCGAGGGTTAATTAACCCTCGATATTCGACCCTTGATGCATCTGCCCCTAAATATTAGACTTAAGAATTAATCTTGTTGATATATTCTGGTGTCAAGGAAAGGGATTTTATTAAAATCAATCAATATGTATAGTCAATTTATTACATGAAAAAGCCATATTAAAATCAGCATGTAACTGCTTTAGGTGATAGAGGCCTACTGACAACAGAATGACAATATGGATGAACCTCAACTAATGGAGTTGAAAATCTTTATGCCACTCAGAGTATATACATGACATACTGTCACATAAAGCCAAACCTTCTTATTACATCAGTGGCAGTGGATATTATAAAAACAAAAATATACAGTACCAGTGTCCTATATATATATATATATATATATATATATATATATATATATATACAGTATATATGGAGGGAACATTCCTACATATGGTCAAATCATTGTAGCCACAAAGCATACCATATGGTGTGAAGATGGAACCCACACGAACCACAGTTGGCACCCACCAATTGTAGGTCTTGGCAGGCCCAGATTTGTGGAAAGGCCACCTATGCTCGGGCCTAGGGTGGTAGGATTTTAGGGGGGGCAGCATGCTGCCCAACCACACCCACATTGGTTCAAAAACACTGGGGATGCGCTGGATATACAATGATTTTTTTAGTTTTCCTTGCGCCAATCCCCATTGCTTTGGTTCTGATGATGAAAATTTGCACGAATAAAGGGGAGGGGACAGGAGCTGCGAACGGCAGTGGCCCTAGGGGGTCCAACTATGTAAATCCGGCCCTGGGTCTTGGGAAATAAATAATTTACAGGTATTCCTGATTTTGATTGTATCAGGAAATTATGAAATCATTCAATTGAATTTTTACAGCATACTCCACTAAACATGCAATCAGTGGGATCTCCACTTTCTTTCTTTGCCTGGACAACCTCAGGCCTGGATTTCCAATTTGGCCGCTTCTAGGACAGAGGGTCCTCTCACCCGCCCCATGAGTGAATGTGCCAGTTCTCACCAGAGTACTGGAGATTACATATCCCCAGTGCTCCTTAAAATGCAGTTAGGCATAATGCCACCCCTAAAATCTTGTTGCCCTATGCCTAGACCTTTCTGGACTTCCTTTCTGGAAATCCGGGCCTGGACAGCCTGGCGAGCTGTCCACTAGATAGATTTCAATTGAGTTAGAAACCCTGGTTTCTAAGAATTTGCTGTCTACATTGCATATACAAGTAACAAATGCTGGCTTAGAAAGAGGTGTTAGATGAAAAAAGATGTTCAACATCCATTGGTGAGCCAGCATTTCACATAAGTTTTCACTTACATAACAGTGCCATGTCTGAGTCAATCTATTTCATTCATTCTAGCTGGGCCTTCTACTGCAATGTGTGATCAATTGACATATTTGTGGAAGCCCTGCTTTTGCCCTTAATAGGGTTTTCTTGAGGACATGCAAGTACCTAATGTGCCTTTTTTTCTGAATAGGGGACTCTAGGTAACCCAGGAGCATATGGTCGAATTGGGGACCCTGGACTAAAAGTAAGTATTTTGTCAAGAAAGTGATACTTTTGTTTGTAATACAATGATCCCAATAACACTATATTGTGTTCTAGGGGGAGAAAGGAATTCAAGGGGAGAAAGGAGCAAGGGGCCTTTATGGTGAAAGGGTATGTATTCTACAAAATATTACAAAATGACACATTAACCATATTTCTGATTAGTTATTTTTAGTTTCATTTTCACCCAATGCATAAGACTCAGAGTTTTTGTTAGATGGCTTATGTTTAGTAAGTGTTAAAAAATAACTCTCATACAAACTTAGGAGAACGTAACGGGCATATTTATTATGCTATGTTAAACAAAATTCACAGAAAAAATGGTGTAAAAAGCTGTGCAAAATAAATGGCGAATTTATCAAGGTGTGTGTAATTTTACCCCATGCACACCCCAGATTTGATGCTGTTTTTTGGCGAAATATCACTCTAAAAATGCGTAAAAAATATATGCTATTTTTTACAAGGCGAAGCCTGGAGATGTGTGGTGTATTATCCCTCCAGTGTTTTACGTGCATAATAAATATGCCCCTATGTGAAAATATGTTACCTAACAGGCCCAAGACAAGGCCCAAATATTTCTAAATAAAACAATATGCAACAAGCATGTAATCTCTGTATAGATTAAATATATTGGGGCTCATTTATAAAATTCGGCCCTGCCCTGAGCATGGTTATATTTATAAAGCTGGATAAGAGTGTGTGTTAACCTGCAAACAGAAATGCATTTTTTTTTTCGCACTGCGAATGTCCATAAGAACCTTTTGAATATGTCAAAAAATGTGAAGTGCAAATACGTTGTGCTTGAGCTACACCACAACTTAATTAATACAAAATATTCGCAAACCAGTTTCATAGATTGCAAACTGCTAAAGCAACGCTCCATAGGCCCCAAAGAAGATACAGCTAACATTTGAGCTGGTTCTTGCTCTTTCCACTAATTCTGATAAGAGCCAAGTGTGATTTTAGCTGTGTTGGTCTTTGCTGAAAAGAAAATGCAGTGGGGCAGTATGGCATTGAGCTAAGCTTTAGGGTTTTATACACTTTTGTATAAGGATTTGTCAGACTTTGCCTCTGGAGCCACTACATGTTTCCTGTTCCCATTTCAAGCGGTTGAATTAGATCCTGAACATTATACATCATAAATCAATTGAGACTGAGTCTGAGACTGTGTATTCAAAAAAGAAAAAAATATTCTTAAATATCTTGTTTCAAAGGGTGATCGTGGGGATCCGGGATTTAAAGGATTACCAGGAGCAGATGGTTTTAAAGTAAGTATATAACAAAATTTTGTGTCAAATATTCTGGACAAATTCAGTGCTGTGTAAACGTAGCCGGACAAATGAACATTTGAAGACGTTTGTTCTTCAGTTTAATTAACAAAAGTATGTCAAATAAAAGCACTTCTGATGCTGGGGAGTATATGGGCAACACGACTACTGTTGAGCTAAATATTTTTCAAAGTCATTTGCGGGATATCAGTCATACCAGCACAATTCTGTGCCATCTTGGGACCAGTGATGCAGGTGGCCCTTGCACTCAAACAATATATCAAGGCTCCATCGGTTTTTGTAAACATGTGTTTAATAGGAATTACTGAATGGTTGTTCATAGATTATTACTGAATTTATTTGCTTTACTATCA
This sequence comes from Xenopus petersii, assembly GCA_038501925.1. Taxonomy (NCBI): domain Eukaryota; kingdom Metazoa; phylum Chordata; class Amphibia; order Anura; family Pipidae; genus Xenopus; species Xenopus petersii. The sequence goes on along the minus strand of CM076681.1, from coordinate 63,531,815 downwards.
AGTTATGTTCTGTTTTTATGGTTTAATTCAATTTCCTTACCTTTGTAAGGTGCATATCTAATTCTACCAAAGCATTATTGGGTGGCAATAGGTTGGTGGATCCAGTAGAAACTGTTAATTGAACCACAAAAATGTGGGTTTTGTAGAATTTGGGTTTTGGGGGTAAAGATTTCTATGCATATTATTGGTTGGGGAAAAGGTTTTTCATGGGGATGACAAGTTATGGAGAGAATTTTAAGGGAGATAGTATATGGAGGAGTAGGCAGGGAGATGTTTTTGTTGGTTTACATCTATATATGTATTACATATACATTTATCATTATAGGGTGTTGCAGGCTCACCAGGGAACAGGGGGCCAACTGGGCCAAAAGGAGTGAAGGTAAGCATGAATCTACTAATAGAAATGTCTCTACAAGTCTCTACGAAAACATAAACACTTTTATATAGTGACTGTTTACCTGTTGGGGCATGCATTGATTGTTTTTGTGTTCAAAGGTAGGGCTCCAGTACTTAAATCTGATTCCAAGAGTACTAATCAGAGTGCAATATATCTTGTTCATGATATTTGTTGCACTAGAATAAACTCTTGTCCCCCATACCAGAGAGGAATGTTTCTAGTCCATAATTTGTATAAAAACAAACAGTGTAAAAAAACAAAAACACAATTAATTGGTTGCCTCTGTTAAATAGCCACTAAGAGGCAGTTTTGTGACAGAACAAACAAAAAAATGATTCTAATACTCTGACAATGATTATTACTCCAGTAGTAATAGCTAGAATATATGTCTTTAATGGTGCATCTTTTATACAAATATACATAACATACTAGCCCCTGTCTTCTCATCTAGGGAGAACAAGGAGAGACTGGATCTGAAGGAATCGCAGGATTCAGAGGAGTGAAGGTGAGCTTTGGTTTTTCTTTTACTGAGTAAATGCAAATTTGTCATAAATTTGTCATAAATTAAATACAACTAACCATTTAAAGCAAGAAAAATGGTGTTCCACGCACAATTTCTCATTTGGTGGAAAGGTTTTCATTTACTCAAACTCTTATTGGGTATCTGCCCTACCACCCACACCTACAATGGGAATATTTCACTAATCTAAAGGGTTTATTTTTGTTATGGAGTTTATTGCATCCTCTTATTAGTATGAAATAGCTGCGAATTTGTTTGTGTAGCTTTGGAGGCAACTGCTAAAGGCCATTTCTAATGAACAAATTACTGAGCAAACATAGATGTAAATGAGGACCTGTTACCCTAATAAATAATTCCAAATGTTATCCTGTTAGTCAAGCAAAATTGACTTAAATTATAAACATGTTTAGGGGCAAATTCACTAAAGAGTGTATAGGCTAACGCTACCGCAAATTCGCCAGTGTGACGTAATTTCGTTACTTTGCCGATTTACTAACGGGTGCTGGCATAAATTCGCTAGCGAAGTGGACCTACTCTATCACTACTTCGCACCCTTATGCCAGGCGAAGTTGCGCTATGGCGAAGGGACGTAACTACGCTAATTTACTAACTTACGCATTTTACTGAACGTTATCTCTTGCACCAGACTTGCCTTCGCCACCTCAGACCAGCCGTAGTGCAATAGAGTAGATAGGGCTTGCTTCAAAAAAAGGTGAAATTTTTTCTAAGTCCCAAAAATCGCTGGCGTCTTTTACTTTTTTAATGGTGACAGGCTGAAAAAGATCGTAAATTATTTGGGGGGTGCCCTCCTTCCCCCCTACATTTCCTAACATATGGCACCTAAACTATACAGTGGGCACTTGTGTAGCGCAAAATAACAACTCTATTTTATCTTATGAAGCTTTCCCAGGCTTGTGTAGAGTAATGTATTTACTGCTATATATACATCCATTGTACTGTAACTTGGCGCTGTATGCAAATTAGGCATCACTAGCGTAATTTTGCTTTGCTCCCTGAGCGCAACTTTTACACAGATTTTAGTGAAATAGCGGTGCCCTGGCGGAACTTCGCCTGGCGAAGTACAGCGAAGTGCGGTGAAGCCAACGCTGCCGCAACTTCGAAGGTAAGTAAATTTACCCCTAAAAATCTTGTTTTCTTCATTCTTTTGGATCAACAATTAGAGCATACAGGCAGCTGCCATTTTTGAAAGCTGTTATTAAGGCAAACTTTGTTTCATCCTTAAATTGCAAAATTTTATTACATACTTTATGAATATTCTCAAAAGCAATTTGGTCTCAAACTATACAAGTGTGAAAACATGGTTACTAACATTCACAAAAGTGTTTGCGAACGTTTTTTACATCCCCCCATATGTGTACTGTATATCGGGAATTGGTCCCTAAACTCAGTAAGTGACAGCAGCAAAGAACATGTGCAGAACATCAGCAGAAAAGAAGATGGGGAGTTACAGGGGCATATTTGGGGGGCACAGTTGCTGTGGTTGCCTTGGGCTGATACTAAACCCCAAAACATAATGAACAACATTTCTGTCCTACTTCATTAGCTAAGCTTTAGTTCTCATTTAAATGCTTACATTTTAAATTCTAGGGTGATGATGGCTTCCGAGGAAAGGATGGGCCCCGTGGCAGACAAGGGAAAAAGGTATCAGAAATCGCTAAATGTATTTTAGCAACTACTACTACTAATACTACTGCAACTAAAACAAGATTTTGTGTATATCTGTACAGTAAAAATAATATCATAAACAAGCAAGGTGTAGAGAAAAATAATTAAATACACTGTAAGAGTAAAGAATGGCCTGCGGATGTATGATACAAATAATTTGAACTACTTTGTCTTCCAAATGATGGCTCACTGAGGAGTGCTAATTCAGTATGTTATAGAATTTCTAAATCTTAGCAACCTTTCCATATGAAACCAGCTAAAAGATAAAAAATAACATGAGAGAGCACTATAATGATATGCACAGGTGCCAAAGGTATAACCAAAGTGGTGAGTACCAGAAGCAAATGAGACTGGTAATTATTGACTGTATTCTGTACTGACAAACTATATCAATTATGTGCAGGCACTTATTGGTGACCCGGGTGATCCTGGAATCATTGGCTTAAAAGGCATGCCAGTAAGTAACATAACGATTGACAATATGGACTTATTTTCATAATTTTAGTATACCTGTGAAGTGCTTTTTCTGACTACATTTATTGATTCTAACTGAAAAATACTTTGCTTTTTAGGGTGTGCCTGGATCAAAGGGGAGAAGTGGTACACAAGGTCCACAGGTATGGATAACTGTACAGTTCACTACAGAAATCTCACTACTGTAATTTGTTTAAAGTTGTGGTTGTATTTTCACCCCTCAGATTAAATTCACAATTTACTGGTAATTATTTTGACTTTAAGCCCCACCATGTAGTCAAAGATTTGGTTGTGGCTGCAGTCATCTTTCCCCCACCCCAATAAAAATGTATCCAAAACTGGTTTTAAGGATAAATCAAAGCACAAAAATATGAGCTGCATACACCTTTGTAATGAGTGTAACTTTATTTAGTCATTGCCAATTGGTCCCCATCCACTGCTTTGGATTAGTGATGGGCGAATTTGCGCCGTTTCGCTTCGCCGGAAAATTTGCGAATTTCGCGCGAAATTCGCGAAACAGCGAAAAATTCGTGAAACGGCGCCGGCGTCTCGTTTTCGACGCCGGCGTCCGTTTTTGACGCCGGCGCCTGTTTTTCGACGCCGGCGCCCGTTTTTGACGCCGGCGCCCGTTTTTGACGCCGGCGTCCATTTTTTCGAAAAAAAATTTTTTGACGCCGGCGAATTTTTGACGCGAATTTTCGCGGGAGTTTCGCGAATTTATTCGCTGGCGGCGAATCGCGCAAATTCGCCGCGAATTCGCGCCTGGCGAATAAATTCGCCCATCACTACTTTGGATGAATTTAGGGTAAAAAACTCCATATTTTTGTAAGTCTAGAATAAGACTTATAGGGGAATGTAATTAAAGTCACAAAGAGCAAAACAATTCGCACCAATAAGACTAAAACTCCACATCTCACAATGTAATATTGTTCCTTAAACGGTTGTTCCTTAAACGGTTCTTAAGAAGTCCTTGAAGGTGTCGTAATCTTTTGGAGCAAACGACTTTTTCAGTAAGAAGTTTTATTACATTGACTGTGCATTGGCGCAAACATTAACGGGCAAAATTAATTAACCCTTGATATTCGACTGTCGAAGTTAAATCCTTCGACTTCGAATATCTAAGTTGAAGGATTTAGCGCTATTCGTAAAATCAAACAATTAAATCCTTCGATTTGAAGGATTTTAATACATCGATCGAACGATTTTTGTTCGACCAATAAAAAGATTGCTAAGCCTATGGGGACCTTCCCCATAGGCTAACATTGACTTTGGTAGCTTTTAGGTGGCGAACTAGGGGTTCGAAGTTTTTTCTTAAAGAGACAGTACTTTGAGTATCGAATGGTCGAATAGTCGAACGTTTTTTAGTTCGAATCGTTTGATTCAAAGTTGTAGTCGAAGGTCGAAGTAGCCCATTCGATGGTTGAAGTAGCCAAAAAAAACATTCGAAATTTGAAGTTTTTTTTCCTCTATTCCTTCACTCGAGCTAAGTAAATAGGCCCCCAAAATTTGCAAAAGGTCGTCCACTGTCGGAAGTGGTCGCTAAACAGTTTCCGTGTTCGCAAAAGCTATATTAAATTTGCGCAAAACAAAATTTGTTCGCGCAAAGGCATAACTTTTTGCATTATGACTTTTATTACATTCCCCCATTTGTTTGATAGGATTGAGTAGAATAAGTAGATAGAATAGTAGAATTTTGAAAACAAAAAACAATAATTTGAACATTTTGATTCAAGCAATATTCTCTGGGTTAGAAATATTATTTAGGTTAAAATGATTTCATATGAAATATAGTATGTAACTGGACAAACTTTAATTATATGTATCTTATAGTTTTAGCATCTGCCTGCACAGTACTCTACTATACAGCAACCAATGCTGATAAGTACTGTATTTTTATTATGAACATTTGTCTTTAACAGGGGATAGTTGGAGACCCTGGTTTACCTGGAAGAGATGGTGATGATGGAATTGAAGTAAGATCTTGTCTAAGACAAGTCTGACAATGAAATGTTACAGCTGCTATAATGTATTGTTATTTTGGAGGGTGACATTTGACTTCCCTCTGTTATAGATATTAAGTTTAATGATATGTGATCTTAGACATAAACAATGTAGTTTAATAAACTGAACACCACAGTGATGTAACTACTGGGGATACAGGGGGTCTGATCACACCTGGGCTTGCACCCCTTGGGGCTTGCTGGAGCAGTGTTAAGACATATCTCAGATTGCAGGGAAGGGGGGAATTATTTTTGCTTCATGTGTCAGTAGGGCACTAGTGATTCTGGAAGGGTGGGGGGCTGGTGGGCTAGTTACATCACTGAAATGCCAGTTTAAATTTTTCAGGTTATATATATCTATGCATGGATAAAGACAGATTTGTATTTTAAGTTTAGTCCATGTGAAATCTAAATGAGAATACAATAAAACAAATTTAGATTGATATTGCTTCTACTGCAACATCCAGGTCCATCAAGGTTAGTTGATAATCTGTGTTATATTTAGGCACATGGGGTATATGCTCAAATGTTATAATGTGAAAAGCCAAATGTTTTAATAATAATAATAATAATAATAATAATAATCTGTAACTCCAATACTGGCGATCAAATAATGCGCTTTCTTCAATAGTTAGATGACCTATCTGACACTCCAGATGATAAATGGGCTTTTTCTTTTTTTTATTACTTGTGCATCTACTGGCTTAGTTAATTTTTAGTTCGTTTTTTGTTATTTTTCATGAATGATATAGTTTTGATACTGTCATGCCATTGTCTCCTTTGCAACATATTTTCTTCATCTGCATAACATTTGTTGTCATTTTGATTTCATTTGTTTAATATGAAAATCAAATAAAATATTTTAAACACTATAATAATAATAATAATAATAATAATACTGTAATGGAAGAACAATCATGTATCTTCAAATTCTAGGCATATCAGGGGCGTCAAGGACGTGGAGGAAAACCTGGATTTTTGGGAGAAAAGGTAATACAAGGAAAACTTTATATTTAAAGAAAAAAATAACGAATGTTCGGCACAGATCAAACAACTTTATATACAGTTGCTATCAATATCGGGTAAAGTTGAGATATACATTTGGTAGAACTTATGTACATAAATGCACAACTCAGTCAGCAGGTGTAAATCACTACTCCCTGTGTTGGTGGAACAGGGGAATGCATCTTTCCTTGAATTGATGCTCTTTCTGTTGCCTTGTTCCTTTAGCTTTACCTTTTTGGTTGCATGCCCTTCCCCATTAAGTATTTTAATTGTTATTGGGTGACATTGTTTTAGCTGCTTTATGAGGTTGTATTGGTGGCTTGTCTATTTCTTGATCATACAGAAGATAGTTTTGCAAGGGCTTAACTTACTAAGTCTCTATGTACCATTATCATGTTTCAAGTTAATTGTCTATTATGAATATAGTGTTGTTCTCTCATAGCATTCTGCCATGAAATGTTTCATATTAATGCCTCCTCAGGGATCCCAATCAAACCCCTTAATTACCCAGTTTCCATTTCACAAATTTTATAATGCATAATTACAAAACCCTTACCTCAATAACTCCTTCTCTCACATCCCAACTTAATTAATATTAATTCATTGTTAAAGTAGTGGTATTTCTGGTTCAAGCAGCTATTCTGAACACCTTCTTAGCTAAACAATCTTTGAAGTTTAATTTTTCTGGGTTAAAATCTTATGGAATTCATCTGTCTGGGCACTCCCTAAGCAATGACACCTTTCAATTTTTTATTAACAAGGCTTGGATTATAAACCCTACGAATAACGGTCTCTAACTTCTTTCCATTACTGTTTCCTAAAAGTTAATACAAGTATGGGATCCCTTATCTGACAAAGTTATCCAGAAAGTTCTGAATTACAGAAAGGCCATCTCCTATAGACCCAATTTTAAACAAATAATTCTAATTTCTATAAATTGTTTCCTTTTTCTCTGTAATTACAAAACAGTAACTTGTATCAGTGGCAAAAAAAAATTCCTACAGGATTAATTTAATGTTTAAATGACTTTTAGCAGATGGTTTAAAATTACAGAAAGATCTCTAATTTGGAAGCCCTAGGTCGGAAGCATACTGGATAACAGTGCCTATACCTGTGGATGTCAACTTAATCTTCCTACTGTAAATTTTGTGGGAAAAATATGTCTTGTTGATGTGTTCTTTTAATATTAAAAATGTTTATATTTAGGGAGAAAAGGGAATAACTGGACCGCGTGGACCTGAGGGTCAGCGAGGAAGGCCTGTGAGTAGAGGACAATGTGTTCATAGTTTAATTAACAGTATTTAACAAATCTATGAAAGAGCACATTATGTTTAATTTATGGTATGGTTTGTACTAAAGGATAAAGCACCTTAACCTGATAATCTATTATGCTATGGGACAACACATATTTCTGGGCTGGAACTCTTAGAGCTCTTCTACTGATATTTCATAAAAAGAAATGCTTCATACCTCCTATGAACACTGGAGGTATATTTATAAAGGACTGAAGAGATGGTTTTGTACAAAGTCATAATATAATCCTTCAAATTACATTTTACTTTAACAGACATTGTTGACATTTTTTTAAACATTTTTGGAAAATTGTTTCATCTTTTGATATGACCATGGCAGCCATACTGTATAAGTCTTGCCAATATTTAGTTTCTTGTATAAAGGCTTATTTTCAATGGACTAACGTGGTAGAATATTTTGGAACATTGCTTTAAATATTGAAAGTCACAAGGAAATACGGCCTCATGAACTTTAATATAAACTTGCTTGGGAAAATCAAATGGGATTTTTTAAGATTTTGACATCTACATTGCTTAATATATACAGTTCTGCCCCACTTAATTTAGCAAGGAATGGTATAATGGAAAATTTAGAATTAAGTTTTTTAGCAAAAACAATAAAATACATTTTTTTTCATATGGCCTGGTATCCTTTGACTTATTTTTAAAAAAAGAATACTCAGATATATTCCAAAATATGGAAAACATCTAATGACAAATAAGCTTTGAAAATAGTTATCCTTCAAATTATAAAAAATATATATATATATATTTTCACATCTCCATAATTTAGACTGTTCTGATATTTAATACTCACCCTTTAAGTTTTATCTTCCACAGGGTCCTCCAGGTCCAAAAGGTGAAGCTGGGAAACCTGGCAGGCCTGGATTTATTGGGCCACCTGGTGAGGCAGTAAGTTTATTTTTTTCACATTTTTAGATATAAGAACCACTTAAAACATTCAAGCTAAATTTATAGTATCATCTCAAGGAATTTTCTTTTCAATAGTTTTTATGAACAATTTCAATTGTAAAGAGTAGATATTCAGAAGTTGTAGAAGCATTAAACACTATACAAATTATTTTACAGAGAGTTATTTGAAATAAGGCATTTTTTATTATGAATAAGTTGACTTTTAAAACATAGTTACATTTTAAATTTGGGATGAAAAAATACAAAAGTTCATTAAGTCCAACCCCTCCAAATAACCCCCAGTGCACATACACACACATACTTATATACACACATGCCCATACAGACTAATCAATAACGCACATACCGTAACAATAATTATACTGATACCTTTCCTAAACTAACTGTAGATCAAGCAAGCAAGAAGCGAGGGATACATATTGTATTAGTATAATTATTTTATGTATTGTACTTTTTTTGTGAAACATTTCTTTACAAATATATATAGTAGAACATTCAAATATAATAGTATTTACAAATTAATATATCCTTTTTGTTTTAACAGGGTAATGTCGGTCTCCCTGGTGCCACAGGACAAAAGGTATATTCAGTTGCTTAATTCAGGAGTGTCAAACCCATATGTACAGTAGTTTGTGAGTTTATAAAGCAGATGAAGGCGTTAATATTATGCCAAAATTGGATTTTTGAAGCAGAGCCCCATTATGTGGGTTTTATATGTTTAGAACAGTAAGAGGCAGATTTATCAAAAATTTTATTTCAAATTGAATTAAAAAAAACCCTGAAAAGTCACATATACTTTTTTATTAAAAAACTTGAATCCCTAGTATTTTTTAACATCCTGTAAATGGTATTTCACTACAGTGCATCACTGACAAAGGTGCTCCCCCAACAAGTTCATACATATTGTGCACAGTTTCACCAAACATGTACAGTATCACATGGTCCAACATTTTTCCAAAATACCCTCCATTTATATACTGTTTCCACAGTGCACCAAAATGTTATATACTGTATAGATATCCCCAGATTCCTCATTTCATCTCCTATGCCTGCAGTAACTCACACCTCTTCCTAGAACTACCAAAGAAATGTTTCTCAGATTAATTCCCTTGACATCTGACCTGAGCTGAGGTACAACTTGCTCAATATTTGTGTTTTTTTACTATAAAATTTAGAATTTTTAGTGGAAAAAAACTCATGCATTTTTTGGGATTTATTATTCAGATCAGAAAATCCGGCATCTCAGAACTGCTGAGGTTGCATATAAGACAATGGGAGAAATCCCGAAGATATCTTGATCTGCACTGGGTTTCGTGCAAAAATCCGAAGATTTAATGGTTTTCGGGCAAAAATCAGAAATCCGATAAGTTTGTGGTTTTTCAACGCACAGGAAATTTCACCAAAAATTATTGATAAGTAAGGGGAAAAAATAATGAGATAAATTCGGACTTTGATAAATGGGCCTCCTAGAGTATCAGTACCCAGTGCAGGAGGTAAGAAGCACTGAAGGAAGCCTCAAAAATTATCCTTCTTCTAACTCCTGCCCTGTGGGTTAGTGGACTCTTCCATCAATACTAACCCCTTGGGTTAGTTGCCTGCAGGGTCAGCCAGGATTGCACCCACATAATTACTGGCCAATGGGTGAAGTGATATGTAAGTAAATTAATTAAATCTTTTAGTCCTACTTATAGCACACCTAAGGGGTAATTTGATTAATGCCCAGACACAAGTGCAAGAGCATTAAAAAACTGCTCATTTATTATTATGCTTTGCAAAATGTAATTTGCAAAAGAAAAAAAATGATGTAAAAAGCTGTGTAAAATATTGTATGGTGTGTATGTCAATTTACACCATGTGAACACAAGAGTTGAAGCCGTTACTTTGCTTTGCTTCATACGGAAGTCACCCTAAGGAAAAATGCGTAAAAATGTGTGGGGGATGTGTGGTGTATTATCTCACAGTTTTTTTTACACAGCATAATAAATATGCTCCTAAAAATCAGATTTTTATCAGATTTTCATGATTTTTTCAGATTTTTCACCGAAAACTCAAATTTTTGCCAGCAATCTCCAAAAACTTCGAGGTATTGCATAAAACCCAGTGCACATCAAAAAATCATTGGGACTTCTCCCATTGACTTATATGCAACCTTGACAGGTCTGAGATGCTGGATTTTCTGATTCTGACTTTTCCATCCTCTATGTTTCATAAATTCCAAAAAAATTGTGATTTTTTAAAATTTTGATTTTATTTAAAAAAAATCTAAAATTTTTCGTGATTTTTGCATTCAAAATTTACCCCCTAAGTGAAGTCAGTCATTTTACTAATAATATTTGGTACTAGAGGCAAATTTGGTTTGAATTTACTGATTCAAAATTGTATAAACTGTGGCAAGGGAACCACAATCTACCAAGCAAATTCTCCTCATGAATTACAAATAATTGGTACACGAAAATATCGGTACACGATTTTCCAATCCAAAAAAAGCAAACAGATCATTTATCATGTATTGTTTTAGTAATGTTTTATTGTTTTATTTTAGGGAAGTACTGGAGGCCAAGGAATTAAGGGCAAGGAGGGAGAGAAGGTATAATTATAAGTGAAGCTTTTCTATAATTATAAAATGTAAACTGTACTTCGTTTAAAAATTTCATTTTCTATAAAAGGTATGCCTGTCCATTTATTCTCAATTACTAGGACACCTATTTCGGGAGGAATTTCTATGAAGTATTTATAAGAAACTATCGAAAATGCTGAATCATTATTTATCCATCTCTATATAGTAAAAAAATATTTTTTTATATAATGAAAGAAAAACATTTTCTTTGTATGTTTTTTTTTAAATAGATGAAGTTGAATTAACTATGAGCATGATGCATACAAATGAGTTGTAGCTGAACAGAACATTGTATTAAATACTAAAGCTATCAATTTACAAAGAACTTTAAAACCATTAATTATTGTAACGGATGAATATTGTAAAATTGCTTTAAATTACAATTTTACTTTCCCTGTGCAAAAATCATTTTTGGGTGGAGGAATCCTCCCTTTTGGATGGCCTTATTCCCAATCATTGTATTCCTATCCCAGACTGATTACTGACAATATTTCACTAATTATCATTAACACCCTTTTTTTTTAAAGCTTGCAGTGTCCTACAGTACTGTATTTATAAGAAGAATATGTCAATAAATAGCTTCAGATTTGGAATGTCAAAATACTCTGCTACAAACTTTATCTTTATTTACATTTAGGGAGAAAAAGGATCAAAGGGACCAAAAGGAAGTGTAAGTATAAGTGAACTAGTTATATACTGTTGTTTCAAGTATTTATATTAACAAATACATGCATTTTCTAGTCTGGTGACATAGGCCCAAGAGGTCCTGAAGGACTTCAGGGGAAAAGAGGGCCAGCAGGAGAAGCTGGAGCACGTGGGAGACAAGGAGAACAAGGGGATGCTGGTGACCCTGGCATTCCTGGAGAAATTGGACCTTTGGGTTCCAGAGTAAGTCTTCATTTAAAGAATGAACCCATTTACATATGTATTCCTTATAGGAATCAGTAAACGTAGGGATATGAAATTTCTCTGAAGCATTCAGGAATTCCTTTGAAACTACAAAAGGGAAAGGTTTCTGAAATGCCAATAAGGTGTAACTGGCTGCATTAAACAGCATCTGTGACTGAACGCAAATATATCAAAAAGGAGCTGTTATATATATTATGTAAAACAACATTTTTAAAGAAAAATATAACAATAATTGATATCAGTGTTATGATAATAATGATGAAAATGTATCTATATCAGAAAATTAGATTTGTAGTAGTAGATTAATAATCTTGAAAACACCCCTAAATTGGTTTGTTTTCTCTTCTTAAAGGGACCATCTTTTCCAGCGTCTCATGTAATAGAAGTTTGCAGAAAATTTGTTCTTGAACAGATGTCCTCATATGCACAAGCTGTAAGGCGACAATGTGCCAGTGCTTGCCCGTTGTATGGTGAAGTACCCATGGGAGCACCAGGACCAGTAGGATTGCCTGGACCTCCAGGAAAACAAGTAAGTATACCTTCATATAAACCTGGATGCACCAATGGACTGATCAAATGACAATGAAATGAATGAATGGACATGGTACTTACTGCTGAGCAGTAGTAGTACTAATACATATAAAGTGCAAGCAAATAAACGAAACTAGTAAGACACTAACTGACAAGCTGCATGTGGCTGTTGGGGTTTAACTAAGAAAGTGCACAAAGCCATGACCAATTTTCTTGTCACTCAGCTCTGTTTGATATAACAATACTGTAGGTTTGCATAATACAGTAGTTGTGAACAGTAAAGCAGCAGCAGCATAACATGTTTTAAATGATTTTCATAGGGTAAACCTGGACTGAATGGGCTTGAAGGTGAAACCGGACCAGAGGGATTTTATGGTGAATCTGGAGATCCAGGAAAACAAGGAGAAAAAGGTAACTTGTTTGTACAGTATAAAGCAGAAAGCACAGAAAGACTCATATAAAACTTAAAGTGTATCAGTTAGGGCTGGGACAAGCCGCCTGGGCACCCTAGGTAACATGGCCAGCCACCACACTGCCCCCCCCCCGCTTGCGTGCATGTGACATAACATAGGGGAGGGCAGGGGAGAGCGGCACAGGGGAAGAGCAAGGGAAGGAGGTAGGGGCAAGTGACAGAGGGGAGGGGTTTAAGGGCGAGAGACAAAGGGGAGACGATAGCGGCAGAGGGAGCATGACTATGCAGACTAGGGGTAGGCAGAAGACCCTTTAACAGGTAGCCCCCAACGTTGCATCCTAGGCAGGTGCCTCTTTTTCTACCCAGAGTTCCGGGCCCTGGTATCAGTATCTAATGTGTTAATACTGGTTAAGATTCTCTCTAGCTTTTTATTTCTTTATATATACATACAGTAGATGTACATACAGTATTTATATATATATATATATATATATATATATATATATATATATATATATATATATCATATTACAGAAGGACCTGCACTCCATTTGCTCATGAATCAACTGTGCTTTATTTAATGTAACTTTCCAACAATCAGTATCTTTTTCTTTCTTGTATAAACGTAAATGCAAAACATAAACTCTCACCACTGGGTGTCACTGTAGTGCAAGTGAATCTCGTATTCAAGTGAAACAAATGTCTATGCATAATAAGTCCATTCTTGCAAACCTGTAAATTTATACAGATCAGATACGTACAAGTTTCAGGAATTACTGATATACATCTCATTAAACAAGCAACAACTTAACATTTCCACGTTGCTATTTGTAACAATTGTACTTCAAAATATAAAAGGCTGTTTAATCTGTCTCTGCACATAGTCTGACTACTCCTTTCGGGTTACAAAGCAGTTTAACACCAACTGCCCGTTCAACCCTTTGGGTGCCATGCAATCCAGTTTGTAAATCCAGTATGCCTCTCTCCCAAGCAAGACTTTATCAATGTCTCCCCCTCTTGCTCTGGCAGGTATGTGCTCTATGGGCATGCACCTAAACGCCACCAGGCTATGCTTCGCTTCCGCCCAATGCTTTGCCACCTGCTGCTGCCCAATATCCTGCTTTTTGTTTTTAGCCTTATTGTCCCTTTCTGGGTCTAAGGCTGCCCCGATGCTCGCCCTGTGCATCCCAATACGTTCTTTGAGCATCCTGACAGTCTTTACACAATAAATCAGGCCACATTTAAGAATATAAACAACACACATTGTCATGCAGGTCATCGTTTGCATAATTTCATATTTATTGCCAGTGCGGGGGTGCATGAAGTGATTACCTAGGATAAAGCTGCTGCACAAAACACAGCCACTGCACCTGTGGACCCCTGGTCATAGTGTTAGAAAATGCTGTATCTGTGGATTCGAATATTTGTTAGTCGGGTCAGAAGGGCTCAAAATTTCAAAAGTGCTGCCTCTTGGTAGCTAAACTTGGGTTTAACGGGCAGCTTTTTAGATATGCTATCATCACTAGCAACAATCTTTTAACAGTGTTAAAACTTGCTAGTGATTCACTACCTATGTCTCAAATGCTCAGAGTAGTATGTATAGACAGTGATCAGCGAAAAAGGGTGGAAGACTTGGATATAATGTGCAAGTTCCGTAATAGAGGCTACCGGCACGAATTGATCAATAATACCAAAAAATGGGCTTTAGAGCTTAGTCGAGATGAAATCCTATTGGAAACAAAAACAGAAGATGCAAGTTCCTATAAGTAAAGAGGGTAAAAATTATATCTATTATGTGAGCCAATAAGGGGCAGGCTCTGGATATATGCGGAAATGTGTGTTAAAAATTAACACACATTTCTGCATATATCCAAGTTTGCAGTCTGTCATTTCCCTTATAGACCTTAACGTCTAAGAACTCTATGCTATTCGCATCATAATTTAATGTTAATTTGATCGGGCTTGTCATATTATTCAACTGATCCACTAAAACCTTCAACTCTGCTATGGGACCTGACCAGATAAAGAAGATATCGTCAATATAGCACCTGTATGAGGCGTCATATCTCCTGATGTGAATGAAGTGCATGTGAATGAAGTGCATGTTTCAAAATACATACTGTATATACAATACATCCGATTCCATGGCGGCCCCTGTGCACTGTATAAAACATTGCTTTTCAAACTTGAAATAGTTTCTATACAGGATGAACAGCAACAGGGACACAATAAACTCTCCTGGGGTCCCTTATATTGATCATTATCCATAATCAAATGTTGCACTGATTCTATACCCCCTTCATGTGAAATACATGTATACAAGCTTTGCACATCCATTGTTACTAATACAAAACCACTGGTATATCTGTACTCCCAATAACTTTCAGAAAGTCATTGGTATCTTTCAAGTAACTTCCCATCTACTGTACACAGGGTTGGAGATGAAAATCTACAAATTCAGCTATTCTCTCGTTTAGGGAACCATTAGATGAAATTATTGGTCGCCCTGGGGGTCTCTGCATGTTTTTGTGGATCTTATGCAGCGTGTATATGACTGGTCTCAAGGGGTGTATAGGTAAAAAATATTCATACATTGTATTAATAATCCAGTCATTTCTTACTGCATTATCCAATATAGCTTTCAGTTCATCATAAAAACCATCAGTGGGATCATATGTCAATTTACCATAATTATCTACATTTCTCAATTGTGACAAAAGTTAATCTCTATAATACTTGTAGTCAAGCACTTCTACAGCTCCCCCCTTATCAGCTCTTCTGATAATAATGTCTTTATTGCATTTGAGGGCTTTGAGTGCATTTCTCTGCTCCACTATATAAATATATACAGTATATAGTCCATAGAGATGCCAGCACTCTCGGACAAAAATTGTTACTTGCCTGGACGCAGAGCTACAACAGCGTTTTTCAATTTCAAAAGAAGTCCGCATGCTCAGGTCTTAAAGAACAAAATAACATATTTAGGTTTATTACTGGCAGACTAACATTTCGTCCAGCAATCTGGCCTTTCCTTTAAAAAAGGATGCACAAGTTTGAAGAATAAACACTGATGCTTCACAAATTTTTGAGTGTGGTTCCTTTTGAACGTTACATAATGTTTTGATCCTGCACCCACTCCAACAAAATTTTCAAAGATCAAAATGCATCCTTTTGGTTTATCGTGAAGAAATTGATGTGCTTTATTCACAATGCATTTCCAACGTTTCGGCCCATACTGGGGCCTTTTTCAAGTATAAATGGCATGTGTACAAGTGAGTATTTAAATCCCTTTCAGAATTGGCTAGACTAGAAAAAAAACCCTCATTGCAATCAATACAAACATTTGTATATACATAAATAAACGTAATACATACTGTTCACCACTAGGTGTCATTGTTGTGTCAGCAGAAGATGTGCCCATATAGAGTGAAACAAAAGTGTCCACGTAAAAGTATCCATTCTAGGAAAGTCCATAAAATCTGCAAATTCATACAAATGCGTTACATCGTTGCTGTTATGACAGATAAGAAAATGTTATATACATCAATGGCTTTCGAAGAGCAACGTTCATCAGTATTAATAGCTTGCCTAAAGCAATGCAGCTTATCCATATTTACTCAAAATTAATCAGCATAATTTCAAACCTGTCATGGCACGATGTTGAATGTGAAAAATGTCTCTTAGGTTGGAAAACAACTTAGTACTAGTTGCCTATTAAGTCCTTTAGGTGCCACACAGTCCAGCTCATGTATCCAAAAGGCCTCTTTTCAATAGGGCATTATCACAGTCACCTCCTCTTATTTTGGCCGGCACATGCTCTATTGGCATGCACCTGAATGTGCCTGGACTGTGTTTAGCTTCTGCCCAATGTCTGGCCACTAATTGCTGAGCGATATCCTGTTTCTTACCCTTAGCTTTATCTTCTCTCTCAGGGTGTAAGGCAGCCCTAATGCTCGCTCTGTGCATGCCCACACGTTCTTTTAGCATCCTGATTGTTTTGCCACAATAGATTAACCCACATGGGCATTTGATGATGTAGACAACTAAAGTGGTAGAAGTGATCACCCAAAATAGGCTGCTACACATTACGCAACCTGCGCAACTGTAAACCCAATCGTGGTGATAGGAAATGTTGCTTAAAATCTCTTTTAGTGAGCTCCATCTTCGATAACTAAACTTGGGCCTTTAGCTATATTTGGACCTTTAGCTATATTTTAATGGCTTTTAACCAATGCCCAATGTTTTAACACACACTCCCTCATGTAACTTGAGCTTTCGCTGTACTGACTTACGTAGTACATATCTTTTTCATCCCTCTTTTTTCGGGCCGTGTTTTCCTCCAATAGGATTTCCTCTAGATTGAGGCTTAATGCCCATTCTTTGGCATCATTAATTAAAGCATGTGGATAACCCCTAAGCAGGATTTTTTTGCACATAGTGTCTACATCCTCCACTTTTTTCTTATCCTTGCTGTTAATGCGTATCACTCTTAGCAACTGTGATCTCGGCAGTGAGTCTAATAGGTGTCTAGGATGATTGCTGTGGTAGTGTACTAACGTGTTCCTGTCTGTGGGCTTTACATATATGCATGTCAGCAAAATGTCATTTTCCTTATACACTTTCACATCCAAAAAGTTCGATGCTGTCCACATTATAGTTTAATGTCAGTTTGACAGGGCTATTCATACTGTTTAAATGTTGTATTAGACCCTCCAGCTCTTTAATAGAGCCAGACCATATAAAGAATATATCATCGATATAGCGCCTATAGAATGCACCATATCTTCTGAATAAAGTGTGACTCGGAATGCATTCATTCTCATACATATACATGAATGTATTAGCATATGTGGGGGCTACCTTCGATCCCATGGCTGTGCATTGCAGGAAATACTGTTTCTCAAATTTGAAGTAGTTCTTATTTGAAATAAAGTGTAGCAGGGACAAGATGTACTCACATGGGGGCCCTTTGTAATTCTCATTGTCTGTGATCAATTGCCGTACAGACTCTGTTCCCAATCCATGCGGAATACATGTGTACAGACTTTGTACATCCATAGTTACTAGGACAAATCATCCAGATACAGGTATATCAATACTTCTTATCACTTTTAAAAAAATCATCAGTGTCCTTGAAGTAGCTGCCTATCTCCTGCACACATGGCTGGAGATGGTAGTGTGTATATATATATATATATATATATACATATATATATATATATATATACATATACATATATATATATATATATATACATATAAATATATAAAATGCAATATTATCTTGATTATTAAAAACCCAAAAGTGAAAGCAGATGATGGTGGACAGTAGATAGACTGGGATCTTGAAAAAAGCATATTCTTATATCCTTTGTGGTGATACAGTTGTACAATTGGGATTTTTTTGTTTGCATAATGCAGGTGACTCTGGAAATAAAGGAGACAAAGGACCAAGAGGATCTGGCCTAGTTGGATTTGAAGGGGATCAAGGACCTAGAGGTAATTAAGAAATTAGCCAAGAGTTAGTTTATACAAGGGGGTGAAATTTGCAATGTAATACATGTTATGTTGTAAATATATGTAAAGTAATGTGTTTACTAGCAGTTAGCTTTATTTGGAAATAATATTCATTAATAATATTTAGCTGTGGGAATGGAGAATAATAGTCTGCAGAAGTTTTCACTTTCATTTAATAGACAAAGGATTCACAAGCACACCTCTATTCTGCAATTCTGCCTGGTGCACGGGTCCTGGGGAGACAAAACTCCCCTAAATACAGGTATGGGACCTGTTATCCAGAATGCTCGGGACCTGGGGTTTTCCCGAATAATGGATCTTTCTGTAATTTTGATCTTCATACCTTAAGTCTACTAGAAAATCATGTAAACATTAAATAAACCCAACAGGCTAGTTTTGCTTTGCTCACTAAAGATTAATTATATCTTAGTTAGGATCAAGTACAAGGTACTGTTTTAGTATTACAGAAATATCTTAATAATTATAAAATTTGGATTATATGGACAAAATGGAGTCTATGGGAGACGGCCTTCCCGTAATTCGGAACTTTCTGGATAACGGGTTTCCGAATAATGGGTGCCATACCTGTACATACAAGCAATTAGGCACCAGCACTCAAGGAAATGAAAACAGGGGACAAGCCACTTGTATTTAGTCAAATGAAAAATCAACTCCTACACTTCTCTGAAAAGAAGTGAGAGGTGTCAATGAGTTGGTTTTTGTTTAACTAAATAAATACAAGGGACATGTCCCCTGGTTGAATTGCTTTGAGTGCTGTTGAAGTCTTCATTTAAAGCATTGGGGAAAATATTAACTTTTTGGGGAATGTATTTGCTGTAATGACAACATGCCACATGCCTGGATGGGGGGTTGATTAACGAATGTATGATCCTTCGACATTGAGCATTCGGCTACTAAATTCTCACGCAGTTTCTTCATTAAAATACCGCACCTTCCTGATGATTGTTTTCTCTTCCCAGAAAAAAAATAAAATGCTTGGCAGGTTTTAGGTGCCAGGCTTTTTTTTTTTTTTTAAAAAAACCCGCTTGGGGGAAGAAATAAACAGATCAGCTATTCAAATGAAGAAATCATGCAAGAGTTTTGGAACCTCATGTGTTTTTAGTAGCTGAAGGCTCAAGCATTCCTAAATCTGACTCTTAGTAAATCACAAGTACATTGCCCTACCCAGGCCACAGTGCCTGTGGAATTGTGTTGCTACAGAAACTTTGAAATGATAATTGACAGGTTTTCTAACTTCCTCCAAAGAACTTAAACCAACAACATAACCACTGACTTTGCAAAAAGCACAAAAAGTGCTTGTATTTTATTTTCAATGTATTTCACTTATATCTGTTTCATTTTCCTATTATTGTGTACAATCATTTTGAGTTTCTGTTCATTTTATTGGTCTTAAGATGAAAGAGACTCCACTTTGTTAACAAATTGTGCCCGTGCTACATGATATGGTTTTAGAGGATGTGTCTTTATTTCTTATTAAATATAATTCATCTTTTTTACATTTTACTTTAGGTGAAAGAGGCAGGCCTGGACAAGCATTTGATGGACAGCCTGGTTTAGTGGGCCCTAGAGGCCACAGGGGACAACTTGGGCTAAGAGGTAACGCGGGTCTCCGCGGACCACCAGGTCTTTGTATCACAACAGGATGTCAATCAAGCCAGGAACAGAGACCATAAAGCACTGAACTGATATTGTTCTTGAATTAAAAAAAGTGTTTTTAATCATCAAGTGGTCAGTTCACTACCTCAGGTAGTTTCTGATGAGAGGCAGAGCTATTAAATGACATTAAGATACTTTTAAAAAAAATCAGAACTTTTGTGAAGATCATTTGTTTTGTACATATATATTGAAACTGCAAAGGTCCCACTAGCTACTTATGAGAACCCAAGTAGTCGTTCTGACTGCAGACAATGGCTGTGATGTGACCACACATCCCTAAACAAGTTGTTCCCCTTAAATCTGTTCAAGTGACTACTTTGTGAGCGATGTCTGATCACTTGTATCTATAGCAAAATATAAATCTGATATTATTTATTGAAAGAGACACCCAATGAGCATGCTGTCACGGTTTAAATTAGGAATAAATCGCTGATATGTGTTACAAACCCCCACAATACAATGTTGCAGGATTTTGTCATTCTTAAAGAAAAAGTATAAATGTAGTTTTGATGTCAAATAAAACTATAAAGTAATAACAACATTTTAGTAGCTGGTACATGAACATGTATATGATATTTATCATTCCAGACGTCTACATAATATCATTTTGTTTATTTATTTTTTATGTTGCATATAAAAGGAAAGCAATATTAAAAGCTATGCACATTATTGTTTATCAGTACATCTGGTAAATAGTGATGGGCGAATTCATTCGCCAGGCGAATTCACGGCGAATTTCTGCGAATTATTCGGCTCTATTGGTATTGGTATCACTATTGGTAAATGCATAACTGGGTGGGGAGTGTTAAACTGCAATCCATGTGCACTGACTGCATACTTGGGGGTAAATATGTCTTCAATATTGCTAGAAGTATATTGTATGAGTGTGGCTGCTACAATCATGTTTTTGTAGATATACAGCACTAATAGTACACCCGGGGCTGGAGGAGCAGTTTTGGGCCGGCGGTGGCCCATGAGGGCTGGGGCCCACTGGGTATTTTCCCGGTGTCCCGCTGGCCCAGTCCGATACTGTGTGGGGTCTAACAAATATTTTACTACTAAAAGGAGCCTGAACTAAAAAGGTCTCCGCACTAGAGTAATGAATGTGTTGGTATTGTTTTAAAATGAGAGATCCCTTAAAATGTTTATAAATACAGGTATCGGACCTATTATCCAGAAAGATTGGGACCTGGGGCTTTCTGGATAACCGATCTTTCAGTAATTTGGATCTTTATACCAGTCTTCCAGAAAATTATGTAAACATTAAGTAAAACCCATAGGCTGGTACTGCTTCTAATAAGGATTAATTATATCTTAGTTTGGATCAAGTACAAGGTACTGTTTTATTATTACAGAGAAAAAGGAAATCATGTTTAAAAAATTGGATTATTTGATTATAATAGAGTCTATGGGAGATGTCCTTTCTGTAATTTGGAGCTTTCTGGATAACGGATACTGTATTCTGCTAAATATTCTTTGCTCTTTTCAGTAGACAATGTATTCTTTTTTTATTTTATTTTTTTGCTTTGTGCAGATTGACTCAAGGAAGAAATTAGTACAGAAATTAGTAACATAGTTCAGTTTTGCATCTTGCAATAATAAAATAAATAAATATGTCATGTGGCCTGGGGTGCCCAAACCTTTGCCTTTAACTGTATGAGGGTTCATAGACAGCTACATTATATTGCATAGTCACATGGAAGCAGGTTGATCATTGCCACTGAATTAATTTGCATGTATCGTGTGACATGAAAATATACCAAGCAACCACTTCATTGCAGAACCAGACCAATCTAGACTGAGCAGATTCAATTGCGTGAGTGTGTGTCTCATTAACACAGAAGCTGCTGTGTGTAGATTGTAATATTATTCTACCATTTGTCTACCATTTGTGGTGGCAGACTTTCTTAATTTAATAATACACATTGAAGGAAATAGATACAGATATTACAAACATTATGGGGCCGATTCACTATGGGTCGAATATCGGGGGTTAATTAACCCTCGATATTCGACTAGGAACTAAAATCGTTCGACTTCGAATATCGAAGTCGAACGATTTAGCGCAAATCCTGCGATCGATCGATCGAAGGATTTTTCATTCGATCGAACGATTAAATCCTTCGAATCGAACGATTCGAAGGATTTTAATCCAACGATCGAAGGAAAATCCTTCGATCAAAAAATCCCAGGCAAGCCTATGGGGACCTTCCCCATAGCTAACATTGACTTCGGTAGCTTTTAGCTGCCGAAGTAGGGGGTCGAAGTTTTTCTTAAAGAGACAGTACTTCGACTATCGAATGGTCGAATAGTCGAACGTTTTTTAGTTCGAATCGTTCGATTTTCATAGTCGAAGGTCGAAGTAGCCCATTCGATGGTCGAAGTAGCCCAAAAAAACTTCGAAATTCAAAGTTTTTTTAATTCAAACCCTTCACTCGAATTTAGTGAATCGGCCCCTATATGTACTTATTATCTGTATTTATTTTCTGCATATCCTTTTGATAAGCATGGATCACTATTATGGTGATATAATTATTATTATATATGTATTGTATTGAAAATCTATTACAAAACACAGCAAGAAATTATGCAAGGAGATACTAAGATTCACAATGTGAAGGCAATCTGTTTCATTTCACAGATATAAAAGTAATATGTATTCATTATACAGTATATGTATTCATACTTTTAAATGGATTGATCATTTAACTCCTGTCATGTGGAACTTCCCAATCCCAATCAATATATGGTGACTAAAGGCATAGTAAACTATTAACCTAAGCAAGGCTTTCTAGAATAAATACTTAAATAAGAAATCATAGTTATAATGCAACATATTTTGATATGGAACAATATGTCACAAGTATAAATAACAAAAATAAAGAACACATTTACTATTTAAGATCTATCAGATGTCAGCAGCTACATTGCTTAAAAATGCTCCCATGTTCCACCTAGTGGTAGATATGAGAATAGCGCTCGTTAGTAAATCACCCAGGCCCCACAACTCCTCCAGTAGGAGAAACAGTAGCGTGTCTCAAATCAGTTCCTTTTGTTCCTTCTGAAAGCACAGGATCAGGCACAATAATAATTATTATTACAGCTAAAAGAAATACATTCATTGGTTCAAAAATAAAATTTCAAATGGTAGAATTAATTATTTGCAATGTTCATAGTGTAATTTAATAATAGAAACTACACCATAAATATCAAGACAGAATGAGTTTTAGCAGATCAGAGAGTCTGCGTATTCTTTCAGCTGCAGCCAGGGAAGCAATACATTGCTTAAGGGGACATATTATGCAAACTTCCTTTAATTGACACAAAAAAAAAACCCACAGGTGCCATCTGGGGGCCCCTCACCAGTCATAAGATTCAGCTCCTACAAATGCCAGCCCCCCACTCAGAACCGATTAACTTACATAGCTCTTGTGGCTGTGTTCAGGGGAAGGGGTAGCAGCCATGGATCTCACAGTTCTCGGTAGGGACCATGGGGCCCACAATGGCCCCACCTGTTTTTTTTCCTGGTGTCCCATCAGCCCAGTCTGACCCTAAATATAATGGCTATCTGACCTTCATAAAATGGTTCTCACCTGTCCCTCGAATACTGGTTCATACAAGACAAAACAAGATTAATTGCAAATAAGACATTAACAAATTAGTAAGAAGCACAAAAAAATTGAAGTCCTCATTAAGCCCATATGGAAATATTGACTGAAGTGAAAAAGGAAAAGTTGTGCTCACCATCATGAAGCGGGGGAGGGGGCAATGAGGCCGTGACCACGAAATTCATACAAAGACATGAGGTTCTGTGCACTCATCGATCAATAAATTAATATTAATATATAGGACATTTAAGACATTTTGTCCATTAAGCTAATAAAAAATTGTTTGTTTGTTTATATTGTCCATATATTGCAATATATTCAAGCTGGTCAACTACAATAAAGTTATCACTGGTCTGGCCAGTTCTACCGTCACTTTCATCTGATTTATTAAGAATTCTACTGATTCTTTATACATTTCACTCTCAGGGACTAAGTTTTCACTCAGGGACTAACCTGCAACTTGCTTTCCAAGGTTAAAACTTCCAATGGTTTACATAGGAAATTAAAGGAGACATATTATGCTATAATCTTTTATTTATAACATCCCCCCTTCTAGGAAATATATTCTCCAAAAACGCTCTGCCCATTTGGTTCAGGAAAAGGGTGCAACTTTCCTCGATCAGGTCACCGATATCCTGATATCTATAACTCGATTTATAGGGAAATGAGGAGAGCAATCTGCAAGCATATAAATGTTGTGGTTATCCTTTTATTAGTCGACTACTTGAACATCCCCCCTTCATTATAATGTTCAGTGATGCAGAAAAACTTTTACCCGTATTTTACCTCGTAGAAACATCATTATATATAAGCTACAGAGTGATTGTCTCTCTCTGCTAATTGGGGTTGGGGGCAGGCACGGCTGATCGGGGGTGGGGAGGGTTCATTGGTTGGGTGTCAGGGGCTGGGCCACTGTTGTTGGGGAGGGCTGGGCAGGTGGTAAAAGCTCCTGGTTTCTTATCCAAGCTGCCGTGGCAGTAGACATTAGCAGAAAGTAGCTGGCTAGCCAAAGTAGGTCATAGATAGACAACAATACTTTATAGTGCAAAGTAACAACCAGTGATAGCAGCAGCATGACCTACAAGAAATATAAATATAGATACATATATTGGACATGTGCATAGCCCATAACAAACAAAAGGTTGTGAAAGAAATTGGCCAAGCTAATATTCTAAGTTACCGTAGATTGGGGGTGGGTGTTTACATGTTTGGGGGATGGCATAACATTACAGTGGAAATTACACACCAGTCTGTAGCTTACAAAATATGTGCTCAACCCCAGCAGAACTTTTTAGCAAAGTATGTTGTGCCTGTGTAAACCTGCATTCTGCAGTGCATAAACTTCACAGCATACATGTCCTGTTTACAAATGTTAATGTTTTTCATGAGGAAAACGGCCACCGGGTGAAAGTTGCTATTTGTTTTAGGAACATGTGATGGCGCTGGCAAATGGAGGGAGTCTATGCAGTATAAATTATGTGGCTTGGGTGGGAAAGATATGGTCAAATTATATACATGGTAGGAAAAAGTAGGCTTTACAAGGGCATAAATGTAATTAAAATAAGCAAAAATTCTAATAAATCATTCATTTGAAAATCTACAGTTTCTAATGAACAGTGAAGAGGCACTACCCTCCCAATCAAAAAAGAAGGCTGCATGAGGGACTAAGTAAATGTGCTTTGCATCCTTGTGACACACACAGATAAATAAAGGAAGGGGTTATTAGTTATAAACATTGATCCTACGTCTGGGGGGCACCACAGGAATCACGGCTGGTGAAATAGGACATTAGTAATGCTCTAAACAAGTTGAGGGAGCAACTACATTGGTCACAAACATTGAACATGTCTGTACCTTGAGCTTCCGGGGCTCCATCGCTGGGGTTGCTGAGCAGCCTCATCCCAGTCCTGGTCACTGTCCGAGGTATGCTGCAATGTTTGTGCCGGGGCTGCAATTGTGAATTAAGGAAGCAAAAAGGTATTAAAAGATAGAATCATATGGAATTGCAAATGTACTTGGCTAGTAGCCTGGTGTAGACACCTCCCACATGCTACAAATATATTTTATTTCTCATTCCAAGTACTAACTCCAGTCGAATGGCACAGTAAGGGAGATGGAATGGTCAAAAATTAAATACATGACAAAAAGACATTGTTTGCAATGATGCGAGCAGGAGATAATATAATATATGATATATGACAATGCAGCTGCTGTAGGCTCTACATGTGTTGGAAAATCTTTGGGCTTGACAAAGGGGCGTGACCCCGAAACGTTGCTCACTTCCGCATTAAACGTGCAAGGGGTTCCTTGCTTGCAGCAGCCTGTGTGCCGTGGATTTCTTTTCTATTGGAAAGTCTTTGGCCCATTTTGCTGCTGGGGCCCCCTCATCTCCTCCATCATCCTCCTCCTCCTGTCTCCTCTGTGAGCCAGTGGGTGGCGGTGCCGCATCCTCCTCCTCGCTGCTGGGCAGCCTCCATTGCCTCCTACTGGGGGAGCTCCTCCAAGCCCTGGATGGGGTATGTGACATGCTGCGTGCCCTGGATGGTGAGCGGGACACGCAACATGCCCTGGGGGAGCCTCTCCGAGTGCCCCAGATGGTGAGCCACTCTGAGCCCTGGGGGAACCTCTCCGAGCCTTGGATGGGGTGCCGTAGTGCCCCAGATGGTGAGTGGGAAACGTGGCATGCCCTGGGGGAGCTCCTCCGTACTCTGGGTGGGGTACAAGACATGCTGCATGCCCCGGATGGTGATCGGGACATGCGGCGTGGCCTAGTGGACACCCTCCTTGCCCTACTCTCCTCCCCCCTATGGGACCCCCACATGACCTACTCTCCTCTTCCTCCCCCCAGGAACCCCTCCCAGTGACTCCCCATCCCATGTTCCCCCCTCTCTCCCCCTCCTGTGGCGACTAAGATCGCACGGGGATCCAGCCGCCCTTGATACCTCCTCCTCCTCGTGCCTCCTGCGTGAAGTCATAATAGTGCTTTTTTCAAAAAAACAGCCTGCCTTCAGAAAGACCTCCTCCACCTCTGTAATCGAAATAGCAAGTGCGTAATGAGCATGATAATGCACTTAAAATAGCCACTGGACTTCCTGTGTGAAAAAAATGACAGAAAGGAAGTGGGGCATTAAAAATTCTAATCGAGCAATTCAAATTTAATGGGGTGAGGTCAACTTCGATCATATTTGACTATATGCTATGGCCAAAAACTTTGTATCGAATTCGATCAAAGTCCTTAGAATGCAAGCCATTCGATTGAAGCGTCAGAATTCGACTACCTTGATAAATATGTGAATAATCAATTTTGAAAAAAAAGTCAAGGTAAATCGAAGTTTACTGTATTCGAAATTCGACCCTTAATAAATCTGCCCCTGAATATTGGATTTTCTAGCGCACCCACTATATAAGTTGGCATAGGATACTATTACCTGGGTTTTCACTAAGCAGAGAATCTTCTACTTTGAAAAGCTCAGTTTAAAATAAAATCAACCCTAGATTATTGGCAATGCAGAGCTCAGGGAGCTTGGCAGGAGCAAAGACAGTAGGAATCCAATTAAATAAATCCTCTGTGCAAAGTTTGTGGAAATGTGTAAAATGTATTATTTTGCATCTATTCAGTGGTCACAAGGTCGCCTGATGGAAAATGCAGAAAGAGATATTTCTCTGGCTCTATCCACTTTCCTCATCAATGTCTGGAATAAATAAGCAGAAATTTGGATTTCTGAAGTATGCATTCACTATGTCTGTGAAATACATTTAGCAATAATCAGCTTAGATCTGTTTCGTAATACTTTTTGTATTCTGGTTGTTTATAACCATTTGAAGCCTGCCTGTAATATAACAGCAAGTTCACATACTGTTAATGCTTTGTCTATAAACCAACTGGTACTGGTATGGGACCTGTTATCCAGAATGCTTGGGACCTGGGGTTTCCGTAATTTGGATCTTCATAGCTTAAAGGGATGGTTCACCTTCAAGGGAACTTTTAGTATGTTGTAGAATGTCTTAATGTAAGCAACATTTCAATTTGGTTTCATTATTTCTTTTTTTTATACTTTTGTAGTTATTTGCCTTTTTCTTCTGACTCTTGCAGCTTTCAAATGGGCGTTGCTGACCCCTTCTAAAAAGCAAATGTTCTGTAAGGCTACAAATGTATTGTTATTTATCATTTTTATTACTCATCTTTAGCCTCTCCTTTTCATACTCCTGTCTCTTATTTAAATCAATGCATGGTCGCTAGGGTAATTTAGACCCTAGCTACCAGATTGATTAAAATGCAAATTGAAGAACTTTTGAATAAAAAGCTAAATTACTCAAAAACCTTAAATAACAAAAAATTGAAAACCAATTGCAAATTGTTTCAGAATATCACTCTCTACATTATACTAAACGTTATCTCATAGGTGAATAACCCCTTTAAGTCTACAAGACTTAATTGCTTCCAATAAGGATTAATTATATCTTAGTTTGGATCAAGTACAAAGTATTGTTTTATTATTCAGGCTATGTACTAATCTGCTTTTGGCCTGAAATAAAGTTCTCAGTTCTTTTTCTACAAGCCTGTCTGTGGGATCTGTGACTGCCTGCCATCTTCTGTTTGGTTGAATACCTTGAGCTGTAGATCTGCACATCTATAGATATGCACCCAGTACTGGTGAGATTATAAATTTAGTGGCCTTACATTGGGAGTTTTTCTTCTTTTTTCTCAATGTACTGTTTCAATATTACAGAGAAAAAGGAAATATTTTTTAAACATTTGGATTATTTGATTATAGTGGAGTCTATGGGAGAAAGCGATTCCATAATTTGAATTTCCGAGTTATGGATCCCATAACTGTATAAACAAGAATAATTTGAATGTAAATGGCAGAAGATTGTCGGTAGTTTCTAGATTGTGGGAAAGCTGAGTAGTAGAAGTCAAAAATGTAAAAGAAGGGACTGTGAGAGAGACACAAAGATACACGAATAACACAATGATAAAAAAACAAATAAATAATTGGTGTCCTTCATGAGAATATTGATGATGGTGTCCCAGTCCAACACTGTACCTGTAAATTTGAGATTTAAGTTATTTTTCAGGGATGCTTAAATAAGATGCAAAAGGGGCATTTGTTCCCAACATACCCACAGGACACAGACAACAAGGCACCATCAGTCATTAAATATGCAATATGTTTTTGAATGAATAATTCTCCAGAAACCACAGAGTTCTTATTTTAAGTTAGAGCTGTAGTATAACAGAATTAATAACTTTTCATTAAAGGACTTGATCACCAATGAGTTGTGATATTGTTTTTTGTCATGATACAGGCCTGTAAGAGTTAATAAAACAGGCCAAGGTATAAAGAAATAATTTCTGCAAGTACCAAAATCAGATATGTAAAAGGCCTCTGGAATCAGCCATGTGTAAAGGGGTCATAGCCTTGAATGCCCTGCTCCAAGCCCTGGCTGATAACTGACTGATAAGAGCCATTCTTTGTGGAGGGGTGACAGCCCAAGGAGGGAGGGATTTAAAGTTCACTTTAAGGACCCTCATAGGTGATGTGGAGGTCACAATATAATGTAACTCAAATACATTTATCATCACAGAATCCATACCTGTTGTAACAACATTATCAAAAACTGGTTATTGGAGTTCAAAGGAATCCAAAAATTACTAGGTTTGGCACTCAGTTTGCTGGATGTGAATATCTGGGCAGGGGCAGGTCACACATTTTTGATGTTTAGTATCTAAGAAATCAGCAGGAGGTGCTATAACCAATGAATATAATTTCCGGTTATGGTTATGATTGTGGAGGGGAAAGTGTCCAATTACCTGATACCCCTGAAATCATTGTTTAATAGTCAGCTCTTCTGACTAAACTTGGAATTACTTTGGAGGACCCATTTCCGTGAGGGTTTATCCCGTCTGTTTCCCCTTGCCTCCAGGACAAGGAAAATTCTATATTTAAAGCTAACTATATGTTTTCCATGTTTTTCCTTTTTATTTTATAAACTGTTTGTGTTTTTTTAACGTGTTTCTTTTTTTGTAACAACTTTTTGCATTGCTATACCTTTTATAATATTAAATATTATATTTAATACATTTGTCTTTGATGCTCTAAATGACCCTAGCCCAAAAGTGTGTGACTGTGAGCCACAGCCCTCATGCTGAATGTAAATGCTAGTGTGTTTGTACAGATGAAGCCACTTGGATTTGTGAGTTAAATGCGTCATGACTCAGGGGTAATTGAAGAAACTGTGTTATCTTAAGTCATCTTAACTCATTTAATGCATTTAACCTTTTCATTAGCATACCAAAGCTCCATTGTTCACAATGGTGAATGCTTTAATTAGATGGGATGTTGTGACGCAGTTTTCTGTGTTAAATGAGATAAATGGGATATCTGTGTTTAGTTATTCTGTGTCAAACAGACAAACCAAAGTGGCTGCATCTGTATACTAGTTAATCCTTTAGTGGCTGTGGAATCAAGTGGGTTTTTTGTATTACAATTGAAGGTATCTCTCCTGAGATTGGCGGCAGCAAGTTTTATATGAACTGTAAAATCTTGCTTCATGTAAATAAACCACTTTCATAATAATATACTTTAATAGTAGCATGTGCCATTGGGTAATCATAAATTGAAAATGTCTAAAACAAAGGGCTGCCCGCAGGGATCCTACGATTCACAGTGCACACAAACAAACTACATGTTAGGTCACATAGGCCAATTAACAGGCAAAGTTCTGTCTTTTGCTTCCACATTTCTTCCTGTTACAGTTAGTATTTCTGGTCAGACAATCTCTGAGGCAGCATAGACAATATCTTAAAATCGTAGCTCAAGCTAAAAGGTGTAAATGACTTTATTTACCTAAATATATACTCCAATTTGTTTAATATGTAATATAGTATTCATCTGAAATAGTCAGAGACAATAGGCAATATGCTAAGAGATATTTTACCACTGTCAAGGCTTTCATCAGAAATGCAACTATTTCTTGGTACCCACAAAATGGGGATGGACTTCCACAGTAAAGGTATCTTAAAGGAACAGTAACACAAACAAACTGCCATGTAGCCATAGGGGCAGCCATTCATGCACAGGATACAAAGTAGATAACCAATACGTTTTGAAAAATTCCATTGTATACTACAGAGCTTTTCTGTTTTCTGCTGTGTATCCTGTGCCTTTTTCACCTTTGAATGGTTGCCCCAATGACTAAATGGCAGCTTGTTTACATAAACTATTGTAGAGTATTTGAAGCAAACACACCAGTTTTACTAGTGCTGCACAAAAGTACATTATATTTTCATTACTTTAAAACACTTTCATTTTTTTGATGTTACTGTTCCTTTAAGGAAACATATAAACTGGCTTCACCATAGTCATTTTAACACAGGTTTCAACCAGGCCTAGCCATCTTCCACACTTGTTACAAGTCACTATGCACCCTTTATTATTAAAAACTATAACAGAATTTCCAATAAACTGCTTTTTAGAATGCAGGTGTAATTCTGGCAGATGAATAATGGTAAATATCAGTAATAGGTTGAAAATCAAAGCCTGCATTACAGACGTTAGAATAGAGCATCCACAATGAAAAACTGTATTAGAGTGTGTATTATTTCTCCTTATTTTTTAAAGTCATTAATATATCTAGCACAGTTTTGCAATTTCCTTTTCTACTAATTCAACATTTGGACAGCATAATCAAAATCCAACGAGTGCAAAGAAAACCTGATAAGTCAAATCACAGTGTGCTCTGTATTTATTTAAGCCACAAAAGGCTGCCATAGTGTTACCCAGACTTTTTATTAAACTAATTCCAGATGCACAGATGGAAAAAATACTACTAGAAATGGATTCTCGGTTACTTTTAGATGCATGAGGAAAAAAAGAACATTTTCAACAAAGGTTTTTAGCCAAAATAGGGATAAATACAGATACTGGCACAAAGCCAAATGCCACAAAGACTATACATTGACATTACACTGATCCAAAATGGCCCAACCTCTACACAATAACAAGACATATTTGGAGTTTTTAACTACTTTTAGATGGAGCCATTGTGTTAGAAAAATTTCAAAAGTTAGTACACTTAGGGGCAGATTTATCATGGGTCGAATTTCAAAGTTGAAAATACTTCGAAATTCGATCATCGAATAGAATCCTCCGGCATTCGAATTCGGAGTATTTTATTCATCGTACGATCGCACTCCGATCGTACTTCAAATCGTACGATTTGAGCGATTTTCCTTCGAATACAAAAAAACTTCGAAAATTGCTCTGGAAGGTCCCCATAGGCTAACATAGCACTTCAGCAGGTTTAAGCTGGCGAAGTATTGAAGTCGAAGTTAATTTAAAGAGACAGTATTTTGATTATCGAATGGTCGATTTTTACTTCGAATCGAAGTCAAAGTAAATTCAAAGTCGTAGTATCTTATTCGATGATCAAAGTATTCAAAAAATTACTTTGAATTTCATTTTTTTTTACTTAGAAAATTCCCTCGAATTCAGTTCGACCCTTGATAAATCTGCCCCTTAATCATTGTGATTTAGCTGGGCCCAAAAGTTAGCTAATATCAGTGTTGGAGTTTATATCAAACTCATTGAGATTAACTATTAGTAGATTAACTACAGATTAATATCTGAGCTGACCCCAATTATTGAGGGATTGGCGGAATGACCATGCTAAATTGCCTAAGCGGCGGCTGGTGGGTGCTGTTATGCAAAGAGACGTAAACCTACCTATACAATTAATTATGGATTATGGGAAGAACAGCAGTTCACAATGTCCCATCTTTCCTCTCTAAGTGGCTGTTTGTGTTGCCACTTACATTTTCTGTAGGTGCTTTCACTTATCAGGCCACTTCCAGGCCCAACCACCATGCCAATTATACAGGTTAGGAAAAATCCAACGGATACTGGTAATTGCCTTTACCACATTTTATTGCAGAAAACTGTGACTTTTGGGGACCAACCCCTTCCTCAGGTAATGAGGATGGGGTTGGTCCCTGAAAGCATGGATAAGGGAGCCTTAAAAGACCTTAAAAGTCATAAATCTGTTTAAGACAATAATCTGATAATATGATTGCTGTATTATAGCTCAACTTTGATTCCTTACCTTAACTTCTTGCTTGGATCTATGATTTGGGAAGCAGTTACAACTTGTATTATTCTATATATCTAAGAATAAATGGGATGGAAAGCTTTCACAACAATGACACAGCTGTATGCTATAGGGTAGCACATCACTTATTTAGGAATAGATTTTTGATCAGAGGATCATGTGAGCCTTTAGGGTGTATTTTAGTGTTGTGCATTCTGATAGACATGACTTGAAGCTGATAAAAAAAGATGCATTAGGAAAATTCAACAACTGGTATCTGCATAAACTCTGTGGACATGTATCTTTGAAATCAAATTTCTTTATCTCCATCTTTATCTGCATCTCTCTAAAATAATTTGTAACAGTCCATTTGGGATCCTCTTGTATATTACCATGTTATTTGCTGGGTGTATAAGCTATTAAAGCTGTTTACCTTGATCAATGAGTAACTCAATAAATCTACCCACGAATACTTCCCGTTTAATGTAAGATGAGTACCAACATTTGAAAAACCCAACCAAATGTAATGCTCTGTTGCTCTTTAAACTCAATGTGGGTTTTTTTTTGGCTTGAAAGTTTTCTTAAAAGAAGCACAACAGAGAGTCTGTTAACATGGGGATATTTATTTAAGTTTCTGCCAATAACTAATTATTTATTGAAAGGAACTGATTGAACACAAGATGTATATCAGTGTAATAAGTATCATATTGACATATTGACAAATCAGAAGAAACAGGGACATGCAAACCTAAAACCTGTAAAAGACATAATATATAAACAATGAAATAAAGATACATTGGTCTATGAGTGGTATTCAGGCTCAATATCTCTTTACGAAAGTACAATGGCAAGAAGGGGTTTAATAACAGCATACTGCTGTCCTCAAACCACTGACCCCCATTTGTGCCTGTATTTTGCATTTTAACCACAGTTTTTAGGGGAAAAAATGTTGAGGCTATATGATTTTACTGCAACATATTCAAAACTCTTCATTCAATCACAGGTGACTATTGGGTCCTCTTGGTATCAAATTAGAACTGACTTTTGGTAATTTGGTCTATAGTGGCAACAGCATAGGAGGCTAGACTGACTGCAAGTCTGGTCAATTGGCATCCTACTGTATGTGAGATTGCTGTAAGGCCAGACTCAGCATCAGACCAGGCCGTCAGGGAGCCCTAGATGACCTGGTCAGACCACTGCGCTCCCCCACCCTCCTAGCACTCAAGCCCTGACCGCAAAACATGAGTTCTCATGCGCTCCAGGCAAGGGACGTACAGAAGGGGGAGGGGAGAGGGATGAAGCCAGAGCGACTGAGGGAGGGCAGCGAACATGAACTAGGGGTAGGCAGAAGACAGTTTAACAGGTACCTGTCCAGCACCCCCATATCTTTGTGCCCTAGGCAGGTGCAAATGTTATCTGATGATGCCTGTCTCAGTGGGTGCATAGTGCACTGGTAGGAGAAGTAAGTGGGAATGACACATTAGCTAGTTAAGGCCACTTTGAAATGAAGCTAAAAATTTTTTGCACTTTTGCAAAAGTGACCAGCCTTACATTGGATATTAATTGTAGAATATACTTTATTACTATTTACTTATATATGCATTTAATTTGTGACTAAGGGGCAAATTCATAAAGGGTCAAAGTGAATTCGAGGAAATTTTGGAAGTAAAAAAATTCAAAATTCAAAGTAATTTTTTGGATACTTTGACCATCGTAAAGAATACTACGACTTCGAATTTACTTTGACTTCGATTCGAAGTAAAAATCTTTGAATATTTGACCATTCGATAATCGAAGTACTGTCTCTTTAAAAAAAACTTTGACTTCAATACTTCGCCAAATTAAACCCGCCGAAGTGCTATGTTAGCCTATGGGCACCTTCTACAAACTTTTTTAAAGTCTTCACACATCAAATAAAAATCGTTCGTTCGTACGGTAGAATTCAAATGATTCGAACAATTTAATCGTTTGATCAAATGATTTTTATTCAATCGTACGATTGCCAAAATCAGTGAAAAAACTTTGAAATCGATATTTGTATTCGAAGTTTTTCAATACGATGGTTGAATTTCGAAGTTTTTTGTACTTCGAAATTCGACCCTTGATAAATCTGCCCCTAACTGTCTTTTATGGATTATCTACCAGAAATAATGTTCACACTTTTATGAATTCAATTATATAATGTTAAGAGTATTTTTTTCTTTTTTTACCATATCTACATTAGCAGCAATTTAACTAGCTGAAGCAGATATTCTACAGCCCATCGATGATGCTAATGAAAACTCTTCAACAGGTCATGCATATCAACCAGTCTGCTACATTTTTTAGTCACCTATTTTAAAGCAAACATCTGATTGGTTTCTATGTGTTACTAGACATGGTGGAAACTTTGCAAGCTTTATTACATTACAACTTTTGCTCATGTACATCATTGTGCCACTGTACACTATGCACTATGTATTCTCTGTTAACTTCAGTTTTTGATCCACTCTCTCTGTTCTTTGAGAGTAAAGCCACATGAACAGTTTTAGTAAAAGAATGCTATTTAGAATAAAATTAGGTTTTGTGAAGAATACCATTCAAAATAGAAAGTAGAGTAGTGGAATTACAGCAGAGGGCGTACATGAGTTGCGTGCTTTATACTGGTAGAGGAATGAATCGATGAGCATTAAAAGAAGCAGAACTGTGCAGATCAGGCTGAGAGTAAAAACCTGCAGAACTGGGTTACAGACAAGGAAGATTTACACAAAGGGCTAAATAAGTTATTGCAAGACTTTACCATACAATTTTAAGAACAGCTACTGGAGGAACTGGTACAATAGTGGCCTTTTTTCTCCAGACATATCAAGTAAGTACAAATACTCTTAATGCCTACTGCCCAGGAATCTAGTTACAGAATAGCTGATATGAAGTTCTGTGTTTCTTTACAGTATTCTCTATGTTAGTCTCCAATGCTTAAGCCCTGGTTTGAATGTGCACAAAGATGAACTTGTCATTGAAACATTCAAATGTTACTTCAACTATAAGTAAGCAAGTTTAACTTAAGTGCATATGAAAAAAAATGTAATTGGTAGTTTCTAGCTCACTGAGAGTGTATTTAGAATGATTTTTCATTGTGTTTCCATTACATGTTTTGCATTCAGTTCCAAATATCAAATTTAAAAGTAAAATGTAAAAAATGTATTATTTAAGGTTATTTGCTTATTATATAAGACATACAAATGAGAATGTGTGTGCCATTCATATAGTAAAACTTGCAAATATTGAAAGTGATAGAAATGACTAGAACATTATAGCAATGATTAATTTTTGCTATGCATGATGCTATATATATGTATATATATAAATATTCTTGTAGGGCATCTTGTTCTCATCAGAGACTTCACAATGGGATGTGAATGTGACTATTTTTGCATTGTGTGCTGAAAAAGACAAACTGTTGCAATCAACTGTTCTGTAGTAATGCTGCACAAATGTTACAGCATTCATCTAATGGCAGCTAAATTTGAAGGAGTACATTTAGTTAGTAATTCCTTTAGCGCAAGGTTTATATCTGAGAAACGTGAAGCAAATGTTTTTGTTAAGTCAGAAATCTCATACTATTTGTAGAATTCTCATGCCAAACTAATCTAATTAGAAATGCAGCAGAGAAGAAAAACTTGTCCTATGCATATTGCCAGTGTACAAGACCCCCAACTGTGACTTAACCACAACTGGTGGATTTTCCTGTGTGGGAGATTCTGCAGATGTAGATGGAGAAATGTGTGCCAGAAGTTCTTTTGTAAAATGCTAACATTTTTAGTTCAGTCACAAAAATGTGAACTATAAATGAAAACATATAAATGCCTTGCTTAGGGATACGGACCTACCAGCAAGGCAGAACATCCTCATCCTCATACACTATGTGCTAACATTTTCATTGGTTCCTTCAGACTAAGATTAGGTCCACTGTCTTGCTGGACAGCTACTGCAGAGCTGTAGATACTATGTGAAACACTTTTAAAGTTATTAATCTATAATTCAATCCAATACATTTTCTGAGGTTATAGATTATCACCAATACTCAAGGTCAAATCAATTAGATCTGAACACCGTCATTCAAAACATTCAGGAATCCTTCAGCTCCCAAGGTTTATGGAGGAAATCAAAGACTAAACTAAGTAGACTTTAATTTGGCCCCACCCTAAAAATATGCAAACTAAGCAAGGTTTTATGGCACAGACAAAGAGGTATCATGTAATCTGATGACTATGATGGTGGTAGGGGGTTTAGGGATAAAAGCAGTTGCACATGGGACGTTTTGTTGCCCATAATAAACCTTGGCTACTGAAGGTGACAAAACATCCATAGTTTCCTTCCCATCAGCTGAAATGCAAATCTCCAGTGGGGAATCATATGCAGTGTGAAGTTTCCGCATGCACCCTGAACTTGAGTTGGAAAAAAGGGTATTTTAAATGCACACCTCCAGACATTTTGGAAATAAAAAGATGGACAAAAAAGTTGGCGCACGACAACATTTTCATTGACCATGCCCATTTGTGTGGCCACACCCCCTAATTACAATTTTCATTTTACAAAATTAGGCAGGTCATGAAAGTTTGAACTTATTTCTGTGTTTTTTTTTCAGTTTTTACAGTTTTGCTAATGAAGATGAATTACCCTTTAAGCTGTGAATCTAACATTTCCCAAGGGACCTGTTATATTATATTGTTACAATTACTTAAAATTGTTACAAAAGTATCTTATATGCAGCTATGGTAGTTATGAGCTCTCTGCCAAAAGCCAATTAAGTTAGAAACTTTGTTTCTTTTTCTGGCTGTTCAGTGCAGATAAAAATTTAACTTTCTAGTACAAAGGAGGGACTGTGGGTTGAGCTGTCAAAAGAGGGACTCTAAAAATGAGAAAGTTGGGAGGTATGTAAGTGTAGAACTGCATTTAGTGGTAGAAATAGTAGTAAAGGAATTGTTTAATTGTTTTTTTTTCTTTTGTGTTTCACTTGAAGAAACAATTAGCTATTTTACACTGAATGTGCTCTTGCAGTTTGTTAGGCCACAAACAGCCCATATCACTGATAATAATTTCACTAACAAATGTCTACTTCTCAAGGCCTAATAAGGTGCCTTGTACTTTATTAGGAAAAATATTTCAGTGACATAAAAAAAGTAGAATTTTAAATGACAAAAAGGAAAATAGTTGTGTGTTTCGTATAAAGTAAACCCATTTTCATTAAATAAAATTAAAACCAGCAATAGGTATAATGTGAGCAAGCACTTACACACATGTAAGCAGCTGATTGCAAACATTGCATTCAGAAAATGAAAAGCACAGTAATGTTATGTTTTGAAAGCTAAAAACATATGGAAACAATGTGTGGCAAATAATATTATTTATCGTGAATTGCCTCATGAAACCATTACAACTGCAAATCTGCATGGAAAATTAAAGAAGAAATCATCTGGAAATAAAATGTTAAATAACGAGGGTGTGTTTTCCTAAAGTTACAGTACAAGAACAAGCAACACCCAGTGGAACCTTCTAAATTCCATATACTCATGCCAAAAAAAGTAAAATATAGAACTGGTCTGCAATAGATATTCTGGTTATGGAGAATGTCACCAGTCAAAATAAATAAAACATTTTAGCTCTTGAACAAATAATTACAACTTCTTTAATTCTTGAGTGTTCGGTGTTTATCAGGACCCTCATAACTGTTTTGTTAGAGTATAAGGCCATAGTTATTGTGATCCCTTCGCAAAATCTATTTCGGCTCCCATGCACAGAGGGCTGGGATGGGCAACTTTTTTGCATATTTATAAACACTGTGCAAATTTACACATAGGAAGTGAGTTAGAGTAACCAATTAGCAGCTGGCGTTTAAAGGCAGCTGTAGGTTTAACAATGTAAGCAAGCTCTTGATTGGTTGTGGGTGCCTGCTCAAGTGCAAATTTGCCCAGTGTTTACAAATGAGTCCCAGATAAAGCAGTACTTCAATCTAGACAAAGATTTCTATACCTCTGGGCGCTATTATGCCCTCTATATACAATACAAAATCAATTTAGCCAAACAAACAACACATAATGGATTAGTGCTTTATAAATAACTGGCCATAGTTTGTGTATAATCCATTTCATGTGCATCACAAACCTATTAAGGAAAAAAGGTGTTTTCTGCCGATACAACGAAAAACACAAATCTGCCATTTATTATAAAAATCAAATAACTATTGATTAATATTGTAGATAAATGCCATTGCTGTAATAATTTAGAGGGGCAATCTAAATGTATACCCAGGCTTATTGCATTTGTTTAACAAAAGCAACACAAATCCAAACATTTCGAGGATGACCCGAACAAATCTTTTGGTTTGTTTGTTTTTTTGTTAAAAAGGATGGTTGCTTTCCTTGATTGTAATTTACTCCTACTGCATTTTGGAGTCCTTGGGTTGATATATTCTGCCTTGCAGGTCAAACTCTTTCATATTCTTTTAATAGCTTTTAAAGTATAACCACAAGGGTTTAAAGGGATCATCAGTCCAAAACACTTTGTTCCAAAATGTCTGTGGCTTGTCTAAATGAGCTTTTGCATACAAGTGACTCTGTTTGTGGTGTGAGTGCAGAAAGGGCTTCTTTCTCATCACCCTGCCATACAGATGTTCTTTGTGCAAATTGTGCTGAATTGTAGAACAATGTATAGAAACACCATCTGCAGCAAAATGTTCTTGCAGGTCTTTGGAGGTGATCTTTGGGTTGTCTGTAACCATTCTCACAATCCTCCTCATATGCCGCACTTGTATTTTTCTTGGCCTGCCAGACCTGGGTTTTACAGCAACTGTGCCTGTGGCCTTCCATTTCCTGATTAAATTCCTTACAGTTGAAACTGACAGTTTAAACCTCTGAGATAGCTTTTTGTAGCCTTCCCCTAAACCATGATACTGAACAATTTTTGTTTTCAGATCTTTTGAGAATTGCTTTGAGGATCCCATGCTGTCACTCTTCAGAGGAGAGTCAAACAGAAGCACAACTTGCAATTAGCCACCTTAAATACCTTTTCTCATTATTGGATACACCTGCCTATGAAGTTCAAGGCTTAACAAGCTAATACAACCAATTTGGTGTTGCCAGTAATCAGTATTGAGCAGTTACATGCATATTTGCAAAATTACAAGGGTACCCACATTTTTGGACAGCCAGTTTTTCACTTCTGATTTAATTTCATACAACTAAATACTGCTTCACTAAACATCTTTGTTCATAAAACACTCAATACTCAGATGAGACATGCCACTGTTATCTTTTTTGTTGAAAGTGGAATAAATTATTATGTAGGCTGAAAGGGGTTCCCAAACTTTCTCATATGACTGTATACTGTAGCAACATATGAGTTCTGAAAATAAAAATAGAAACCAAGAACATGCACATGTGAACACAATATTTTCATGACTATAAAAAAATCGATATCCTTGCTGGGATGAAACGACAAGAATCAAGAATGTTCTTGAATGCAGTCCATGGAGGTTAATATTAAAGGACTGAGAAATTGAGGGACTGAGAAAGTTCTGTGTGAACATTCATAGACTTATATAGCTAGTTTCAACTTACAGTTGCATGGATGGTACTTACTGTATGTTGGTAAATTTGGCCACATTGTATTTAGTTACAGGACAAAGAAAAAACAGTCTTGACACATCTTATTCATAGAAAACATATATACCTTCCACTGGAGCTAGCCAGTGCTCTCAGTGTAAAGTTGAAAATCAGTTATTCAGTATTTGTTTGGGTTGTCTAGTTTTACTGTACAGGCAAATGTTGAATAAAAAAAATCACAGGCCCTGAAAATATTTGAGTGTATGTTTTATGTTGAAAAATGATGCATCCCTATTTTATAAAAAAAAAACTAATTTAAAGAGGTCAGTAGACCTGACCTAGAACGTCAAGCCTTCAGACCTGGCAATGTGAATTCTTGGAAAGGGCAAGTTTTTTGGTTAGCAAAACAGCTGCTGCAGAAACTAATATCATCACTGCTTTATCTGGGCTCCTTTGAGCCATGTAAATAAAAGTCTGGTTCAACATTACTGAGGTCCTTCCTTAAAAACCTCCTTATTTGGAAGCTTTACCTCCTAAACTGAATGAAGGTTTTAAGGCCACCTATGAAGAATGGACAACTGTGCTGAAGGCACCAATATTTTACAATAATGTATTTGTTCATACTGAACATTTGTAAAAATCAACTGAAATATGTCCATAGATATCGATTTTCTGGCAAAAAAATTCGTTATATTTTGGGTTATAGCTCAAAGCAGCTTGTAGGGCTCAGGTAAAACAGTTCTTACAGAGGAGACAGGAGGCTTAGGTTTACAACAAAAGTGAAACAGGCTCCTGCCTGGGGTTTTATTGTTCAAACCGGACAACTTAAACAGGCACAAGTTCTGTGCTATAACAGTCAAATAATAAGGAAAACCTCCCCGGTTTGCAGTGTTACAGTCCATAGGAAAGTTCCTTGCGGTGGTAACAAACATTTGCTCTTTTGAGTTGCAGTCAAATACACAGTTTGTTCACAAACACTTCACAGCGTGTGTTTAGAGGTTCTCTCTGATTCCCAGTACAACACACTCCCACTCCCCGACAGGCTCCCTTAAACAGCCCCACCTGCGGACTAATTGGGCAGCGTACTGAACTATCCTTGCTCCAGGGTCCTAACCTGTCTTACCCTGGAGATTTAAAGGAGCCAATACCTCAGGCTGGGTGCTATATACCTCCCATCATATACAGGTAGCCTATTGGGACATAGCTCTTTGTCACAATATCCATAATGAATTCAAGAATTCTTCTTATGAGCCAAAATGTTATTTCTGCCTCACTCACCCAATACGTCTGATTATAATCATAGACAGAGATAGCATTTTAGCAAACTATATGACTCAGAGAAAATAAGCAGATGTTTTCAATATTGTGATTCTTGCTGAGAAGTTGTTTTTCATCAGTATGCTCTTCATTAACAAAACATTCAGATGGCGCATCATCCATTGTTTCCCCAAATAAAAATGGTCTCAGAGTTTATTCTGAAATCAGAAAGTCACAAAATGAAGTTCTCTTCTGCACTTATTAAGAATGCTGCCGCCTTTACTCAATCCCTAGGCAAAAAAGCAAACAAACAAACATTGTTTATGGGCACATGTAGCAGAAGATTAATTTGACTAAGTGCCTCAAGATGCTGACATTGATGTCTTTCTGTCTGGCTGTCTCTATGTATAATAAAATCCTCACTTTGAAAGGATGCTCTTAACAATTCTTCTAAAAGAAAATTAAAATATATATTTGTATACTGTTTCAAGGAGCAAATCAGAAAATGGTCAGAACAGAGTGTCTTCCTACTGATTTTCTGGACCATCTAAAAAAAAAGTAAGATTAAGGGGGTTATCAAAATCCAAATTTTCAGATGTTTTTTAAATAAGAAAGTCTGACCAAACTAGAATCCACAATTTGATTTTATTTATTATTTAAAAAGCACAAGTGAATCGGTTCTGGGAAAAACACAAAAAAATCATACGAAAAATAGTATTGTACGATTTTTTATGGCTTTTCCTGAATCATACCATTTTTTGGGGTTTTTTGCCAGAAAAGCCCTAAGTGATCAAATTATCGGGCTAAACACAGTGCAGAGCATGATAACTTCCAATTAGGATAGGGACCTCTCACATTGACTTATATACAACCTTGGTAGGTCTACAATGGCGGATTTTCAGATTTGGACATTTCGCAGCCTCGGGGTAAAATAAATTTCGAAATTCAAGGGGTTTTTTTTCACTAAAAATTCAGATGTTATATTAAAAAAAACTTGAATTTTTAGAGTTTTTAGCATTCAGACTTTAACAAATAACCCCTAATAGTTGCAAGAATGAATAAAAGTGAGATAAAGCATTTTGTTATATATTTAGAGAATAAGTCTCACTTCTAAAAGACACAGTAGAACGTAATACAGTCAAACGTAACTGCCAACAACAATTTAATAGTACTTCATTGTTATTTGTATGAATTTACCAATTT
Organism: Xenopus petersii; assembly: GCA_038501925.1. Lineage (NCBI taxonomy): Eukaryota > Metazoa > Chordata > Amphibia > Anura > Pipidae > Xenopus > Xenopus petersii. The sequence continues at coordinate 63,489,104 of CM076681.1, read as the reverse complement.
TGTCCAAACTTCATTTGTTCCTGTTAAAGTTATATGTGAAGGGTCACTTGCGTAAGATCATTATAATCATTCTTTTTTTTTCTGTTTCTTATTGTTTTGCTTTTTTGTTTTACAAACTATGTAGTTTTAACTTTTTCCACTTCAACAATATTTTTTTTTCAGTATTTCTTACAGTTTACGTTATATGGTTAATTTAATGTCACACATCAACATTTATCTATATTTAGTACTTATTTAGCTATGAATATTTAAACTGAGCCTTCATTATGGGTTATAGAATGGAATTAAATGAAATATAAATTTCTAAAATGGCAGTTGTTCTAATGTTACCATATAATAAGCAATTCCACAGTTAAATATTAATTTAAGTGTCAGAAATCTCTATAAAGTATTAGTAACAGCCCCCACAAGATTTCCTTTGCCTGAACTACAAATGATGCCAGGTTGGGGTTTGCAGTTCAACAGAAATTAACCTCATCAATGCATCAATGTGGGCATCCCCACAAGGCCATCTACATTCCTGGGCCATCCAGCAGACTTTGGGTTTGCTGGGTCTAACAATGGCTCAGGAGGTGGATAAACTGGACCACTGAAGGTGAAGTCCAGATACAAGGGAGCACGCAAGCTTAAGGGGGTAAGTCTGAATGAAAGTAAGAAGAATGAGCTTGAAAGTGCTTTATGTGATTGCTCAGAATAATCAAACACTTGATTCTAATTGATTACTAATTTAATTTATTTGTCTCTTATTAATTTCTTTGTTAGGTTTTCACATTTTCACCATAAATGCCAGGAATAATCTACATACTGTGTTCTTTTCTGCTGATTGAGAGACAGTATTATGCGGCATCTGAGAATGCTGAAATAAGATCAAGTAAGTGCTTTATAGATAAAAGATTGTAAGCACAATTACACAATAGAGGCAAAGTGCCAACTTATCATATATATAAATATATATAAATTATTATATAGTATAATGTATACTATTTTATAACAGGCCATGCATACGATTAACAGATGCATATGCAATTTTTGAGACATACAGCCTCATGTATTAAAGCACAAAAGGAACAACAAAATGCACAAAAATGCATGTGGAATTGTGTACATTTATACAATCTTAATGTATCAGACTTGGATCTATACATACTTCTTTATTAGGGATGCACCGAATCCAGGATTCGGTTCGGGATTCGGCCAGGATTTGGCCTTTTTCAGCAGGATTCGGATTTGGGTGAATCCTTCTGTCCGGCCGAATCCGAATCCTAATTTGCATATGCAAATTAGGGGTGGGGAGGGAAATTGCGTGACTTTTTGTCAGAAAACAAGGATGTAAAAAATGTTTTCCCCTTACCACCCCTAATTGCATATGCAAATTAGGGTTCGGATTCAGTTCGGTATTCGGCCGAATCCTTCGTGAAGGATTCGGGGGTTTGGCCGAATCCAAAAAAGTGGATTCGGTGCATCCCTATCCTTTATACATGTGCCTTGCTCCCAAATGCCAGTTGGTTCCACTTTTCTGAATAAGGTTCTGGGTTAAAAGCTCAGGCTACAGGGGAGCCCTGGAATTGCCTTAAGGATATTTCACTTTCATGGCTCGGTTTATGTGTTGCAGTTACTGATAGTGATGGGCGAATTTATTCGCCAGGCGCGAATTCGCGGCGCTGTTTTTCGAAAAAACGGATGCCGGCGCCAAAAACGGGCGCCGGCGTCAAAAACGGGCGCCGGCGTCAAAAACGAGATGCCGGCGCCGTTTCGCGAATTTTTCGCCGTTTCGCGAATTTCGCGCGAAATTCGCGAATTTTTCGGCAAAGCGAAACTGCACAAATTCGCCCATCACTAGTTACTGACCATCACCTTTCAGAAACGTTTCCATTCAAATCACATTGGAGTTCTCATAACAGATTTATATTTATATTTGATAATGCTTACATGGCTTTAATATTTGATTAATAGCAACATTTTATAATACAAAAATGTCTTGAAACTTTAAGCTTCTTGATAAATAGGCATGTACTTTGTTGGATTATAATTGTTTGGATTTAAAATAAAAGGAGTAAAACCCAGTGGTTAATTACCACTTCTTTTTGTTCATCTGTAAATCACATTGCTGACCACTTCATGTAATAATTAACTGTAGGTATAATATTTAATATATGCACATATTTTACATGCTGATACCAAATAACTTTGAAGTTATTTAAAAAAGGTGTCAAACTAACATTCCCAAAAGCTTGTAAAACAGTACAAGAGGTGATATTATTCAGCTTCTCTTGTGATTTGAATACTTCCCAATTCCTGAGGGCGTGTTAGAGTTTTATTGCAGGGAATTACTTTTCTTTTTGGCCAGAATATTTTGGAAACATTTGCTGAAACGTTGGATTTCTAGGAATTTACATCATTGAAGATGTTGAAAACTAAAAAGCTTCATTCCTCTAAAAGTCTGAGATATTACTAAAGTTGCTGTAAAAGTGAAACATATTATCTACCAAAACTATTTGCCCCAAAACCTTCTCATTACTGCCTCTGAATCTAGTACTCAAAGTATCCATGGTGGAACTAAAGAATACAGCCATTTAATCCCTTTAAATGATTAAAGTTGGGAAGGCAGTTATTTTACTACCAAAAAATAGAAAAGCCACTTTATAACAAGAACATGGTTGATGCATGGCTGGTGTCTGATGCGGTCCATGTGGTGGATGATTATTATTTTAATATCTATTATTCAGAAAACCATAAATGCCATTACTTAGGGGCTGATTCACTAAATTCGAGTGAAGGATTCGAAGTAAAAAAACTTTGAATTTCGAAGTGTTTTTTGGGCTACTTCGACCATCGAATGGGCTACTTCGACCTTCGACTACGACTACGACTTCGAATCGAAGGATTCGAACTAAAAATCGTTCGAAGTACTGTCTCTTTAAAAAAAAATTCGACCCCCTAGTTCGGCAGATAAAAGCTACCGAAGTCAATGTTAGCCTATGGGGAAGGTGCCCATAGGCTTGCCTAAGTTTTTTTGATCGAAGGATATTCCTTCGATCATTGGATTAAAATCCTTCGAATCGTTAGATTCGGAGGATTTAATCGTTCGATCGAATGAATAATCCTTCGATCGTTCGATCGAATTTTCTGCGCTAAATCCTTCGACTTCGATATTCGAAGTCGAAGGATTTCAATTCCTAGTCGAATATCGAGGGTTAATTAACCCTCGATATTCGACCCTTGGTAAATCTGCCCCTTAGTGTGTTGCATAAGTAAGCAATACTTGATTCTAACCTTACTTTATTGTCTTTTTTCCACAATAATAACGGAAATGATAATAAATGTTCCGGTTTTCTCAAAGGAGTTTTGTACAATGTGTTTGGAATAAAGTCACTGGTGATTTTTATAGGGCTTGCCAGTCTGAAAATGTTTTTACATTTTAAGTTTGGCTGTGCACAATTTTTTTTTACTTTTTTGCATTAGAGTGCAGACACTCAAGGAGAGATATATATAAATATATATACAGTTTTTTCTCTGGGAAGAGAATCACGTTTATTGAATTTGTAGCTAAATCCAAAAATTCTGGAGTATACGAAAGAACAAGAAAACATCCTAAGTTTTTTTATCCAGTGTACACAACCCTAACTTTAGTACAAACATTTCTAGCATTTATAAAATTTCTAGTAATTGCACTACATTTTTATTACTAATTCTTCTCTGCTTGTTTTTAAACCAACATTTGCCAAAGCTTCTATGAGTCTCACAGTGCTTTGAAAGTTTCAAGGCTTTTGTATATTAAAGGTATTAAAGGTTATCATTTACATAAAGGTGTATTCTAATGCTCTTTGTTTGTATTTTACAGGTTGCAGAACTGCTCCAAGTGACTTGGTTTTCATACTAGATGGCTCATGGAGTGTCGGCCCTGAAAATTTTGAAATACTTAAAAAATGGGTTGTCAACATAACTAACAATTTTAAAATAGGGCCAAAGTTCACACAAGTTGGAGTTGTTCAATACAGTGACTATCCCATCCTCGAAATCCCACTTGGGAGCTATGAATCCAGTGATGACCTCTCTAGAAGAATGCAATCCATCCAATATTTAGGTGGAAATACACAAACTGGAAATGCTATTCGATTTGCTATTGACAATCTCTTTGCAAGGTCATTAAGACCTTTAACCAAAATTGCAATCGTTCTTACCGATGGCAAATCCCAAGATGAAGTTAAACATGTAGCAGAAGAAGCAAGAAAGAATAAAATTACTTTGTTTGCAATTGGTGTGAGCTCAGAAATTGAAGAAAGTGAACTTAGAGCAATAGCGAACAAACCTTCTTCCACTTATGTGTTTTATGTTGAAGACTACATAGCAATATCACGGATTCGTGAAGTCATAAAACAAAAACTTTGTGAAGGTAATTTACAATACTTATTTTTTTGCATTTAAAAATAATAGCTGCAGATAAAAAAATATTGAATTTACTAATTAGATAATTTATATAGCATCATCAACTTTCTCTAAAACTACTTTTGCTTACTTGTGTAGCTATCTATATACAACATATATATGTATATAGTCTCGGAGTGTACCGGCACTCACCATATGTCAAGTCAAATCCCAGGTACTCCTCATAATTATGAATAATAGAAAGTATTTATGAGCACTCACGGATACAGCTTCAAGTGACTTTAATCAAGTTTTGACACAATCTCCCACATCTACGCGTTTCGTTTCTCCTTGAACCATCGTCCTGATGATGCTTCAAGGAGAACCGAAACGCGTAGACGTGGGGGATTGTGTGAAAACTTGAATTAAGTCACTTGAAACTGTATCCATGAGTGCTCCTAAATACTTTCTATTATATATATATATATATATATATATATATATATATATATATATATATATATATACACTAAGTTGGCCTTATACTACAGTTGGGTGTTGCCTTATATTGATAGGTTGCTAATTATTCAGTGTCAAGGGATATTTCTAATATTGTTACTGACATTAGAGTGCAAGGTTGTGTATTTTTCTTTCTATATAGACACAAATAGGCTCTCAAGCCATTGCCCTGACACAGCCCTCAGTTGTCTTTATAGAAATGATGGTACTGGGGATTGTATAGCTTTTGCTATGCAAGAAACAGTTTTATTGAGATTTTTAGATATATATATATATATATATTTTTTTTTATTATTGTATAATGTAATGATATACAGTAATGACTACTGCTTAAGAAATACATGAGTAAACGGGTAGGCCTTTTTTTGAGAAAGGGTACATTGTAATCTATTCAATTGAGGGAAACCACAATATTCTACTATTTTCCACCAATTTTTCAATCCATTTTAGAGGAGGTTTGTCTTTTCTTTAACTTTCCCTGTCAAGAGGTGGAGGGATTTGCACAAGCAAAAGTTTGTGCACAAAAGTTTTTTTTATGGTGTAGCCTTGACAGACAGTGAAATATCTACTTCAGTGCCACAATGAGTGTTCATAACTACCAATATTTTATTTTTAAAAAAACAGGATAGTATTAGTCACAATACCTAATTGTGTCCATTCTTACCCTCATTCAACCAAAACCCTGCCTGATTTCTTTTATCTCCTGATTCTGAGATCTGTAATTTGAGACTGCCCTGCAGAACATTGGGGTGTTTAAATGTGTGCTACATTATTTGCCTCTATGTTTGATTGATTGATAAATTGATTTCACTGGTTTTAGATAAATTGGAAGAGGGAGGAGTACAGAACCATAATAATTAAATAATTACTACAGTTTTAAAAACTTGGCTTTGCGTAACTTTTACCCCTTTAATCCAGCCACTTTCTCAATTTTGAATGAGTTTTAAAGCATTTTTTTCTCCAAATTTGTGTCCTCTACTATTACTATTATTGGTAATAATTTATTCTCATGGGAACACTTGTGATAAACTGTGAAAGTAAATATTTTCTTTTTTGTTTAAGTCAACTATTATCAAACTTGGACCAATTTCGCAGATTAAATATAATGATTTTTGACAACTCAGACATACCAACATAATTGTAAATAAGTTTAATTAAAATAAAACCTTTAAAAAAAATTGCAACTTTGAAATTGGAAAAAGCCCCAGAGCATCTGATCTTTATCTATCAGAGATAAAAATGGGCTTTTGATAAATCTGCCCTGTCTGTGTATGTAGGGCATAGAGGTTTTAAAGTTTTACATAGTTGATCTGCCATAAGTTTAAAAGGGGAGGAGTTGCATGTGTAGATTTTTCATGAAATGGAAGGTGGCTAAGGCAAAGTATTTAAATAAATATATATAGATGGAAACTGGAAACTGCTCTCCTGACTGGGAATCAAAAGCTTTGCAAGGCTAGGTGAGCCTGATCCCTGAATGGGAATATGAACTGTTTCTTTCAATTCTGCTGTGCATGAAAGTGATTGTTACGTTATGCTGAAGACTATGTTTAAGTTGACTTACTTTACCTGCTAAGGACACAGCTTGTTTAAGTTACCTGCTGAAGATACAGCTTGTTTGTTTGCATATGGAATAAAAAGACATTTATTCTACTACTGTGTTGTGGCCGTAGTGCATCGGCGATCCCACTCCCCCTGAACTTTACAATATATATATATATATATATATATATATATATATATATATGTGTGTGTGTGTATATATATATATATATTTTTTTTTTTTTTTTTAAATATAAATTTATAAAGGATTTTTCTAAACCTTAAGAAAATAAAATATGGACAGATACATATTTTATAGTGATTTGGAAATACTCAACAGCATTTGGCTTTGCTGAACATGAAATCAAGCCTCCGCGATGTCCAAAGCTCTGTTTTCTGGCCTTGATACTTACTTGGCCTTCAAATAAGTCGATAGAATCAAAATATCATTTTTATATACTTTATTTGAATAGAAAGTGGGAATATGTTGAAACTCTGAGTATACAGTACTTAATAATGTATTTAATTGCATTGTAATGCTCCGATTCAAACTATTTTTACACCAAAGTTTTTAATCTCAGTGGATGCAGGTCCTATCTGAAGCCAATTTTACACTGTATGTAAGGCAAAATATATTTTATTGCAAATGTAAATAGGGGGCAATATTCAATTTAGCTAGATCAAACATTGTTATTGGTGATGGGCAAATAATTACGGCAGGTACAAATTTGCAGCAAAAAAACGGCGAAAAGTGTGGCGCGACAAGTAGAATAGTTGCACAACAAAATTATTCGGATGCCTGTTGACTTTAATGAACTTCGACAAAATAGATTTCGACCAAACTCGATTCGAGTTTTTTCTCAGAAAAAAACTTGAATGTCGGGAAGGCTACAAACATCTACAAATTGGTATCTGCACCTCTCCCATTGACTTATACATGAATTTGGCACATTTTAGGTGGCGAATAGTTGAAAATTAAATTGTTAAAGGGCCAAAATTGTATACATTTTGAAAATCATTGAAAAACATAGAATCTATATAGACACCATAAGATATGTAGACCCCCTCCAGGTGGGAAAGTAATCACTATTATATCAAGGTTTTAAAAAGCAAATAGTGTTATCATACACTGTTTATGGACTCACAAACATAACTTTCACAGCTTGCATATAAAGGATCTTATCTTGCAATAAAGCCCACCTTCATGCATAAATTGTGGGACATATAGATATAGCAGTAATAGTGTAAAATATCTTCTTAATAAAAAGCAAGTTAAAAATACACTCACATATGGCGATGATTGAAAACTTTATGAAACACATTGAAATCAATAGACGTCAATTTTTCTGCCCATGCGCCAATTTTTTCGCACTCCAAATGCATTAAAGTCAATGGGCGTTTTTCTTGTAACAACTTTTTTGTCTTGGTAACTTTTTTGTCCAAATGCATTAAAGTCAATGGGCATTTTTTCTTATGGCAACTTCTTTGTCTCAGTAACACTTTTATCTTAAAGACTTTATTGTTGTTGCAAGTCGATTTTTGCTGCAAGATCGCAAACAAATTGACAGATTGGCGAGATGCAGAATTTTGCTGCAAATCCATGCCGGGGAAAACGATTTGCTTATCACTATTCACATGGTGTTCATAATCAAAATGGCATATCTGCACAAATATCCCATTGAGGCATCCCCTTTCACATAGCACCACAGAGTCTTCTAGTATGATTCGCACACATGATGACCCTGTAGCGTCTCCTTTCTTAAACTGTTTGTTCATCCATGGGACACTCTCCAGTGATGTCATCAGCCTTACACGTTTTGTCTGTGATTTCCTCAGAGGCTTCTTCCTATGGCCAGTGTCACAAGACGGCGGATTCCTGTATATGCAAACTGTGAAAGTTAATGTTTGTGACCCATCCAAAAACAATGCATAATAAGACTATTTGATTTTTAAACCCTTAGTACAATGGTGATTTTTTTGCACCTGGAGGGGCTCTTAACATCTTGTGGTGCCTATCCTGTGGTGGAACACACTAAGTGGTGGTACAGGTACGGGACCTGTTATCCGGAAACCAGTTATCCAGAAAGTTCCGAATTACGGAATTATAATAATAAACCTATAGCTTGTACTTGATCCAAACTAAGATATTTAATCCTTATTGGAAGTAGAATGAGCTAGTAGAATTGGGTTTATTTAATGTTTACATGATTTTCTAGTAGTCTTAAGGTGTGAAGATCCAAATTACGGAAAGAACCATTATCCAGAAAGCCCCAGGTCCCGAGCATTCTGGATAATAGGTCCCATACCTGTACATAGTTGAAAGCATGTGTAAGTAAAGATTTATTGATGTGTTTATAACTGTGCTGAACTTGTAGCCTCTTTCTATTATGCATACATTTTAAAGTGGCAGATGGCCTTAAACAATATCTGGTAGAGCAGGGGTGCCCAGAAGGTAGATCAGGATCTACCAGTAGATCTTTAGCTTGGTGATCAGTAGCTCTCAAGACATTGTCAGCAAACAACTTGTCTAAATCACCTTCCTATTTCATGCTTTTCATTCATATAATTACAGTATTATGTTAAGGTTATTCTAAGACAATTAACATTTTTTCTAAATGTGGGTTTAATGGCTTAATTACCTTAGCAATCAGTAGAACTGATTTAAAAAGATAATATAGTATAAGTAATATAGAATTAGAATAACAAGATAACATATGAAGAGTGGTTAAAATTTGCTTAGAATAGGTCCGTCTATAACATAATAAATGTTTATTCAAATATGAATGTCCCTTTTAACACACAAAGGGGAAAATTCACTAAAGGATTAAGCGCCTAACGCTAGCGTAGCGCATTTTCGTTAATTCGCCGATTCACTGATGGACACTGGCGTAAAGTCGCTAGTGTTACTTTGCACCCTTACGCCTGGCGAATTTGCGCAACGTCCGGCGCGCATTTTTCTGAACGCTACCTTTTATGCCAGACTACCTTTGCCACCTCAGACCAGGCGAAGTGCAATAGAGTAGATAGGGATTGCTTCAAACAAAGTTAAACATTTTTCTAAGTCCCAAAAAATGCTGGCGTTTTTTCTTTTTTTATGGGTGATAGGCTGAAAAAGATCTAAATTTTTTTTGGGGCTACCCTCCTTCCCCCCTACATTTCCTAACTCATGGCCCTTAACTATACAGTGGGCACATGTATAGGGCACAATAAAAATTTTATTTGCTGTTTTGAAGGTTTCCCAGGCTTGTGTAGTGCTGCTACATATAACTCCATTGTAACTTCAATTTGGTGCTGTATGCAAATTAAGCATTGCTAGCGTAACTTTGATTTGCTTGGCGAATTAACGCTAGTGCAACTTCGCAACCTTACGCTTCCCCTGAGCGCAACTTCGGATTTTAGTGAATTTGCGTAGCGCTGGCGAAAATACGCCTGGCGAAGTGTGGCGAATCGGACGCTGGCGCAACTACGAATCTTAGTGAATTTGCCCCAATGTATCTTATTTGAAAATGTTAGTACAGTGTAATTTTGGCTATATCAGACACTCCAAAAAACACCAAAGCTTGCTCTTCCAACATGTGTGCCAACTATTTCTTTACAAGATTTTTTCATAGAGAATTTCTGGAGACAGTTGGCAAGATCATTAATAGGAAATAAACTCCCTGGATTAAAGTGACAATATAATAATAAGCAAGGTTCTTTTTGTGTGTATGCCCTTTTTTGATGGTCAGGAGTTTTTTCCAGAGAGGTGGGAAAGTTTTCATGAACTGACACACTTATTAAACCTAACAGAAAGTGTTCAACTACATTGAGCTTCCCTTCATGTATGCCTTTGGGTGCTTTACTTATAGCTTACTGCTTGTATGATGCTGGCAATTGGATGGTGTCGACATAGCAGCATCTCTATAGTCAGTGGCATGGGACCCACCACTGAACTGGGTGAGTTTGTAATTATTTATACATGCCAATATTCTACTGGCTTTTGCAGCCAGGCTTGTTATCTATTGTCACTCCTAGAACCTTTTTATATTCCCGATATGCCTACAGTATGATTTGGAATCTTTGTTTCCTTATTACTACAAACAGCTTAAAGAAATGTCGTCCAGCTGGCATAATTCTTACGATGAGTATTAAAACCCAGATGAAGCATAACAAACACATTTTTTCAAAAAACGAATTAGGCAAAGATGCTTTCTTGTAAATGCGTGATCTCCCTACTCAACATCTTTCTTGAAAATTGTAAAATTACCTAATAGTATGTTGTATCTTTCAATCTAGTCTAACAGAAAAAATAAACATCCTTACTAGAGGTGAGCCAAATTCCTGAGAGGCTGTTAAAAAGATGTTTACCAAGCTGAAAAATACATCATAGTAATATGAATTGACTTAACTTTTTCACAATACTTACTCTTTACCATTGTTCTAAGTGTTAGAACATGTTTTAGCTGCTCGTTCAAATTAAACATTCTAAAGCCCTGAAATTCTAAAGTCAGAAGATATAAAAGTTGACAACATATGACTTGGTTTGGGGTGGCATATAATGTAAGTGATAACATCTGTTACCTTTTATTATTATTATTATTATTATTATTATTATTAGTAATTAGCATGTATTTTTAGAGCACCAACATTTTTCATAGCACTGTAAAATAAATGTGTTTATACAAAAGAAATACAGAATTACGTACATAGTACATACAGAATTACATTCATAGCGACCAGAAGGCCTTGCACAAAAGAGATTACAATCTAAAAGGGGAAGGATTTGAGACACAAAGTGTGGGAGTGGACAAAATCAGAAATAAGGAAGGTGAGAGGTGTAGCATATGGTATTGATAAACTGCATGATGGTATGCTTCTCTAAATTAATGTGTTTTAAGAGATCTTTTGAAAGCAGAAAGGTTGGGAGAAAGTTAGACAGACCATGGTATAGAATTCCAGCCATTGCAAAGTCTTGAATGCAAGCATGTGAGGAGATAATGAGAGAAGAGTTGAGGATCAGGTCAGTATAGGAGTGTAGCAAGCGGTTGGGTGAGTATATAGAGATGAGACCAGAGATGTAGTGTGGGGCAGAGTTATGAACTGCCTTGAATGCTTTGCATGTTATGAACTGCTTTGAATGTCAAAGTCATTAGTTTTATTCTGAAAGATAGTAGGAGCTAGTGCAGGGATTAGCCAAGTGGCATGGCAAAGGAGGAGCGGTTGCTGAGATGTATAGGCCTTGCAGTATTCATTATGGACTGGAAGACTAGTCTAGACCTTGATCAGCTAGTCAATTCTCCAATGAATCTATGTCTGTCACATATTCTAGTATTTCATTAGACATTAGTATGTTGTACTTACCTATATATGAAAAGTTTAATAAATACAGTATTTTCAGCTGTTATAGGTTTGTATCCATCTGTTATAGCAGGAAATACCATATGTGTATGAGACGTCTCATGGGGACCCTGCTCATGAGCATATTCCTCATTATTTCCTTCATTTAATTTATACGACGTTGAAGTTGAAAAAAGATGGGAAGGGGCTAGAATAAACTATGAAAGTTTAGCAAGGAATGTAGAAACAGGGCCCTCTGAAAAAACAAAATAAAAGATCAATAATGTGATTATAAGAGACAAGACTGAATCTAAGGGGAAAATTCGCCAGCGACGGCTTCGCTCACAATGCAACACTTCGCCAGGCATAGATTCACCAGGACAACGCTAATTCACTAAAATCCGAAGTTGCGTCCAGGGCGTTGAACGCTGGCGAAGTTACGCCAGCGTTACTGAACCAAGCAACCTGAAGTTGCGCTAGCATTGCCTAATTTGCATACGGCGGGAAATTAAAGTTCAATGGACGTATATGTTGCAGCAAATACATTACACTACACAAGCCCGGGAAACTTTAATAAAATAAAATAAAGTTGTTATATTGCCCTACACATGAGCCCAGTGTATAGTTTGTGTCATATGTTAAGAAAAAAATGTACACTCTTTTTCAGCCTATCATCCAGAAAAAGGAAAAGACGCTAGCTTTTCTGGGACTTAGAAAAACTTTCAACTATTTTTTTAGGAAGTCCTATCTACTTTATTGCACTTCACCTGGTCTGAGGTGGCGTAGGCAAGTCTGGCGCTAGAGTTAACATTCAGTAAAATCTGCATCTTAGTGAATTTGCGTAGTTGCGTCCATTCGCCAGGGGTTAGGGAGCGAAGTACATTAGTAAATCGGAGAAGTACCGAAATTACGTCATGCTGGCGAATTTTTGCCTGCATTAGTCACTTTGCCCTTTAGTAAATTTGCCCCTAAGTGCTTTCATATTTCTTAGAATACAATGTTATGACAAAATGCAAGAAATTAATTTTCTAACTATTTGCTGTTAAATTCTGTAAGAATCTTTATGTTTATGGTGCACAGGAGTGATTCTTGTCCAAAAGCACAGATGTCCATTACAGTTATTTCTTTGTCTTTAGAATTTGTAATATCATTGCAAAGTCAATGCAGCCATTAGGCCCATGCTCCTGACAATTTGGGTCATCTGGCCTAAATGCATTAAATAACTACAGAAAGAACAATAATTTTATGAAGGCAATTTTTTAATTGGACCTGTCACCCAGACATAAAAAGCTGTATAATAAAAGTTATTTTCTTTTTATAAAAGCATTCATTACTGTTGTGAGCTCATTTAAAAATCTCAGCTGACAATCAAATATTGTCTGCTCCTCCTCGGGGCAGTTAGTTACTTCCACAAGGAAACAAGATTCAAGTAATTGATATAGTGCAATTAAAGTTTATTTTGTAACATGATAAAATAGGATTTGGAATATCTTTTTGGGTGACAGGTCCCCTTTATGTTAGATATTTAAAGCTACTTGCTATGCAGCATTTTTCTCATTTCTGTTAACTATTAGATTTAACAAAATTAGAAGTTAAAACATGTTTATTAGTAAATGTTGACCTGATTAACTATTCCATAGGGCATCATTTTTAAACAATCTTCCCATAGGATAGGATATAATGGTTTATGCAAGCTTCAAACATGCGAGAAGGATCCAGCATGTCTGTGTTTTTAAACTATGCTCTGTACAGATGAAGCCACTTGGATTTGTGAGTTAAATGCGTCATGACTCAGGGTTAATTGAATAAACTGTGTTATCTAAAGTCATCTTAACTCATTTAATGCATTTAACCTTTTCATTAGCATACCAAAGCACCATTGTTCACAATGGTGAATGCTTTAATTAGGTGGGATGTTGTGACGCAGTTTTCTGTGTTAAATGAGATAAATGGGATATCTGTGTTTAGTTATTCTGTGTCAAACAGACAAACCAAAGTGGCTGCATCTGTAGGTAGAAAATGCGTGCTTCTATAGATCTCATATTGTTCAGCCAAGCAGTTGTAGAGAAATACTCTTGACATATGTCAGTTAGGGATGTAGCGAACTGTTCGCCGGCGAACTAGTTCGCGCGAACTTCGACTGTTCGCGTCCGCCGAATGTTCGCGAACGTCGCGCAACGTTCGCCAATACGAGTTCGCGTTCGATTCGAACAAAAATCGTTCGACCATTCGACCATTCGATTCCTTCGACCGCTAAAATCGAAGGATTTTCGTTCGAATCGAACGATCGAAGCCATTCGATCGAATGAAATCATTCGATCGAATGGCTTCGATCGTTCGATTCGAACGAAAATCCTTCGATCGAACGATTAAAATCCTTCGATCGTTCGAATCGAACGATTTTGCGGATGTTCGAAGTTCGCGAACTGTTCGCGAACTGTTCGCATTTTTGCCGGTGTTCGCGAACGGCGTTCGCGAACACATAAACGGCAGTTCGCTACATCCCTAATGTCAGTGTAAGTCATGTAGGTAATAAAGTATTTTTCATGTCAACATATGCTTTCCATGTGTGCTAGTCTCCCACAGGAACCACCATCTATTGTAATTGTAATGTTTGCCCCATTGTTATATGACGCATGTTTTTTAATTTAAAGTTGCTAGTACCTATATGCACCTTTTTGCTTTTCTATGCAGAAATGTTTACAAAATGAAAGGAATCATAATAGCATTGTACACTGAAGCCACAAAACAAAAAAGTTTTATTGTATTGCATAAAGTTCCCAGACCTAAGACATCCCTTGTTGTAGAGTTTGGAATATTTGTCCTGTACAATAGAAGAAGTTAGGGACCCCAACATGCATATAAATAGCAACATCTGCAAAGCAGAAAACAACCTGGACAAAGGGAAATATTGTGGCCTGGCTAATCTGGAGACCAAGCTGAAACATAAACCATACATAACCTAAGTACTGCCCCAGTGGGACTCTACTAATATTAATAATATTAATACAATATGTATGTCTTACTGCTCAAAGTAAAAGTGCCTGCTTTAAATATTATGAACCACTTAAATAATATATTGGGGTACAAGTGGAAGGACCAGAACATCCCATGACAAGGGGACTCCTCAACTGACCCTTTGCTTTCAGCCATCCCACTGAAACCCATTGTTACATACCATAAAGGGGTTGTTCACCTTTGAGCCAGAAATGGGGTAAAATGTCCACAGCATCTATTCACATTTTATTAAATAAATAGGAACTTGCCACATAGCTTTGTAACTATTGGTTATTATTTAATAAAACATAGAAAAAGTTAAATATTCACAAAATATACAAAACGGAATGGAATAAAATTGACCATTGACCAAGAAAAAAAAAAAAAAAAAAATATATATATATAACACAGTTTTGGAAAAACCGCACTCACAGGACTTGTAAAGATGAAAAAAAGAAAAGTTTATTACGACGTTTCGGCTCTGATACTAGAGCCTTCATCAGGTGAAGGAAGGCTCTAGTATCAGAGCGGAAACGTTGTAATAAACTTTTCTTTTTTTCATCTTTACAAGCCCTGTGAGTGCGGTTTTTCCAAAACTGTGTTATACATACTATTTCTAACCTGCACCCAGGCAGTCAGCCTTTATTGCATGAGTGCTCCAGCCTGACAAGGAATATATATATATATATATATATATATACAGCTACATGCCCTGCCCGCCATATACGTTGTAAGCTGTTGCAAAATGGCCGTCAAGATCATGTTCCAAAGGTGCCTCGTGGTACTTCCAAGATGCAGTTCAGGTAAATGGGCAGGCATGGCAGAAGCAATTCCCTTCACCAAGATGGCGCTCTGCTCCTCAAGCAGCCACACATGGGGAACTCTTCATGCCAAAATATCCAGGATGCCAACATGGATGCGCACAAAAATATAACAGCACCAAATGGCAAATAAAATGTACAGGCACTACAGTGGGGAATCGGGAGAGAACCCCCAAACCCGAACCCACGGCCAATAACTTAGGGTGTCATACAGACAGGTGCCTTTTCTCTATCGGGTCCGGCACCGACTGGATCAACTGTCAGCAAAATTTAAAGTGACAATGCACTGCAGTTCACGTGTCTCAGCCCCACGTTGGGCGCCAAACATAGCACCTATTTGGCTGTATTTAGTTGAATACCAACTAGTGTGATAGAGCATGGGCTACACATGACCTCCTTTCTCCAGGATGGGCTTTCACAAAATTGGAAACACACATACTGATGTTGTTGAACTACAACTCACTACTGCCACAAATATACAAAAACAGAGTTGGATGCCGGGGGTTCTTTGCAAAAGAGTAGAAAAGGTTTTATTTAAAACAAAATGCCACAGGAATTTTTAATACTCACACAGGAGGTAGCCACAATACATCTCCAAGTACATTCACAGGTGTAGCAGAGACAGCATATAGACACACCATACTAGGCAGAGCCCAAAGGAGTTGAGAAATCACCTTCCAGGATTTCAGTACCTCATGTGGCTTGGACCCCCACAGCAGACATGGAACAGGGTTACACCATAGCCTAATTCCCTCATCACTACTGTGGCCCCTTCACTACAGGCAAAGCAAAGCCTGGGGGAGAGCTCCTAGTTGGAGCTTGAGCTGCTCTTTCTCACTAGCCTTGCTGTCTCACTCTCTCTATAGAGTGCTATAACAGGAGCTACACTACACACTAGCTCACACACCTCGTTCACGGGGTCCCTGTACCCTGACTTCTTCTGGGGCCTTGTTGACTCAAGGCTCTATGGATCCACTGCCCAGCTCGACTGCTGCAGGCCAAAGAGGAAGTGCCCCTCCCTGCAAATAACTTTGTTACAGCACTGCAGGAAGTGGCCACAACCTAGAACCAATGGAAGGGGTATGGAAATAATGTATAAGTTGACTATGAAGATTTTCATTCATCCAGGTCATAGTATATCTAGTATAGGTCAATCTAAAAACAACTGGACTTGCTGAATAATCAATGAAGACATTTCACTACTCATCCGAGCAGCTTCTTCAGTTCAACTGACTGGTGTGGGAAGTTCTCGGCATATAAACTCTTCCACTAATCCATTTACAATGGCACATTGTAACTCTTCAAAGAGGTGATCTGAAGAAACTCACAGAGGTATTAATTCTGTGTAGTTGTGATAGGATTATCCAATGTGTCATGCAACTCCTAGATACAGGTGTTACTTGTGAGAGTTGCATGAATGGATGTGTGAAGTGTTCTGAATCCGCCGGGGTACAGATGTTAGAACAGCATTGTATGTAGCAGACAGGTGGTGTCGAAGGCCCCCACCTCTGTTCAGAGATGGTCTCTCCACCTTGACATGAATCGCCTCTAGTGATGGGCGAATTTGTGCAGTTTCGCTTCGCCGAAAAATTCGAGAAATTCGCGAAACGGCGAAAAATTCGCGAAATGTCTCGGTTTTGACGCCGGCGCCCGTTTTTGGCGCCGGCGCCCGTTTTTTCGACGCCGGCGCCCGTTTTTGGCGCTGAATTTTTTCAGCGAATTTTCGCGGCCGTTTCGCGAATTTATTCGCCGACGGCGAATCGCGCAAATTCGCCGCGAATTCGCGCTTGGCGAATAAATTCCCCCATCACTAATCGCCTCTTTCACGCCTCGTTCAAACCAGTGGTCTTCTTTATCCAAGATTTGGACCTTGCTGTCTTCAAAGGAGTGTCCCTTGTCTTTTAAGTGTAGAAAGACAGCTGAGTTTTGCC
Organism: Xenopus petersii; assembly: GCA_038501925.1. Lineage (NCBI taxonomy): Eukaryota > Metazoa > Chordata > Amphibia > Anura > Pipidae > Xenopus > Xenopus petersii. The sequence goes on along the minus strand of CM076681.1, from coordinate 63,471,616 downwards.
CTGTAGAGTTCTCCCTCCTGTGCTGAGCCATTCGCTTGGAGAGCAGTTGTTTTGTCTCCCCGATGTATAGATCTGTGCACTCCTCGCTACACTGGACTCCGTATACCACATTGCTTTGTTTTTCTTTTGGTGTTTGATCCTTTGGGTGTACCAGTTTTTGTCTCAGTGTGTTGCTAGGTTTGAAAAACACAGGGACATGGTGTTTGTTGAAAATCCTCCTGAGTTTCTCTGACACTCCAGCTACATATGGGATGACTATGTTTTGCCTACTATGTGTCTCCGGGCGGTTATTTCTATTGGTGTTCCTGTTGGGCTTGGTTCCTGCTGTTTTGACAAAGGCCCAGTCTGGGTAGCCACACGCTTTCAAAGCTCCTCTGAGATGTTTTTGCTCTTTGTCTTTGGACTCTGTATCAGTTGCCACACATTCCGCCCGGTGGTGCAGGGTTCGAATGACACCCAGTTTGTGTTCCAGTGGATGGTGGGAATCAAACAACAGATATTGATCCGTATGAGTGGGTTTCCTGTATACTTCCGTCTTCAAGTTACCCCCCTCTTGGATACATATCAAACAGTCCAAAAAAGCAAGTTTGTTCTCATGGACATCTTCCCTTGTGAACTTGATGTTATTGTCCACTGAGTTAATGTGTTCTGTGAAGTTCCTCTGTGAGTTTCTTCAGATGTCACCTCTTTGAAGAGTTACAATGTGCCATTGTAAATGGATTAGTGGAAGAGTTTATATGCCGAGAACTTCCCACACCAGTCAGTTGAACTAAAGAAGCTGCTCAGATGAGTAGTGAAACGTCTTCATTGATTACTCAGAAAGTCCAGTTGTTTTTAGATTGACCTATACTAGTTAATGTATAAGTTGTTACATGGGTTTTAACCCAGCAACAGGGAAAGTCAGGCACTGGCAGGGAATGAAGCCGTAAGGGCCATTACACTTATGGGTCTACAATTATATTACAGAGAGAGCTCTGCCTCATGTTTATCCTGACATCAATTCCCTCTATTTCTCCACCACCAGCCCAGATTTCCTCTGCCTTAACTCATTCCTTCTCAACCAAACAGCTGCATCTTTAAACATAAACCAGTGTAATCTGGCTGCTGGTCATTTGGATCCCTTGTCATGCAGCCCCTGCATTTGTAGCTCCAGAGCTTTACTTTCAGTGTGCAAACTTGCTATATCTTTTTGGAGAATGAATTTAAATCGTTGATTTTCCTCATATTAAAATAGTCCATAAACTGTGCTGCTTAGCAAATCAAATATAATATGTTACTAATATGTATAGTGCTTATATAAGATTATATAATAAATGGCAAATACTTTCGGAAAGCTCTGTGTAATCTGATAGCTAATAAATGTTTTTGTGGATAGTTCATATCCCCAGTGGTGCAATTGCATCACTGGTAATCACTTTGTTTTACCGTAGTAGTAAAAACAGGATTTTAACCACAAATTCTTTTAGATAAGAAAAAAATATTTCTAGCAATCTACTCTGTTTTCCTTTATCTGTACGCAGAACTGCCAATAACAGTTAAATATGTTTTAACTCATTTTCTTTTAACTGTGTTCTTATTTTAAACAACAGTTTTTTTCCAGACCTTGAAGCAGTAAAGCACTATAAGCTATTATAATCAAGAAGTTTTGTTCACTAAACTGTTCATGTTTATACTGTAAACAATGTGATTAATGAAATAAAACATAATTTATCAACACTGGGCAAATCTGCACGTGGGCAATAACAAGCAGCAACCAATCACAGGTTTGACTTCATTGTTGCTGGCTGAAAAATAGCTGATTAGTTACAACAAGAGCTACAAAACCAATCACTAAATTACAGAGACTGGCAAGAATAGCCATAGTCTGCTTAAAGGGTTCCCTTAGCGACTAGAGGGATACCTGCAATATGGACATAAAACCCCACCTGGGGACATCAGACATAAAACCCCACCTGGGGAAGAACTAAAATCCTGCAACTGTTAAAACAAAAGGCCCCATAGGACCTAACCAGAATGATGGCACCAGCCATCTCAGAACTAAAACACCATAGAAACCACCAGGAAACAAATATATCCAGATCAGAAACTAACCACAACTTGTATGCATCTATCACCAGTGCTGCAGAAATACATGATCCTCAGCACTAGGTGGATAGCCCTAAAAGGACTTGGTGTGTAGATGAACCGCACCTCTCACCCTTTCCACAATGTTTCCTGCCCTGGTGGTGCAGATCTCTCTAGACAGTCGGCACTCGTCAGTACAATGTAGAAGATTTAAGAGAATAGCACAACACCATGTATGTTGCAGGTGGGGAGCTTACCCCTTTTATTTAAAGTGACCACTTGTGCATCAACGTTTCGGGGGGGATTAACCCTCTCTTCATCAGGATGCAAACATTTGTACTACAAACATTTTTAAAGCATATGAATATAACATCCTAAAAAGACTTGGCCCACACTAGCCTAGTTCTGCAGCTTAATGGAAGCAGCTCATACCAGTGCTGACCGGAGTCAACTCCACACCAGAGATCAGCCAAAGTTCCACCAACTCAATGCTGATAAACACCTAATGAAGACTTAACCAGATGAACATTAACTCTAGGATATCTTAATCCAGCATTCCATTGTAGGGCCATGCTGGTACAGCCCAGTAGCTCCACCAACCACTTAATCTGAGCTGGGCATACAAAAGCTCATGGATCAGCTGCTGGACCAGCCTAATGGGACTGGAGGTCATCTACCATCGACCATGGGTATGCCCACATCTGCATTTCTTCCCAATACGTGATAATTTATATATTATGTGTTTTGGGGCATCAGGTGAATTATTCTCCATTACCTGGGAACCATCCCTCTGTGTCTACACAGAGTTAAAAAAATAAACAAAAAATACAAAAACTGTATGAGGAGGGAGATCCTACCTCCCTGTCCAGTATGACAAACAATAACAGTGATGAGGAGGAAGTCATGTGGTCTTATAGGTCATGATTAATTTTGATTGGCTATGTTATAGGTCCTACCTCCAGGTCTGGGAGGGGCAATGATGCCCATGTGTACTGACATGGAGGGACGCAGAAGAAATATAATTCACAAAGTTTGCCCAGGTGCAGTAACCGATGTGAACCAAAAACCAAATGCTACCTAATATTATTGGGGAGAATGGTTCTAAGAGAGGCATTTGCTCTTATTTGGACTGCGCTTAGTGAAACTTTATTATAATCTACAATATCTTTGTCTTTTTATTATTACAGAATCTGTGTGCCCAACAAGAATTCCTGTGGCTGCACGAGACGAGAAAGGATTTGATATACTTTTAGGACTGGGTATAAATAAGAAAAAAGCAAAGAGAGTTGAAGGTTCTAGCCCTAAAAACAAAGCTTATGATATAACTTCCCAGATCGACCTCACAGAATTTACAGGGTGATTACGTGCTCTTGTTATATGGTTTATATGACATATATGACATCTTATCCTTTATAGTTTGTTTCAAGTAGTTTACAATTGTCAAATTAAGATCGCTGGATCAGTTTTGCCTGTTTCCACTATTGCTTGTTTAGTTTAACAGCTATTTTGGTATCTATATATGTCACAAATAATAAGCCTACATGTTATATTCAGGGTAATCACTGGTCAAATTCAATTGATAGAATAGAATCTATATTAGCTTGGAGAATCTGTTTGTAGGACTTTTTATCATAAAAGGTATTTTAGTTGAACTACGTGACAACAAAGGGTGTGGATGAAATGAAAGAAAACTGATGGCCTAGAAGATGAAAGAAGATGGGAATTAGAGAGAAAGAACATTAACATTCTTTCTCCTTCTTGTACACCCTCCGGCCTCCAAACATCCTGAACTAAAAGTTTTCCGAGGCCCTTATATTCTGGAAGTTCTTGTTCCCATGTGCCATAAACATTGTGGAAAGTAGGTGCCAGTTATTCTAGATATTTTTTGTGGTTTTCAGTCTAAATATATTTAATGAATAACTTTACCTACAGTATAATTCACAAAATCTAAAGTTAAAACAGGAAGAGTATTTGGAATATATTATGTTAGTAAGAGTATGCTTATATAAGAGAATCACTGGTTGCAAAATGCCCTCTATTCCCCCCCACACACACACCATTCAACTCCTGATAACTAACCTCTCTTGGTCACCCACAAAGGGGCAAATTCACTAACCTCAGAAAATTCACCAGCGACGGCTTTGGTTGCATTGTAACACTTCGCCAGGCGTAGATTCACCAAGGACAACGCTAATTCACTAAAATCCAAAGTTGCGTCCAGGGCGCCAAACGCTGGCAAAGTATCGCTAGCATTACTGCGGCAAGCGAAGTGAAGTTGCGCTAGCATTGCCTAATTGGCATACAGCTGGAAGTTAAAGTTCAATGGACGTACAGTATATGTTGCAGCCAATACATTACACTACACAAGCCCGGGAAACCTTAATAAAATAAAATACAGTTGTTATATTGCCCTACACATGATCCCAGTGTATAGTTTATGTTCCTTATGATAGGAAATGTAGGGGGGAAGCCGGGTACCCCAGAAAAAATTTACGATCTTTGCACGAAAAATGAAAAGTTGCCAGCGTTTTCTGGGACTATTTATCTAATCTATTGCACTTTGCCTGGTCTGAGGTGGCGAAGGCAAATCTGCCGCAAGAGGTAACATTCAGTAAAATCCACATCTTAGTGAATTTGCGTAGTTACGTCCATTCGCCAGAGCGCAACTTTGCCAGGCGTAAGGAAGCGAATTACCGCTAGAGTCTATCTCCTTCGCTAGCAAAGTTATGCCAGCGACCACTAGTAAATCGGCAAAGTAACGAAATTATGTCACGCTGGTGAATTTTTGCTAACGTTAGTTACTTCGCCCCTTAGTAAATCTGCCCCAAAGAATCAAGCAGCACAGCACTGAAATTCTGTGAACTATTTTTTCTTTGTCCAGTCCATCAGAACTGTCCACTGTCAAGCTTGACACCACCTTTTTGTTTACTTGGTTGACATAGCTTACTTGCTAATTGTAAGTTAAAGAACTCCACAATATTTCAGTATGTCTAAAACTGTGTGTAGACGTTTTTATTATAAAGAAGGCATTCAGTAATATGTTTAAAAGATCAGGTATTATGGTTCTATTGCTTTATTAAATGTGCTTAAATATGCCATCCTTTTAATTACAGAAATGTCTTTCCAGAAGGTCTTCCTCCTTCTTATGTATTTGTTTCCACCCTGAGATTCAAAATAAAGAAAAAATGGGATCTGTGGAGAATATTAGCTCTTGATGGTTCCACACAAACTGCTGTTTCATTAAATGGGGAGGAAAAAACTTTGTCATTTACTACAACCCACCAAGATAATGGTACCCAGGTCATCACATTTACTACACCTGGTGTAAAGGTAATTCATTTTATACTTGGGCATCATAAAGGCAGCAATATGTAATGCCTTCAAGTTGTAAATAATATATAACTTAATCTATATATGTTTGTTTTAAAAAGATAAACAACGGGAAACTGCTATATTTAATTTTTGGAGTCATTTTCCATTATTATTTGTAAAGTCTACTAAAGAACTGCTGTTTTTTGTTGTTGCCTTTAGCTATAGTTCTTTAGTACTGTGTACTGCTCTCTTAAAAGTAAGAGAAATCCACTGATAAATATATTGTGGAGGACATTGGTCAGTTAAGAAGTCTGTCATGTAAGAGGGCAGTATAGCGTGAAATTAACCACTAGTGCATCACTAGGAAACCCAGACCCTTTGTACATAAGCTTTATAATATTCATCATGCTGAAAGCTGCATGAGAAAAATTCTACAATCTGTATTCATTTTTACACAGAAATTGTTTGATGAAGAGTGGCACCAAATTCGGCTCTTGGTAACAGAAGAGGATACTACACTGTATGTCGATGACCATGAAATTGAGACAAGAAGACTACTTCCAGTTATTGGAATTTATATCAGTGGAAAAACACAAATTGGAAAATACCCTGCTAGAGAAGAATCAGTTTGGGTAAGTAGGTGTGTTTAAGTGCAATCATATCTTTATTCAAATGTGTGTCTTTTATATCTGTAAACATCTTTTAGATGTAGTCTGTACAAAAATCCATTACCTGCATAAAACTTATTCAATATCAGTTTTTATACATAGGAGCACATTTACTAAGCGTCAAAGTGAATTCAAAGTGAATTTTCGAATTGAAAAACTTCGAATTTCGAAGTAATTTTCTGGGTACTTCGACCATCGAACAGGCCAAATTCGACTTCGACTTCTATTCGAATTGAAAAACTTCGAATATTCAACCATTTGAAAATCGAAGTACTGTCTCTTTAAAAAACTTCGACTTCGCCACTTCGCCACCTTAAACCTGCCGAATTGCTATGTTAGCCTATGGGGACCTCCTAGAACCCATAGCCAGTATTTGGCTACGTTTTTAGAATTCAAAGTTTTTTTTTTTAAATTAGTTCGATCGATTGATTAAATCGTTTGAGTCGAAGGATTTAATCGATCAAAAAAAAAACTTCGACTTCGTATATCGAACTATTGCAATTCGATGGTCGAATTTCGAAGTTTTTTTCACTTCGAAATTTGACCCTTAGTAAATGTGCCCCATGATGTGTTTATGAAATGGCACAATGTAATAATGGTTTAATCAGATCGAATGAAAGTGTTTTTCTAGCAAGATGTACACTTTCCATATTTGATTTGTGATAATCATAATTATTGTTTCCCACTTCAAATATAATTTCTGTACTGGTGCATAGTCATCACATAAATTATAATCGGCACCTGTTGATATTATTGTGTCACAGCTTTTTATTAAACATATAACCCCTACTTTACCTATGACCCATCATCACATTAGCAAGAAGAAAGTCAATGATTAATAATTGTTTGTAGAGATTTTACTTAATATTTGTTACTTTGGGGAGACTTGTACGTATATACTCGAGTATAAGCCAAGTTTTTCAGCATCCAAAATGTGCTGAAAAAGTCTACCTAGGCTTATACTTGGGTCAGTGGGCAGTAGCTGAGATTGCAGTCACTTTTAATCATTCCTATACCAACAGTTCACTTGGGTAGAGACTGCAATATCACACAGCGCCCTCTTTTGGTTATATGAAAGAATAACAGTGCGCCCTATCTTGGTTATATGAAAGAATAACAGTGATTGCAATATCACACAGCGCCATCTGTTGGTTATATGAAAGAATAACAGTGACTGCAATATCACACAGCACCCTCTGTTGGTTATATGAAAGAATAACAGTGACTGCAATATCACACAGCACCCTCTGTTGGTTATATGAAAGAATAACAGCGCGCCCTATCTTGGTTATATGAAAGAATAACAGTGACTGCAATATCACACAGCGCCATCTGTTGGTTATATGAAAGAATAACAGTGACTGCAATATCACACAGCACCCTCTGTTGGTTATATGAAGGATTAACAGTGATGGCAATATCACACAGCGCCCTCTGTTGGTTATACAAAAGATTAACAGTGATGGCAATATCACACAGCACCCTCTGCACATGGTAGTGGGACATTGGGACAATGCACACAGTAATCCGTTTGGCAATTCTCTGTCACCATCAACTTTGCAAAGAAGTCCGGATGATCGCTGGGGGGACGCTTTGGCGGAATGTGCGCTGCTGGGAAACAGGGCTGTAGTTGTGTCTAGGCTTATACTAGAGTCAATAATTTTCCCAGTTTTTGTAGGTAAAATTAGGTACCTTGGCTGATACTCGGTCGGCTTATACTCAAGTATATACGGTATTCCTTGTTAAGGGCTGTTGATGGCAATCTTATTAGGACCTCTACCCTGAGATATACTGTGTTTGGGGACAATAGTAGAGCTACTGCAACATTGTTTTTTTGTATGCCCTCTCAGGGGTTAGTGGGTTGTGAGGATTATTTTATGGTCTTAGGCTTCTGAACCCTGTCTCCAGTCTAAGAGGTTAGGAATAAAAACCTGGCCTCAATATTTGTTTATATTTTCTTTTTCAACTAGATAATTATACTAATACCGTTTCTTGTAAAAACACAAGCAATCACTTCATATAATGCATTCTACTGCTAAACTTCAAAGAAATGTACTATTTATTTAAAAACATCTTTAAGAGGGTTTAGGAAGTTCTGTTTATGTTCTGTAACTGCTAGACTGTTCTCTTTCATCAGATTTCACAGACTGTGCCATTAATTAAAAATATCAAGAGTAGAATTATGGACTGTTGGGGGCAGATTTATCAAAGGTCTAATTGAAAATTCAAATTTAAAAAAATTCGAAGTTCAAGCTAATTTCTGTGTACTTTCAAGTAGGGAATAGTCCAAATTTGAAAAAAAATTGAAAATTAAAAATTTGAAATGTATCATGTACTTTAAAAATTTGACTTCGACCAGTCACCATCTAAAACCTGCTGAATTGCTGTTTTAGCCTATAGGGGACCTCCTAGAACCTATTTGGAGTCAATTGGTGGACTTTGAAAAATCAAAGTTTTTTTTGGAAAAACTTTGAATCGAATTTGATCGAATGCGCTATTACTTCAAACCGTATGATTCAAATTCAAACAAAAACTGGCTTATTCGGCCAAAAAATCCTTCAATTTAATTTTGGTTGGTCTTTTTGAATTCGAATTTCGAAGTTTTTAAAATTTGAAACTTGACCATTGTTAAATCTGTCCCTTAATCTTTATAATTAGAGAGTATACAAACATCAGGATGGTCTAGTCATGAAGTCCAGAAATATTAGATTGAGCAGGCATTTTCTTGACCTCTGCAGATTCCTGAATCTCTTTCTGTAAGGATAAGACAATTATCTATTGATAATATAGTGGGACGTATAGGGACTGGAATTCACATACACAGATATATGCAGATTTGTAACATGTCTGAAAGACTGTTTCATGCTGAAATATCCTCATACAGTGTACAATATTTGCATATTGAAAGTTCTAATACACTAAGATAAATGGTTTAAACATTTTAACCACTGTTGGCCTGGTGTTTAACCACAAAAAAAGATTAGACTGGATACAAAAAATAAGTGTAGTGGCTTTGTGGATATTTTTATATTAGAGACCAGATGTCAACAAATTAAAGCAGGCTCTGTTGTTCCTGCACAATTTCCAGATAAAAAAATGACATCTAGCCATTTGAAACCATGTTATTTTAAGCACATGCAAATAATTTAACATGCCCTAAAATCCTGAGAGAGAAATCCTGTAGGTTACATTTAAGGGATTTGCAGGGTTTCAAAAATACACCAAGAACAATTGTTTTTCTTCTTTGCAGAATAATAGTGTTAGGGTAAAGATGTGTGAACATCAGCCAGTTTGGAATGTAAATGTTTTCATAGGTTTTTCCAAGGCATTTGGCTAGGTTTCCTAATGCATATTCTGTCCAGTAAAATGGAGGAAGCAATACAAACTGTTACAGATGTGTAACTGTAGCTAGCAAAGGAGAATCCCATTTTCCGGTTTACTTATTTTTATTATGTATATATACAGTTAATATTAATATTATATGGAAACAGATGTTGCCCTAGGCTTGCCAAAGTAATACAGACTTTAACTACAGCCTGCCATCTGTTTTTTTTTGTGTTGTAAGATTCCAAATTTGAATGCATAATCCTAACCCTACATTTCTTGGCAAACCCTAACAGCTAATCAGGGTAAAACCCTAACCCATAAAACTGTTATTCATGGGAAAAAGCAGAGTACACACTTTGGACATTTACAATCCTGAATTACTTGGCTATGGTTTGGCTAGAAGACATATATTATAAGACATGAATATAATGTAACGAAAATTTAGGAAACTCAAGGAACTTTAGTATTGATAGGTATATATGACTAGACTCTCCCTTTCCTTCTCCTAAAGACTTTGCTTGGTATCATGTAATTATTATAGGCTATGAGTTAATTCCATTTGAATATCCTGTAAATTATTGGAAATGTATTTCTCAGTCAAGATTACTTGTATTAAAAAGAAATGCCCAATATTAACCCTTACTGTATCAGACATGATAAATATACGTTTTTTTAACTTTCATCCCTTTTATTACAGTAAATGTTGCTTGTGTTTCGAAATGCAGAGACATACAAGGCATGAGACAGATATAGAGATAAGAATTTCAACACCAAGGGGATTATTTACTAAACTCTGAATGCCTGTGATTTGGGTTTTTTTTTCATAAAATCAGACTTTTAAAATTTTTTCGGAATTTATTAAACCCTGAGGATAGAAAAGTCTGAATCTCAGACCTGTCCAGGTTGCATATAAGTCAATGGGAGAAGTCCCAATGATTTTTTGATGTGCGCTGGGTTTCGTGCAATACCCCAACGTTTTTGGTGAAAATTCCGAAAAAATCTTGAAATTCGTGAAAATCGGATGAAAAAAAAAAAAACCCCAAAAATAAACCCCATGAAAATCTGATTTTTTTTTCTCGCGAAGCAAATTTTCAGGAAAATGTAGTAATAAATAAGCATAAAGAACCCAAGTGGATTTGATCGGAGTTTGTAGCAGAAAATATTGAGATAAATTCGAACCCCTTAAAACTAAACTGGCCTGCACTGCTGATGACTGTGCACTGTGCACCTTGTGCCCAGGGGTGCTTCGCCAATGAGGCGAGTTGAGGCTGTCGCCTCAGGTCGGCAGCGCCCCACTAGGTACCAGGGGTAGCAAAAATGCTGCTCCTGGTACTTTAAGAGCAAATTTCCAGGGGAGAGGGGGCAGTAGCAACTGCTGCTGCCTCAGGCGGCGGAGGGGCCAGGATTGCCCCTGCTTGTGCCACATTATTTATTTAGAAATTGAAAAGAAAGTGCCACTCAGTCTTAGACACAAAAGTGATCCAGATTTACGTTGGGTGGTTAGGTGGTTCCTCTGTGCTAGAATATTCTCCTCTTCCCTCAAGTACCCCCTGGGCTAGCTATATTGAGGAAGTTCTCTTTGGAATACAGCAGAACATGGGAGAAGACTGTGCCTGGATATCTGGAATTTTTCATTATGTGGAACCATCATCAGCAGGTGTACTTGTCCCTATGATTTGTGCTGACTGCATTGACCAGTTCTAGTATTTTATTCCTCTTTACAGGCAGGGAATGATATCCTCTAGCTCCAGTATTGAACAAACAAAGCTGAACAAATGCTCCATTGCCACATTTCTCAGTGGCTGGCACTTGCTTCTTAACATACATCTTCAGTTCTAGATGCTGAATTTGCCTCTGGGCCTTTGCCTCACTCCTCCTGTCTCCTGTTTCCCATTATCATACATGCAGTTGACCAATTTTACTTTTTCATATTCCCCTCCCTCATTCCTATAACCTCCATCCTGTACCTATTCCCATCTGCCATGTCCCTACCTTTCCTTTCTATACTGTATGTCTACTCCTTTTCCCTACGGTTTCTTATTCCTGTCTCTATTCCTGGTCTGTGTCCCTAGCTCATTCTCTGTATCCAGAGAATCTCTGCCAACCTCTCTATTGCTCACAATATCCCTAAACCATGTTACCCATTACCTGCTCATATCCACATCCTCCTTGTCCTATCTGTTTTTATGTGCCATCCAACTTAGTCCTCTTAGCCCTCTCTCTAACAATAGTAACTGTACAAATCAGTGCATAGGTTTGTGAATTGTTCAGTTTTTAAAAATGTTCACCTTTCAAATTTGTTCAAATGTGTACATGGATCCTGATCCTGATGTGGGTTTGAGATGTTTTTTTTTTTTTTTTTAGAGATAAAGCATTTGTGATATAGAAATTTAGTGGGTATTATGGCAGGTATTTGAGATCATGATACATCTTAAAGGAATTGAACAGTGTAAAAATAAAAAGTGGGTAAATAGATAGGCTGGGCAAAATAAAAAATGTTTCTAATATAGTTAGTTAGCCAAAAATGTAATGTATAAAGGCTGGAGTGATTTAAGGTATAACATGTCAGATCACCTGCTTTTCAGCTCTCTTGGTTTACACTGACTGGTTAGCCTGGCTACCAGGCAGTAACCAACCAGAGACTTGAGGGGGGGGGCACATGGGTCATATCTGTTGCTTTTGAATCTGAGCTGAATGCTGAGGATCAATTACAAATTCACTGAACAGAAATGTACCATGTGGCCCCCCTTCAAGTCGCTGACTAACTCAGAGTTATAGAGCTGAAAAGCAGGAAGTTGGATTCTGGCTGTTTTATTTGACATCTGTTCACTCCAGTCTTTTTATATTACATTTTTGCCTAACTAACTATATTAGAAACATTTTTTATTTTGCATAGCCTATCTATTTACACAGTTTTTATTTTCACACGGAACTATTCCTTTAATTAGCTGGTGATTACCACAGGAAGGGTGCAACTTGTACCATCACTCAGGCACTCAGCAAGAGCCGGGGAGTATTACAAAGATGGAAAAATAAGTCTAATTTCCTTTCTAATAATAAAATTATCTAGTTATTTTCTTGAGCAGCCAGTTCAAGACCAAGACTGAAAGAGAATGAAAGAATATGGCCCATGCCAGTTCATTGTGATATACACAGTACAATATGTTATTTGTCATCATTCATTGTACTACTTTTTACCGCTCATGTTAGAATTTGTAAACCGTACAAAAAAGGGTAATTCAGAGGCCCTATCTTTAAACCGGAAAGTAGTTTGGCAAACTGAAGTATGATTTGCAATCAGCCAAATGTTTGGCTGAGCTGCAGGAAATTTAAGAGAAAATTCCAGTGATTACTTAACCATATTATGCGTTTGTTAAATGTATATTTTGGCATGCATGCTCACTGATCTTTATATAGATTTATTTATGTGAGATGAAGTATTTACGCAAGCATCCAAATATATCAATCTCTATACTATGCTATTAAAGGAACAGTAACATCAAAAAATACAAGTGTTTTAAAATAATAAAAAATTATAATACAGTGTTGCCATTTACTTTGTAAAATTGCTGTGTTTGTTTTAGAAACACTACTTTTGTTTATTAGGGATGTAGCGAACTGTTCGCCGGCGAACTAGTTCGCGCGAACTTCGACTGTTCGCGTCCGCCGCAAGTTCGCGAACGTCGCGCGACGTTCACCAATAGGCGTTCGCGTCAAAAATCGTTCGACCATTCGACCATTCGATTCCTTCGACCGCTAAAATCAAAGGATTTTCGTTCGAATCGAACGATCGAAGCCATTGGATTGAATTAAATCATTCGATCGAATGGCTTCGATCGTTCGATTCGAACGAAAATCCTTCGATCGAACGATTAAAATCCTTCGATCGTTCGAATCGAACGATTTTCGGATGTTCGAAGTTCGCGAACTGTTCGCATTTTTTTCCGGTGTTCGCGAACGGCGTTCGCGAACACATACTCGGCGGTTCGCTACATCCCTATTGTTTATATAAATAATCTACTGTGTAGCCATTCAAAGGTGAAAAGGCTCAGGTTGCACAGCAGATAGCAGATCAGCTCTATAGAACATAATGGTGTTATCTGTTATCCACTATTTACTGTAACCTGTGCCATATAGCTTTTTTTTCAATGTCCATCTTTGCTAAACAGCAGCTTGTTTATATGTAATATATTAGGGTTTCTAAAGCAAACAAATCAGTTTTATCATTGCAGGGTGACATTATATGTTGTTTTGTGTTTTTTGCGTTACTGTTCCTTTAAGAGAACGCTACTTCAAAATGTGTATGTCAATATTTCATAGTAACATTAAAGATGTTATAGCATGACATTCTACCACTAGGGCAACAGGTAGAGGTGGTAAAGATGTGACTAATGCAAAGGTAGGAAGCAATGCAGCAGACAAGAGTAATGCATCAGAGATTTATAGTACTGCAGAAGGCATATGAGCTATGGTCGACAACAGGATGCAGGAGAATGAAAGAGTGCAGAAACAATTAGTAGAGGGAAAGAACAACACAACAGGCATTAGAAATAAAAGACAAAAAAACAGAGAGCAGATAATTTCTCATATTTATTCTAATATACTGTAGCCATGTTTTTCCTTTGAAACCATTAGTTATTTTTTTTCTTTTCCTTTTCATATTCATCCACTTGGGTGGTTTATTTAAGTGTTTAATTGTTTAGTTGCCTTTCCCTGTCCTTGTTTTATGGAGGACAGCATTGTCTAGTTGGAAACTTGTTCACTAACCTGCATTTGTATAAACTAACATAACATAATCTATATGTTTATTGAAAATGATTGAAAATTCAATAAAATTCATTTAAAACAGAAATAAAGATTAGTGTAGAATGACAATGATGAAGAAGGCAGCAAACATGAATTTCCTACTGGATGCATGCGAGTAGCAAGAAATGCAGCTAATAGTAGAAGCCAACAGAGTAACTAGAGGCTAAAAATAATTAGGTATTGATGGTCTTTGCAGTGCTTTGCTGCCCACATGGGGTATTTTACTAAATAGTTTTGGACACATATAATCCTTTACTTAACAATGAATTTTATTTTGATTAATTTTCATGTTCTTTTTCCCAGCTGTGACAAAATGTTCCTACATGCTTTCAAAAAAGTGTTTTTAAATAATTGATATATCACAAAGCATCTGTTCGATAGAACTGCCATGAGCAGTTGAACTTCATTCTGTGATTGTGTTCATTGCTGCAATTCAGTGGTGGCTGGACAATTTAGAAAACTCTTTCCTCATTGTAATAAATCTTTTTAGTGTAGATCTTTATAACTATTATGTTATCTGTAGATTTCTACTTAGCAGTACACACTGTTACTGATTTACTCCTAAATGCCTACGGATCAACAACTTACTGTATTGTTTTTTTTATATCCCCAAAACACCCAGGGGACATTTTTCAATATCCAATAATATAACTATGCTCTCAATCCAAATAGTGTAACCATATAACTTTTCCAATAAGCTAAAACTAAGTTGGTGGTGATTTCCCTAGCATGCAAAACATAATATTACAAAAGTGCAGCCAAAATGAATCTATTTTTTAGGTGCAAAAACAAAACAAAAACCTTATAGTGTTGAAGTTACTGCATAATAAACAATAATTGCCTTCACAGTATTTCCAAGTGAGCTCTCTCTTCCTACTTACTTGGCAAGACATGCTATGTGCTTTTCAATGCTACATCTGCATTTTTCCAAGTAGAATCTGTGCTCGCATTTTTGAATAAAGTATATAAACATCTCCAGATTAAATAATTTTTAATTATGTATTCACCTTCTGGTTTTAGGCCCTCCTCCTATGCTTGATCAACACTATCACCCCAATTCATCAATAAGCTTCTACACTGAAACACAGCTTCTCAACCAAAACGTTCTCTAAAACAGCAAGCCTGGTATTTCCAAAGCAAACCAGTGAATCTAATTTTGTCTTAGTTTCGAGATATTAATCACAATAGATGTCATTTTTTGGATACAGTTTTGTTGGTTATCCGTGCCTGCCGTCTCCTGGTTGCAACTGCTATGCTTGTTTCAGGTGCATTTACCTTGCGTTCCTGACGCTTGAGGGAGTGCTGCCCTCGCCTAAAAAAGAACTGGAAAGACTGTGGCCCTTTGAGATAAAGATTCTGCAGAACTGGCCGGTCGGTGTCCTGGCGTCTCTCACTGTGCATCCCACGTGCTGTGCGTGTCTGTGTTCTCTGATAGCGGAAGAAGGTTGTAGCCACTGGCCCCTATTGCAGAGGGAATATCCCAATATTCCGGAATTTCAGGCACCCCCACTCCTATCCTATAAACACCCTAGAAGTTTAAGGGACAGATTGGTAAGGGCAGATGTGGGCACAGGGCGAAGCAATCCACAGCGATTGTTGGCACCCTTGAGGAATGGCATGTTCCCCTGTGGAAGATGTAACCAATGTTCAAGTGTCATTTGTACAAATATATTTACACACCCATACACAAGGAGAAAGTTTGAAATACAATGCCACTTCACATGTGATACAGAATACAGTATGTGGTGTACATGCTCAAGTGTCCATGTGGCCTTGCCTACATTGGGGAAACTGTACAACCTATAAGAGACAGGATTAGTCAACATAAATCAACTATAAGGAAGG
The DNA here is from genome assembly GCA_038501925.1 of Xenopus petersii. NCBI lineage: Eukaryota > Metazoa > Chordata > Amphibia > Anura > Pipidae > Xenopus > Xenopus petersii. The sequence continues at coordinate 63,455,594 of CM076681.1, read as the reverse complement.
AGGTACTGAAATTGCCAGTTCCAGCTCATTTTCATATAGCACGACATTTGGTTGCAACCCTTAGATTTCTTGTGTTGGAGTCTGTTGCCCCCCACGTCGGGGGGGATGGGGCGGGCAACAGACTCTTGAAGCTCCAAAAGAGGGAGAGAGTTTGGATACACACTCTACAGACATTACATCCGAAGGGACTCAATAGAGAATATGATCTGTATGGCTTTATTTGAAAAAATAGAACATATAATTAGGATATGGAACTTACATCAGGAGGGGTAAGTCCTGGGACAGATAAAAGAATAAGAAAAATAGACACACTATGGATTCTATTTGTTACATTATCTGACCAGTATGTTACTAATGAACGTTTTGTTGCTATTCACTATTTTGCTGTTATTGATAATTTCGTGTGTATGTAATGCATACATTTCTGGCTTGGTAAAAACCTTTTTGTTTCATGCAATAGAGTGTCTGGACTTTTTTGTTTACTATATAATTTGTCAGCATAGTGGACTAAGTCACGGACTGTATATATATATATATATATATATATATATTGTACATACATATATATATATATATTGTACATACATATATATATATATATATATATATATATATTGTACATACATATATATATATATATATATATATATATATATATATATATATATATATATTGTACATACATATATATATATATATATATATATATATATATATATATATATATGCGGTAAAGTAGTAGCGCACTCCAAGGTCTTCTTTTAGTTAAAATTAATTTTTATTAAGTTAGTGGCATAAAAGATTTTTATGCCACTAACTTAATAAAAATTAATTTTAACTAAAAGAAGACCTTGGAGTGCGCTACTACTTTACCGCATGTTTTACTGAATCCCAGGAGCAGCACCCAGGCAAGGTTGGGGAAAAGTTTGAATGATTAGAGGAGTGCGGACTGTGGAGAAGTATATATATATATATATATATATTGTACATACATACATACATTTTTTATAGAACCTGAATATCTTATAAATACCCACAAGTGCACAGTGTTGATATTTTGCTATACTGCATATTACTTTTATTTTCAGAAAAATACATATTTGCATTACTTAATGATTGAGATGTAAGATGATTAAATGGACTTTGTTTGTTTTACAGTTTACTCTGCAAAAGTTGAGAATATATTGTGATCCAGAACAGAATAAGCGTGAAACAGCTTGTGAAATTCCTGGAACGGTAACTTTTTTTGACTTCATATATTTTTGTATGGAAAACAGACTTATGATTTTGGGAATGATATGGCATTATTGAATGTGGTAACATTAACTGTTGATTTACAGAGAAAAGTGGTATAAGCAAAATAATATACTGTATCCCATTTTTTAAATCTAAAAAGTTATCATAATGTCTGAGGATCTGCAATCCAAACATCCACGAACTAGATTATTTGCAATGTTAGATTTTTATCATCCTTATTATTTTAGAATTTCAGACTACTACATCAGTTCAATCCTAGCAACCAGGCAATTATTGCCATATCACACCCACTGTTTCTGTTAATGATGAGAGGGTTCTTTTTTAAACTATGAAAGGAAAGGTGAATTACTTCTTCAAACTAATGATGTGCCATCCTACTTGATGACTAGTGAATGTAAGAGCACGCCAATCCTCAAGATACCTCAATTTTAGACAGAATGATGGAAATATGTTTGTGTGTGCCGGTATGTGAATGTATTGCATTGCAAATTTACTGTGTTTTTTTCTTTCAGAATGGAGAGGTATGAATTAGATTTTTTTACAGTGTATAAGGTAAAAAGTCAGAGATTAAAAGCATGTTTTTAATGGAAAGTCCCTTTATGATGTTCAGGAAAATCCTTATTCAAAACATACTGGAAATACATAGTAACATTGTAGGTGAGGTTGAAAACAAAACATACACTATTTCCATCAAGTTCAACTTTTCTGAAAGGGTCCTACTAACTGGTAGTTCAGAGGAAGGTCAAAAACCTTATCTGAATCCTCTCCCATATGAATAAGAAGGTAAAAAAAAATCCTTCCTGGTTCCAAAGAAGGTAATTAAATCTACTAGAGTCATTTTAAGTTACTTGGTTTTCTACTTTCTAAAAAGTCATCCAAACCTTTTTTGAAATTATCTAATGTATCTACCAACTGTATACAACAGCCTCAGGATGAGAGTTCCACAACATCACAGTCCTCAATGTAAAGAACCCTTTCTTTAGTTAAATATTCTAATCTGAATGGATGACCTTGTGTTCACTGGAAGGACCTACTGGTGAACAAAGCATCAGAGAGTTTATTGTATCATGGACTTGTGTATATATATACAAATTAATCATATCCCCATTAAGAACTTCTTTTCTAGCGTAAACAACCCAACTTAGCCAATCAATCTATAACTGAGACCTTCCATTCCCTTTAAGGTTTGGAGGGCAAAACTGCACTCTGCATGTTCTAGATGGAGCTTCACCCGTGCTTTTTAAAGAAGTAGCCTGACATTCTCCTCTCCAGAATCTATAACCCTTTTAAACAGCCCAATACTTTACTTGCCTTTCCTGTCTGTCACTAATGTTCTGTGTTAAAGTCAAAAAAGGAAAAACAAAATATGCTGTTCTATTTTTACCATATTAAAACATATGCTAAAATATATACATAATTACACAATGAAGTCAGCTACTGATAGAACACACCGTCTTGTCCTTGCTATTGTTGCCTTTTTCCAGATGCAGTATTATCTGTATCCAGATTTCTATTCTCCGCATGCAAAATTGATGAACATGTCCCTACACAAAGCCCCAATCCCTTGTGGTAAAGTGTTGTAAACTATTGTTCATGTTAAAGTTGTCACTAATCTACTGGCCCTCCCAATCCTTTACATAGTTTGCTTCATGAATACCTTTGCCGTTACTGACATACCTGTACACTAGTTGGGATATGTGTGCTTTGGCTTGGTCTAGGTTCACAGGTACACAAACACCTAGGGGCAAATTTACTTATGGTCGAATATCGAGGGTTGATTAACCCTTGATATTCGACTGCCGAATAGAAATCCTTCGACTTCAAATATCGAATTTTTCTTCGATCAAAAAAAAGATTTCTAAGCCTATGGGGACCTTCCCCATAAGCTAACATTGACTTTGGTAGGTTTTAGGTGGCGAACTAGTGGGTTGAAGTTTTTTTTAAAGAGACAGTACTTTGACTATTGAATGGTCGTATAGTCGAATGATTTTTAGTTTGAATCGTTCGATTCGAAGTCTAAGTTGTAGTGGAAGGTCGAAGTAGCCAATTCGATGGTCGAAGTAGCCAAAAAAAAACATTCGAAATTCGAAGTTTTTTTTATTCTATTCCTTCACTCAAACTAAGTAAATGGGTCCCCCAATATTTCCCATGAAAAATGGTGAATTAATGGAAAACATATATCTTGAAAATAAGGGCTAGTGAACCTTAAAAAGTGCCTGTACACACTTTGTAATGCTTTCCAGTAATTGTAAAAAAAGAAGCAACAAGCTTGATTATCAGCAAGTGTTCCGCTCTCTGCATTCTTCTAACTGCTGTTATAACTACTTTTATTGCCAAAAAGCCTCTAGAGATTTCCTAGGCTTGTATTAAAAGTATTCAAACTATGTATTGCTGAATATTTTTCAGTTTTTGATAATTCACTTCATATGATGCCCATTTGAATTTGTAATTTGTAAGGATAGCACTGGCCTAACCTCTGTGTAAACGTAACTACTTTAAATGCTTAAAACCGGAAAAATATATTTTTCTTTTTTACTTTTCAAAGTGTTTAAATGGTCCCAGTGATGTTGCTGTCACGTCCGCTCCTTGTATATGTCCTCCTGGAGAAAAAGGAGAGCCAGGCCCAAAAGTAAGTTGGTTTTATTTTACCCTAATCATTTAAAAAGCTGTTTAATTGAAGGAACTGCTACACTTAGGCTGGATCAAGAAAGGAGATATCAATGCATCACTGCAAAGAGGGAAATTTTCCTAAAGAACATTCACTAATCACATAGGGAATGCCAAGTATTAATGTTCCTATCTGGCCTATCTGGACTTTTATGTACACTAAAATATTTTTAACTGTTGTATAGATATTATAGGGTTAATTTTTGTGTGATTTTGAGTGCATTGTGCAAAGTACAAAGGTTTTTCATCTACAATGCAGTATTTTCCCCATAATTTCAACAAGATAATCTAACAATAAATGAGATGAAGTTGGGCTAGAAATCTTCATTGTTCTGATTTTGTCACTTCTGGTGTCAAGATTACATCTGTGTTGGGCAACAATGACTGTACTGCACTGACTGCAGGAAACTTGTATGACCGCAAGTGCACTTTGTGGTCATAAAAGAGCCCTAAAACTTCACTGACACTGCCCTGCCCTTAATATATACATGTTGTACTGTGCTGCAGTAGGAAGTAGAGATGACACTGAATTCAGTATCTATTCATACTAAAAGTTTTAGCAAGTGAAATTCACAGCAACACCAGTTGCTGATCTTTTTGAAGTATTGAAATATATATATAGGGTAAAACTATATGTTACAGTTGTATTATATAAACTTACCCTTAGGAGCACTGGGAGTGTGGGTGCCATATGTGTGTGCTTTCTCCCTAATTGGTCCATTTACATAGATTTCTTTGAAGTTACATATGTTTGAGAACAGAATGTATGAAATACATTACTCAGTCATAGCGTTAAAAATTCTTACTTTGCAACAAACATGGGCACAGCAGTGGTTGTGCAAAATTGAATGCAACTTGTTGACACCATTCAATAAAGAACATTGCATCTAAAGATGCCACTTGCACTTCTCTTGCATTAAAATTCACCTTGTAACAGGAACCTTGGAGTTGCTGCCACAGTAATTTTGGGGAATTATGGCAAATGTCATATTAATGGTGACTGCCAAAAATGAAGCAACCCATACTCTGCTAAACTTTGGAAGCAACTACGAAGGATTTGTAAAAACAAGCACCCACAATAGCATTTACTTTAAAGGAGAAGGAAAGCTACAAGACAGTTTATTGCCAACAGATTAGCCACAATAGTGCAAGCTATAACACTATATTTATTCTGCAGAATGCTTTACCATACCTGAGTAAACAGCTCTAGACACTGCCTCTGTTTATTTAGGATAGAAGCTGACAAATAAGCTTGGTGTGACATCACTTCCTGCCGGAGTCTCTCCCTGCTCATTTACAGCTCTGAGCTCAGATTACAGCAGGGATGGGAGGAGGGAGGGGAAGAGGAACAAACTGAGCATGCTCAAGCCCTGCCCTGGAGATTTAAGCTGAAAACAGGAAGTCTGATACAAAAGCCCATGAGTACACAATAGAAGGAAAGAAATGCTGTGTTTCTTTTGACAGAGGACTCAGAGCAGCATTACTTTGAAGGTTTACTGGTGTATTTATATAAACCTTTCTGATAAAGCTTACTTACTTTTAGCCTTTCCTTCTCCTTTAATGCATCAGTCTCAAATGTACTTGCCACAATGATGCTGGAATTAATGAAACACTGCATTGTGGGTAAAAAAGCATTATACAAGGAAATAGTTCACACTAAGATATCTTCAAGTGCATATGCATATAAAAATGCAATATGTTCAGAGTATATTCAATCACAGAAATTAATATATAAATTATATTTATTTGCATGCCTATTTCTTATATACAGTAGTTATAAATATTCTTTAAAATGTAACTGTGTTCAGTTTATAACCTTTCTGATAAGCCTATTATATAAAATAAATGATCCCCTGCTGTACAGTACTTTTAATATGAAAACTTAGGCTACAGTGAACCTTTGAGACATTTCATCAGAGGCATTGTTGTCTTCCATTTTCTTCTATTCTAATTTGAATTTGCTTGGGTATCTTCATCTGCAGTTTATAGTTCCACCACACATAACATAACATTTCTAGAAACATACTGTATATACAATGCGTATCTGAAATTTATAGCAGATGTTTCTTGGCATTTTTCCATGTGCATAATCAATTACATATGGGCTATAATATAAATTTAAAGGTTGACAAGTGTAACAGCCAGGATCCCTCCTATAACATTCCTCATCTCTGAGGAAAACGTGACAGTTCTGCTGTTAGGAACAAGAGAATATTCTCAGTTTAGTATATGTTATAAAGCATATACTGATTTTATTACATACACTTCTGTATTACCATTAACCTTCATGCTGGGGTGCTTACTGTATGTATAAGACAGCAGGGGTGTTTTGACCTTCTGAATAGAATGAAACAGAATATCAACTTCCAGTATTCTGTGACTTCACTTGTGTTAGGAGGGATGATGGGATGTGTGAGTCTCTAGCAACTGCTGCTTGTCTGTTACTGGGGAAGTGAATATCAATGTTACAAGTTTACCCAAACCAATAAAAATAAATCAAGGCATTAGAATGTTACAAGATAATAAAAAAGTTATTTTACAAACCAATTCTGTATACCATTTGTAAGTATATAAACAAAAGTATTGATACTTTATGATTGCAAGCCTTATAAAATGAATATTGTTAGCCTTTTTGATAACAGATGGAAATTAGTAGCCAACGACCACTTTTATTGGGTAAAATAGGAATATGCTTCTACCTTTTTCAATCTATGAATAATTTTGACTTGACACTTTCTGAATTCGTTTAGATCCATAAAAAGAAGAAGATATTGTGTGGAAAAGTTAGGTCTTAAGGGTACCGAAATAGTTTCTTGGAAAAGTCAAAAGCTCTAGTAGTTTTCCAAGCATTCCTCAGTGGAAACATTACTAAGCACACAAAGTTCCTTTGCCAAAGGCAATGCTAAAATAAGTTATTCTAATATAATGTCACACAGTATATAGCCTTCAACTGAAATGGTAACTGACAATGTCTGAATCATTTCAGTATCTCACATACTAGGTACACATGTACAATGCTAATTACGTATAATGGCAAATTTTGCCATAAGGAAGAATGTCGTCATTTCAGTTTAGTACTGCTCTCCTTCTCCTCTAGTATAAAAAAGCCTTGAATTTATACAATATGTTTATATATGGGTAGCTGTTAATTACATTTAAAGTATAGAAATACTAAACTAAGGACTAGTATATTATCATGTAACATCAGTACATTAACACATTGCAATGAAACAAAATGATGCAAAAGAATAAAAACACACATCAGGATCCACCCTTTGCCCAAATAGTTCTTACCTATTTTGTGTGTGATCCATAGGAAAGTGACTGCATATCTGACGTACTGAATATTTATAATATGCTTTTTTTTAATTGTATTGTTTAACACATTACTATTATTTTTAATTACATTCCAACAATTAAACTGTATTTAAACCGTACAGAATCTAGTAATCAATCTAGCCTAAAGCAATCTAGTCTAAAGCAACTCATCTGAGTGTCTTCTTCAGTTCAACTGAGTGGTAAGGAATCCCCCTGCACTTAAAAAAACCCATAGTAAAGAGTAACAGAATTACTAAAATCCGAGTTTAATTGAACTCATGATGTTAGCTAAAACACTCCAAAATCTGTTCAAGTCACAATCATACCTTGAATGTTATAAATGTAAGTCCTAGGGTTTGAGTGATGGGACCAAACATGACTTACCCAACTATGAAAACAGCTGCTTATCCAGATGCTTTATATGGCCAGCTTGAAGAAAATTGATGAAGTACAGCATAGCCTACAGGCCTACAAACATAAAATAGTAACAATACATGAATAAAGAATACATGATATATATTTGTTTTCATATTTATTTATTAATAAGGTTTAGGATACATGGCATTAATATCTTTGTACAGACAAAAGGTTTTTGGAACACATTTTACATAAAATGTACCTGGGCTTAAAGCCAGGGATTTTGCTCCTTTGGGGGGACTTTTTCTTTATTAGGGCAAAAGGTCATGTACTGATTACAAACAGTTTTCTCCTATTCAATTTAAGACTAGAAGACAAATAAAATAACTTAACTGTTTCCCTGTAGGGGGACTCTGGACAGCCTGGAAATCCTGGTTCCACTGGACAACCTGGTCCAGATGGTAAGCCTGTGAGTACTATATCATTTCAATATAAATCTTCTCTGTGCAATTAGAGGTTGTTTACATGATGTAAATCAAGGGACTTGCAATACTGTTATTGTATTGTGTATTATATATATATATATTAATATTGTGCCAGAGTTTTTTTTATCCTATGGTGAACTTTCAAGGCTCTAAAGAATTTAAAAAGTATGGACATTAACATCAAGTTTTTATTGTTTTAACGTGCTAAAGTAATTAAATTAGTTATAAACACGATGGGCCTTGTTTACAAAACCACAGGACGATGCACAGTGCAAAAAAACCCTGCTTAGATAAACAGGCTAGGGAGCACCATTTGCTGCAAGGTTTGGGAGAACATTGTACTATGTCTGCCTAGGAGATTTTACCATTACGGATACTAAAAATACAAAAAGTAAGTCAGGTAGAGGGAGTAAGGTGACAGCACTACAATGATATGCTCCAGTACAAAGTTTATGGTCACAAGGAATTCTGAAGAAAAATGTTGAGTTCAATATTTTTTTATTATTAAAATTGGGAAAAAGGGGGTAAAAGGGTATTAACACCAGGTAAAGTAAAAACATATGGAGCCATTATACATCTTAGCCATTATTATGAATGAAGAAATAAACAACATATACTTTGATTTCCATTGGCAATGAGTTACTCTTCATTAGTTTAGATTCCCTTTCTCTATGCATACGAAGAACCCTCCAACCCTTCTGCAGAGGCAACCTCTTAGGGTAATTCCAAGTATTTTATCATCAGAGGGATTTCTAGCTCATTACACTATGAGGTTTTGTGTGGTTTCCAGCTTGGCCCATTTTGTCTCTGAGCAACTATCTCTGGATCCAATTGCAACCAGACAATAGTCTTTTAAACAGAGATGATTCTAAAGATTTTGCCACCAACTAACTATCGCTCATATAACAAAACATCTGAAAATGCCCCTTATGTCATTGCCATTGCACGTAGCTTGTTTATATCTTGCACTCCACAAACGGCCAAATATTGTTAATCACAAGTTTGTATGCATATTTGAAAACAACTTTAAATGTCATTCAAAATCAGGAGTAGAATGGAATCCGTGTTATCAAACTGTGAAAAGGGCACAGGCTGCACTGGCTAAACTGAAAACATATCGGGGCAAATTTACTAAAGGGTGAAGTCGCGAACGCTGGCAAAAATTCACCAGCGTGACGTAATATAGGGCACTTCGCCGATTTACTAACGGGCGCTGGCATAATCATGCTAGCGAAGGAGATGGACTCTAGCACAACTTCGCACTTTAACGCCAGACGTATTTCCGTTCTGGCGAAAAAACTTTACTATGCAAATTCACTAAGTTTTTGTTCTTACTGAACGTTACCTATATGGCCAGACTTGCCTTCACCACCTCAGACCAGGCGAAGTGCAATGGAGTAGATAGGACTTAGTTGAAATTTTGTTGAAAAATTATTTTGGGGTCTTTTCCTTTTTTCAGGGTGATAGGCTGCAAAAGATCGTAATTTTTTTTTAGGGTACCTGGCTTCCCCCCTACATTTCCTTACATATGGCACATAAACTATACACTGGGGTCATGTGTAGAGTATTATAACAACTTTATTTTATTTTATTAAGGTTCCCTGGGCTTGTGTAATGTAATGTATTTGCTGCAACATATACGTCCATTGAAATTTAAATTCCCGCCATATGCAAATTATCTAACGCTAGAGCAACTTCGCTATGCCTGGCATAGTAACGCTAGCGCAACTTCACGGCGCCGGCGATAAAACCTTGCAACTTAGTGAATTAGCTTTGTCTGTGCAAAGTTGTGCCTGGCGAAGTGTGGCAAAAGCGGCGAAGCCGTCGCTGGTGAATCTTCGCCCATTAGTGAATTTCCCCCATAGTATTACAGCAAACAAATACAACAAAATTAAAACAAATATTGTGGAAATGATTTTATGAGAAATAAATAAATTGTATCTTTAGGAACTATAATTGTAATAGTAATTAGTGATGGGCGAATTTGCGCCATCTCGTTTTAGATGCCGGCGTCCATTTTTTCGACTTTTTTTTTTGACGCCGGCGAATTTTCGACGTTTTGCGAATTTATTCACCACAAATTCGCACCTGGCAAATAAATTCGCCCATCACTAATAGTAATTGTAAATAAGCATAGTTTACATAATTGCATTAATAAATATGGGCTGGGATTTGTAAATAATGTAGATGCCTTGGGCAACATTTGTAATTGATACTGTGTGCATCATGCCTTTGTACCAGATCAAATCTACAAATGTTGCTCTGAAACACACATTTACTATGTCACATTATGAGATTAAGGCATATTGCACACAAGGAAAAAAAGAGATAAAACCAGACACATTAAAATACAATGAAACCCACAATCCTGTGAACAATCTTAGGCAGCTGTATTCGCTTCTTGTTGCTCTTTTTCTGCCTTGTGTGCACTGAAGGGTGGTATGTATATTACTGTTATTTGGAGTTTATTGTCTTTGTAAACATTGTTGTTACTGCTTAATTGTTTTTTTAAACAGTAAAGTATTTTCTATTATACCACCTGAGTCTAAAAGTTTTTTGTGAGATATGTGACACTGATATGTGACACTAAGTAAACTCTGGCGCAAGAGGTAATGTTCAGTAAAATAAAAAACGTAGTGAATTTGCATAGTAACGCTGGTGTTAGAGTGCGAAGTTGCACTAGAGTCTATCTCCTTCGCTAGCGAAATTACACCATTAGTTAATCGGTGAAGTGCTGAAATGATGTCACGCTGGCGAATTTTCACCAGCGTTAGCCACTTCACCCTTTAGTAAACTTGCCTCAATGGGGTTTTTTGGTGGTGACTTTTTTGTCTCTGTGGCATTTTTCTCTTGGCGACTTTTTTGTCGAGGAAATGTTTTTTTTTTTTGCTGTGAATTTTTGTTGCAGTTTCGTGAAAAAAATTGCAGATGAAATGCTAAATTTTGCTGTGAATCCATGCCTGCTGAAAAAATTTGCTTCAAAACCATGTTATTAGGAAAGAAGCACTGGTCATGGGTCCCAGTATATTGATTCGGATAACTGGGGTTATCTAACAAATTGGCATCCCCAGTAAATTTGATTTTGTCATAATCAAACATACTGATGGATTGGGTGATATGTTCAACACCCTTCATTTCTAAATAAAAAATATATTTCCCCTTAGTTTTATATTTTGCAAATCAATAATGAGACTATCCCATCCCTATTGTTTGTGCATTTCTATCCTCTTTCAACATCCTCTGCCATTTGTTCTTTTTACAACTTCCTTGGTTTCTTTTATATGTATTTTATGATTGTTATTTTAATAATATTTTAACAGTAACAGATCCAGTTGTGGTATGCCACCACTAAATGTGAAAAGTACTGTTTAATAACTGGAAAAAAGTATGTTCTGGTCCTTCATTTGGCTTATTTCAAGAAGGAAAACCCTATCCTTCACTTTTGGAACTATTTTATGTATCCCCATGTTGCTTAGTTACATCTACTGTGATGTGGATTTTCTTGTTGTGTGATATGAAACAAAATTCACATAGGTGATTGTGCTCATAGGCCAGGGCACAATGATCCCATAGAGCTATAGGCTTTGACAAATGTGTCTATAACAAAGCACCAATTATTTCTTGATTTAATAAGCTGGAAGAGGTCTCTCTCTCTCCAAAGAAGAAACCATTCAGCTTTATGAGCTTTTGTGTACACCTTCTTAACTGAAGGACTGTATTTAGAGGGGCGGGGATTGGGAGAGCATGCATTAAGGGCTCTTACACACGGCCGTTCCGACCTGCGCTCCCCTGCGTTCCGTTTTTTGGCGTTCAGCCGCAGGGGAGCGCAGGAATAGACAAAAGTCATTATTTGAAATGGGGCTGTACTCACTCAGGCGCGTGTAGGCGCCGAACGCAGGAAAAATGCAGCATGTTGCGTCTGAACCTGCGTTCGGCGCCTACACGCGCCTGAGTGAGTACAGCCCCATTTCAAATAATGACTTGCGTCTATTCCTGCGCTCCCCTGCGGCTGAACGCCAAAAAAACGGAACGCAGGGGAGCGCAGGTCGGAACGGCGGTGTGTAAGAGCCCTAAAGGAAAAGCCACTTTCCCCTATAAAATATACAAAATCAAAGAATGCAACTCATCCTCATGTTGCAATTAAAACCAGTTGGGTGCATGGGTGTGTGACATATCATATATTGAACAAAAAAAGATTACCCCAGCACTCCTATTATATAGCCTTTAGGAAAAAACAGGTTGAAAGAAAAATGTCTGTATTTAGTAAAAAGAGACACTTTTTGTTACATGGTTTGTACTAAGTATGCATAATCGGATGTGCCCCAGCAAGGCAGTGCCCATGCATCAGTCCTAACTAAGTCAAAAGAGTATTTTCTTTGAGAGGAGAAAGACCATACCTGTTTCTCTCTTTATTTGGAATGAACTCTATATAGGGAAAAAACAACAGATGGATAATAACAAAAAGGGAAATGTTGCAAACATAAAAAGGACATGACAAAGTCCAATACAGCGGATGTTCTAGATAAAACATCCAAGTGGCAATAGTTCATTAAGGCCACGTGGGGCCACAGTATCCAATGTATAAATCCATCTGGATTCCTTCCTCAATAATGCTTGGTCCCGGTTGCCCCCCCTGGGCAAAGGTGGTTGGTAGTCAATGGCCATACATCTGAAAGTGGGCAAAGTGTGTCCCTTGGCTAGAAAATGTCTAGCCACCGGTTGTAGAGCCTTGCCTTCTTTGAGTGCTTTGCTAATAGATGAATGGTGGTTGGCTATGCGCTCCTTCAGAGTTGTGGTGGTTTTACCAATATAATACAGGCCACAAGGGCACGTTATGAGGTACACGATGTAAGTCGAGCAACACCCGAGTCTACTCCGGATTTTGAACCTCTTCCCCGTATGGGGGTGAGGGAAGTCAGGTCCTGTAAGTAAGCACCGACAAGTAACACAATCCGGGCACCTGTAGCAGCCAGCCTTCTTCTGAGTGGTGAGCCATCCGGGCTCTGTATTGGTGATCCCCTTGAGGTCGGTTATTACCAGTAGGTCTCGCAAATTTTTTCCTCTTTTATAGCCCATCAGAGGTTTCTCGGAGGAATGAAGGCAAAGTGACTCGTCCATATTCAACATGGGCCAGTGTTTGTTAATGCTGGCCTTCAGCTGGCCAGATGCTGTGGAGTAAGTGGTGGAGAAAATCAAGGGTTTTTTTGATGTGGGCTCCTTGATGGAAATAGGCTGGAGAAGTTCAGCTTGGGTGTGTTGGAGTGCCCTCTCAAGTTGTTCATATAGCATGCCAGGTGAGTAGCCTCTGTCAAGGAATCTATCCAGCATCTCTCGGAGCTGCAATTCAGCTGTGGGTCTGGAACTATTGTTTCGTATCACACGCAAAAACTGTGAGTATGGGATCCCTCGGATGGAGGCCGGAGGATGGTGGCTGCTGGCATGCAGGATCGAGTTTCTGTCGGTTGGCTTCCTAAAGAGACGGGTGCCCATTTCTGGGCCTGATAAAAAAATGTTTAAATCTAGAAAGTCAATGTCTTCCTTGCTATAATTGAGGGTCAATTTGATGGGGCTGTCAATCATGTTAAGCCCCTGATGAAAGGATATGAGTGCCTCCTCCGTGTCTGTCCAAATCAGGAGAAGATCATCTATGTAACGGAGGTAGGTGAGGATTTGTTGTCCCAGTAACGGGAGAATGTACTTTGTTTCAAAGTCAAGCATATAGATATTGGCGTAGGACGGAGCCAGTGCACTTCCCATTGCGGTCCCTGCCAGTTGAAGGTAAAAAGAGTGTTCAAACCGGAAAAAGTTCCTGGATAATGTCAGTTCCAGGAGGTGTGTCAAGAACTCAATGGGTACATCTATGGAGGGAGAGGATGCAAGGGCTCTCCTACAGGCTTGAATCCCCTGGTCATGGGGGATCACTGTATAAAGGCTTGTCACGTCCATGGTGGCCAATATGCTATTCGAGGGGATCGGAGGAAGTTCTGCTAGTTTTCTGATGACGTGGCCCGAATCCTGGGTATAGGAGAGCATGGTACTGACTATTGGCTGTAGATAATGGTCCACATTTCAGATGTATGGCCATTGACTACCAACCACCCTTGCCCAGGGGGGGCAACCGGGACCAAGCATTATTGAGGAAGGAATCCAGATGGATTTACACATTGGATACTGTGGCCCCACGTGGCCTTAATGAACTATTGCCACTTGGATGTTTTATCTAGAACATCCGCTGTATTGGACTTTGTCATGTCCTTTTTATGTTTGCAACATTTCCCTTTTTGTTATTATCCATCTGTTGTTTTTTCCCTCCTTATACTGTAGTAACCTTTTCCACCTAATCTAGCTGGATACATGGCACAGTTAAGTGTTGCAACTTTGTTGCTTTTAATCCCAGTCAGATCCATGACTCGCTTTCTGGGCTTAGGTACAGACCTATGGGAGTATTGGGCGAAGGAGCGGAAGGTTTGGCTCCTTACACATGAGCGACACAAGGTTTTCAGTATGTGGGCACACAGGAAGGTGGTGCGGCTGCTTTAGCAAAATTAAGTTCCGGTGCCAGGATGTAGGTGGGGAGTGATGCGCAGACCTGAGAGTATTCGCACTCATTTGAGTGTGTTACTGTCATGCTGCTACACACCCGAGTACCTGCTATGCAAATTCCGGCTTGTGGTTGCCAGGGAATGACTGTTGTCACTACCTGTGGGTGTTCCCTTCGGGTCGAACACTCCGCTCCGCCCCACTGTCTCCTGATTGGCCACGATGGGCCCCCACCTCCACTGATAACTGCCTGGGCGTCTGGACATGCCCCCTAGCTCTGTGTACATTCATTTACGCTTATACTACTCCCTACTCTCTGTTTCTGCCTTATACCCAGCGAGGAGGTCTGTACTGCTGTTTTAAACCACCATGTTTTACACCAGTTTGTTTTTCACTAAGCTCAACATGTTTCATGTTGCATACGGTTGCCTAGCAACCAGACTTGGCGCCATTATGCTGTTTTAAACCCTGCACTGTGCACTGTGTTCTGTATTTCCCTGAAGAAAGTTCCTGTGTGGAACTGAAACGTCGGATTGAATAAACCTGCTCACTTTTTTGACATTATATCTTTGTCTTCAAATCCTTGGAGTGCTGTCCCACCCTGCACCTGTATCCATTTATCTTTTGGATCAGCACCCAGGTCTTTTGCCACTTATGGTGTGCGGAACATCTGCATCTCTACTACTATGGACTGATCTCCTAGTGGTTTCAGCCCCCTGCTCGGCACCCAGCAGCCCTTGTTCATAGGGTCAGGATCGTTTTTGTGTCGTCTACCGTCTATTTTCACCATATGAACTGTACATAGGTTTACTTCGGGAACCAGTCTTTCCAGCCAGATCCAGACCTTAACATTGGTCCGTTACTACCACTTGCATCCCCCACTCCGGATCACAAGATGGCGGAGAGTTCATCACAGTTACCATTGGACATTGATACCAGCCAAGATTTTATGTTTACAACACAAGATGTGGATTCTGTTTTCAGTAACCCCCCAGGATATGGCCATAGCTAAATCCAGCACGGATATCTACCATGAACTTTTAAATCTCAAAAGGAAGGAACAGGATCTCCTTCTGCACGGGATCTATTTATCCAACTATCATCGCCAACGCCTAATACCTAGGGGATTTAGGGTCAGCAACATCCCTACCATGGGCCGCAATAACCCAGAATTTTGTGCCAAATGGTGCGGGATCCTTAATAGATGTTCCTTCGATCTCATTCTCCTAGTAGTCGAATTTGTCGGTAAGGAACTGGCTGCCACAAGAGACGGCATTCGGACCTTGGAACAACAGCATCTTGATACACTAAAACAAGATACAAATACAGATTGGTTGGGTAAACTTCAGCAATTAGTTGACAAGTACACACAGGACCTCACATCCTTTAAGCAGAAGAAATTACACAAAGTTTCCGAGGACTACAAGTCCAAACAAGTATATGGGTGGCTATTGGGACTTCGTCAGGACAACTACAGGAGACCACCTCGTCGAATGAAACATATCCCGAAATCCTTTCGCTCGGTAGATAGTTCGGATCAGTCCACCGACTCTGATGCAGGCCCCGAAAATACCGGCCCTAATACTTCTTCTTTTTTAGGGGTGGCCACGAGATCAAAGGCGGGGAGAGAGAAAGAAGGCGGAGAAAACACACCAGACGTGGAGGGAAAAAAGCTAAAGGGAAAGCCTCCGAAAAGAGGGGGGAAAACATAATTTTCAATTTGAGCAAGCACATCCTCCAACCCTGTGAAATCTCCCTGCTGTCCAAGGGTCTATCATTTATACCTACATGTTCACCAGACCCATTGGATCTTCTTGTGGATATCCATAGGTTCCAAAGGAAACTCCGATTAAAAGAACACTTTAAAGATTCATCCGATAAGCCTACCCCGAAATTTCGAGCTAAAAGTAATTTTGACCCTCCCAATCCTCCGGCAGCGATCAAGACATTTGGTAAGATCCTCAGTCGAGAGATGTGTACCAACAAACAGAATTTTCCACAACGACAAAATCTATCCCCACGAGAGAGACAGGCTATCAGGACACTTCAAGCTGACAAGGACCTGATCATCAGACCGGCGGATAAAGGTGGGGCAATCGTGCTTCTGGATTTATCCTACTACAGAACAGAACTCCTTAACCAACTCTCTGACACCACCACCTATCGCCTTTTGCCTGGCGACCCTACCCACAATTTTAAAAAAGAACTTGACTCATTCTTGTCAATGGCCAAGACCGATGGATGGATCGATACGGACACCCACAATTTCCTCACTACACAGTACCCCAGGACACCGATCATTTATACTTTACCTAAGGTTCACAAATCCCTGTCAGCCCCTCCTGGGTGACCAATCATTTCAGCAGTGGACTCCCTGTATCAATCCATCTCTACCTATGTGGACCATTATCTACAGCCAATAGTCAGTACCATGCTCTCCTATACCCAGGATTCGGGCCACGTCATCAGAAAACTAGCAGAACTTCCTCCGATCCCCTCGAATAGCATATTGGCCACCATGGACGTGACAAGCCTTTATACGGTGATCCCCCATGACCAGGGTTTTCAAGCCTGTAGGAGAGCCCTTGCATCCTCTCCCTCCATAGATGTACCCATTGAGTTCTTGACACACCTCCTGGAACTGACATTATCCAGGAACTTTTTCCGGTTTGAACACTCTTTTTACCTTCAACTGGCAGGGACCGCAATGGGAAGTGCACTGGCTCCGTCCTACGCCAATATCTATATGCTTGACTTTGAAACAAAGTACATTCTCCCGTTACTGGGACAACAAATCCTCACCTACCTCCGTTACATAGATGATCTTCTCCTGATTTGGACAGACATGGAGGAGGCACTCATATCCTTTCATCAGGGGCTTAACATGATTGACAGCCCCATCAAATTGACCCTCAATTATAGCAAGGAAGACATTGACTTTCTAGATTTAAACATTTTTTTATCAGGCCCAGAAATGGGCACCCATCTCTTTAGGAAGCCAACCGACAGAAACTCGATCCTGCATGCCAGCAGCCACCATCCTCCGGCCTCCATCCGAGGGATCCCATACTCACAGTTTTTGCGTGTGATACGCAACAATAGTTCCAGACCCACAGCTGAATTGCAGCTCCGAGAGATGCTGGATAGATTCCTTGACAGAGGCTACTCACCTGGCATGCTATATGAACAACTTGAGAGGGCACTCCAACACACCCAAGCTGAACTTCTCCAGCCTATTTCCATCAAGGAGCCCACATCAAAAAAACCCTTGATTTTCTCCACCACTTACTCCACAGCATCTGGCCAGCTGAAGGCCAGCATTAACAAACACTGGCCCATGTTGAAAATGGACGAGTCACTTTGCCTTCATTCCTCCGAGAAACCTCTGATGGGCTATAAAAGAGGAAAAAATTTGCGAGACCTACTGGTAATAACCGACCTCAAGGGGATCACCAATACAGAGCCCGGATGGCTCACCACTCAGAAGAAGGCTGGCTGCTACAGGTGCCCGGATTGTGTTACTTGTCGGTGCTTACTTACAGGACCTGACTTCCCTCACCCCCATACGGGGAAGAGGTTCAAAATCCGGAGTAGACTCGGGTGTTGCTCGACTTACATCGTGTACCTCATAACGTGCCCTTGTGGCCTGTATTATATTGGTAAAACCACCACAACTCTGAAGGAGTGCATAGCCAACCACCGTTCATCTATTAGCAAAGCACTCAAAGAAGGCAAGGCTCTACAACCGGTGGCTAGACATTTTCTAGCCAAGGGACACACTTTGCCCACTTTCAGATGTATGGCCATTGACTACCAACCACCCTTGCCCAGGGGGGGCAACCGGGACCAAGCATTATTGAGGAAGGAATCCAGATGGATTTACACATTGGATACTGTGGCCCCACGTGGCCTTAATGAACTATTGCCACTTGGATGTTTTATCTAGATTCTAGAACATCCGCTGTATTGGACTTTGTCATGTCCTTTTTATGTTTGCAACATTTCCCTTTTTGTTATTATCCATCTGTTGTTTTTTCCCTCCTTATACTGTAGTAACCTTTTCCACCTAATCTAGCTGGATACATGGCACAGTTAAGTGTTGCAACTTTGTTGCTTTTAATCCCAGTCAGATCCATGACTCGCTTTCTGGGCTTAGGTACAGACCTATGGGAGTATCGGGCGAAGGAGCGGAAGGTTTGGCTCCTTACACATGAGCGACACAAGGTTTTCAGTATGTGGGCTGGGCACACAGGAAGGTGGTGCGGCTGCTTTAGCAAAATTAAGTTCCGGTGCCAGGATGTAGGTGGGGAGTGATGCGCAGACCTGAGAGTATTCGCACTCATTTGAGTGTGTTACTGTCATGCTGCTACACACCCGAGTACCTGCTATGCAAATTCCGGCTTGTGGTTGCCAGGGAATGACTGTTGTCACTACCTGTGGGTGTTCCCTTCGGGTCGAACACTCCGCTCCGCTCCACCCCACTGTCTCCTGATTGGCCACGATGGGCCCCCACCTCCACTGATCACTGCCTGGGCGTCTGGACATGCCCCCTAGCTCTGTGTACATTCATTTACGCTTATACTACTCCCTACTCTCTGTTTCTGCCTTATACCCAGCGAGGAGGTCTGTACTGCTGTTTTAAACCAACATGTTTTACACCAGTTTGTTTTTCACTAAGCTCAACATGTTTCATGTTGCATACGGTTGCCTAGCAACCAGACTTGGTGCCATTATGCTGTTTTAAACTGTGCACTGTGTTCTGTATTTCCCTGAAGAAAGTTCCTGTGTGGAACTGAAACGTCGGATTGAATAAACCTGCTCACTTTTTTGACATTATATCTTTGTCTTCAAATCCTTGGAGTGCTGTCCCACCCTGCACCTGTATCCATTTATCTTTTGGATCAGCACCCAGGTCTTTTGCCACTTACGGTGTGCGGAACATCTGCATCTATATATATATATATATATATATATATATATATATATATATTTATATTTATAACGAGACAGAGAAACAGAGACATAGTGGAGCACTCCACTCCAAATGAGTCCAAAATAACTTGCCAAACAGAGCACTACACTCCGCAGGACTAAACGGTGGGAAGTATTTACTCAATCAAAAAATAAAGATATGTAATAAAAAAATGATGTATATGTTTTTTCATAAGACCATTGATTCACTTGTCAAACACTGACCAATTTAGCATTGCCTTGCACCCTTACAGTGAGTGGCTACTTGTTAAGGTGCCAACTTTAGCCTCTGATCTGTCTATAGCTCAGCATTTTCTTTTACTGTTCTAAACCCAAAATGCAAGCATAGAAATATTTTTATACTTTGTTCTACTCAACCACTTGACCACCTCTGTCGTACTGCACTATGTTATTCATGTAGACCAATAAATACTATTAGTCCCATTTAATAAAATAACATATTCGTTCTACCATATGTAAATTAATGGATACTTAACACTATCCTAAATATTTCTTGATCCATCCAGTCCCTAACTCCCAAGGGTCATTAGGGTCGTGGGACATTTATTATTAGCAAGTCTGCTCCTTTAGGGTTCCACCTACAAACACATTTATAAACAAACGAAAACAGTAAGGTTAATTTACCCACACTGGGTAGACTACATGGGCAGTAACAACCAATCATATTCACATTTTGTTTTTCCTGTTCTACCTGCACCAAATAAACAAACCTAATCACTGGTGAGTTACTGTGTTTTATTTCCCAGGTGTAAATCTAGCCAGTGTTGTTAAGTGAGCCCCTATGGGTGTTTAATATGCACAAATCAAAACAGAAGTTTCTCTTGCCAATACCACCTAACAGGACTTTGTGCCCTCCTGGTTTTGATTGGCCTAAAGACTTTCAATTTCAAGCTCTTAAATACACAGGAAAAACTGTGTAGAATATTTGATAACAAATCCTATTCGTGTAAATGAATAACACACATTATAAAAGGTAAAGAATATATAAAGAACAACTACATTATAGAATCTGATTTGATTTCTTACCTTTCAGGGATTTCAAGGAAGACCAGGGAGTCCAGGGATTCCTGGTTCACCAGGCATGCAGGTAATACTATTGATTCTACAATATTTTATTATTATGAGTTTTAAAATGATTCCTACTGCTTTGATATCCTCAGTATAAATAGGCTAAAGCTAGAGCCAAATGCACACATTTCTCTCTTTAGAATATTTACTAGGCTGAAACACTTTCAACAATTGCAAAGTTTCTCTGAGACATGAATCAATAATATTTTATTCCTAATAAAAAGTGAAATATATTATAGAATAATATTCTACTAAAATATCTAAAATAATATTCTATGTACTATATAATAGTTATATATTTAGCTTATATGTAGGTTTTTGGCTAAGCATGGTCATTTGGTTAACACCTTCCTTACTAACTTCCACTGCCCTTCTGTCATACTATAATCCCTTGTTGTTCACCTTTAAATTAACTTTCAATATGTTGTAGAGAGTGATATTTTGAGACAATTTCAATTGGTCTAAATTGCTTGTGGTTTTTGAATTTTTGTTCAGAAGCTCTCCAGTATGGAATTTCAGTATGGGCTTTCAGATTGATATAATATATTGTGGCAATTAAACAGTAATATAATAATATGAATCCATTCTTGTCCTTGTGTCCTCACTGAAAATAATACTGTAAAACAATACAATTGTTGGTGTTTATAATGCTTAGCAGCATTATGGAACTAATCAGTTTTTTTATGTCCAGCCCATTTGTGAAAGGCAATTGACACAAATGGCATGTATAGTTGTTTTACTCAGATAGGAGAAGCATAAGATTATGATACATCAGGTGCATGTCGAAAAGTTATCAAGGATATTGTCTTGTGGTTTCCTTGCATCCAAAATCACCTCCAGTACTGGTGTGTTCATGATTTCTTATACATAGCAAATTGAGCTAGAAGGGACAATATACAGATATCTGAAACTCAGCAGCTAAAAAGTGTCATGTGCTCCATCACTCTTATGGCACTGAATAAATGGTTCCAAAACTAACAAAAGTTTCGAAAACTTTCCATAAACAGTTTGCTTGTCTTGCACAACATGGCAAACAATACACTCAAAGTATCCTAATTTCTTTCTAAGAATTGTTATATGTAGAAATAAGAGAACCCTAGAAAATAGAAGGTAGATTGCTTTGTAGAGTCTAAAATGCCTAGACCTTTTCTCATTGAAAAAAGTTGGAATCTACTGTATTTAGAATACACTTTCCAAGAAGTCAAGTTTTCCTGGCATAAAAGTCAAGATCCACCTTATTAATGAGACAGATTTTATTGACATTTATTTTATTTTTAATTAACAGTAAATATTGAGTGCTTAACTTATTATGTGCAAAGGAAAACCTCCCCTGTATATTTAGATATAAAAAAGGATCCTACAATGTTACTTATATAGCACTGTTGCAAACCTTATTACATCTGACCATTCCTGGCACAAGTTCCTTATAATCTTTTTGGTTCTTATCAATGGTATAAGAAAGCCTGCTGGGCCACCTCAAAAAAATATTCGGAGTGGCCGAGTATGCATAGCTGCACATGCCTGGTCCTCCCTTTCCCAACCCCCCTTCCCCGCTACATGCTTTCAAGAAATCTCTAAAAGTCTAGTTGCCTTTGACTTTATTCTACTATATATTTGAAAAATACATTTTCACTGCTTCACTTATAAGTAAACCTTAAATTTTTTAAGGCTGCTAGGGGCACATTTACTAAGGGTCGAAGTGAATTTTCAAATTCAAAACTTCGAATTTCGAAGTGATTTTTGGATGCTTCGACCATCGAATAGGCTTTGACTTCGATTCGAATTGGAAAAACTTTGAATATTCGACCATTCGAAAATCAAAGTACTGTCTTTAAAAAACTTCGATTTCGACACTTCGCCACCTTAAACCTGACAAATTGCTATGTTAGCCTATGGGAACCTCCTAGAACCTATAGCCAACATTTGGTTAAATTTTTAGAAGTCAAAGTTTTTTTGAAAATCGTTCGATCAATTGATTAAATGGTTCAAATCGTTAGATTCAAACGATTTCTACGATCGATAGAACAATTTTAATTTGATGGAAAACTGCTAAATTTAATCCAAAAAAAACTTTGACTATCGAATTTTTTCAATTCGATGGTCGAATTTTGAAGTTTTAGCACTTCGAAATTCGACCTTTAGTAAATGTGCCCCCTAGTATCACTCTACTCTCTTGTCAGGACAATGGTGCTGAAGGCTATAATACAAGTTCCAACTCTACGGTAGGAAAATGTAGACACATCTAAGCATTGCACCTTTAAAAAAAAGCACATTTTTGGTTAATCATTGATTTACCCAGACCATGCCCTGTTGTATGTATACATATATGTATAAGACCACATTTCCAGTTATTCAAAATGCCACGTCCTACTCTTCTTAGCCCAGGCATGTCCAAAGACAGGTCCGGGGGCCAAATGCGGCCCGTTTTCAAATTTACACTGGCCCTCAGCCACCATCATGAAATTATTAATAATGCGGTCCACCAGCACAGTGCAATCAGGAATCGCCTAGCCATAGCAGTAATATTTGGGCACACTAGTGAAATGATCTGCCACTTGGTCTATACTGCTGCCTGTGTGCTGAAGGTGTTAGTAATAGACATGTACTGGCATGTAGTGACGAGCCACTCTCATATACTTCTTTAGGGCTGAAGGTGCAATAGACGTACTGATGTGCCAGTACAGTAAACAAAGACGTATGTGAGAGCAGTGCTTCACTACGTGCCAGTACTTGTCTATTACTAACACCTTCAGCACACAGGCAGCAGTAAAGACCAAGAGGCAGATTATTTCACTAATGTGCCCAAATATTATTGCTACAGCTACTGTATGTGATTCCTTGTTTAAATGAGTTAAATGATGTTAATGGTTTAAAGAATTTCAGGCTGAATGGTCGGCCTCCACACATTTTCACCTCACCAAATCTGGCCCCCATTGCAAGAAGTTTGAACACCCCTGTCTAAGGCAATTGTTTATTATTTTTAATCAGAAACTGTCCGTGCTGAAAAACAGGACAACTAAATTTAGTTCCACAACTAAATTGAAAGTTTGATTTCAACAAATATGTATTTTTTTTATTCTTAGGGACCTCGTGGATTCTCAGGTTTAAAAGGAAATGCTGGTCAGGATGGTGATAAGGTAATATTTAATTTTACCACATTTGTTGAAGAATGCATCTGACAGTGTTAGTTG
The DNA here is from genome assembly GCA_038501925.1 of Xenopus petersii. Taxonomy (NCBI): domain Eukaryota; kingdom Metazoa; phylum Chordata; class Amphibia; order Anura; family Pipidae; genus Xenopus; species Xenopus petersii. The sequence goes on along the minus strand of CM076681.1, from coordinate 63,431,719 downwards.
ATGTGGTGTTAATGTGGCCATTAGATATAGATATTTGGATGTAGATGTAGATATTTAGTCTGTTTGTTGCTTCTTGTTCCAGTACATACATAATGGCTCTTAAAAGAGTAATTTGTGTGTCTTCTCCCATAATTCCTTAAATGAAGGTAAAGCCTCTCATTTTTGGTTTAAGATGTATTGGTGTTAAAGGAACAGTTCAGTGTGAAAATAAAAACTGTGTAAATAGATAGGCTGTGCAAAATAAAAAATGTTTCTAATATAGTTAGTTAGCCAAAAATGTAATATATAAAGGAGAGAGTGAACAGATGTCTAATAAAACAGCCAGAATCCAACTTCCTGCTTTTCAGCTGTATAACTCTGAGTTAGTCAGCGACTTGAAGGGGGGCCACATGGTACATTTCTGTTCAGTGAGTTTGTAATTGACCCTCAGCATTCAGCTCAGATTCAAAAGCAACAGAAATGACCCATGTGGCCTCCACTCAAGTCTCTGATTGGTTACTGCCTGGTAACCAGGGTAACCAGTCAGTGTAAACCAAGAGACCTGAAAAGCAGGAAGTAGTGTCCTGACTGACATGTTATATATAAAATCACTCCAGCCTTTATAAATTACATTTTTGGCTAGTTAACTATATTAGAAACATTTTTTATTTTGCACAGACTGTCTATTTACCCAGTTTTTATTTTTACACTGTACAATTCCTTTAAACATTTAAATGTGTAACAGTTAAGATATGTATCTTCAGTTAAGCTTCTTAAATTACTTTGATTCCCATGATTAATCAGAAAATTTTGTTTATATGCAAATGTTTTCTATGGAAATTAGAGTAATTAATTATTGGAGTTCTTGCATTTTAATACTACTGTACACTCATTAGAGTGGTTTGATTAAAGGACAGATGAGAGTCACTGAATTAATCAATATTATGGGGAAAAATTGATTATAATTACTTTACTTACTGAATTATTTACTTTATATACAAAGTATACATTTCATACTATTTCAAATAAAACATAAAAATATATATTTGCATTCTTTATAGGGAGACCGTGGAATTCCAGGATTCCCCGGGCTACATGGACAACCAGGTGTCAAGGTTGCAAAAAGTTTCTGAATTTATAAAATTAAGTTTACAGGTTCAAGCAAAAATCACTATTTACAAATACTATTTAGAATCGTAAAAAGTGCACTTTAAAAGTGTGAATTGCCTATTGTGTTCACATATTTTCTGTGTGTAACATTCTTGTTATTGGCCTCTTCGGTCACATAATCCATATACTGGGAGATTTGGCTTGCCTTGAAAAAAGTCAATAAGATGTGTTATTACATGCCATATCATTATATGATCACTGAGCATATTTACGAAACAACTGCAGTTCTTTTTAAACATTATCCTTCAAAGCCTCCATAACACATTCAGGTACAGTATAATATTGCTTGCTCTGTAATATTACTTAAAGAAATATTACACAAGGTGACACAAGGGAGCAATGTTGGTTCAGGTCGACCCTTGGTTATACTACAATCAGGCTGTGACTACACCTACCAGACTGTACCACAGGATAAAAATCACACACACACACCCTTTATCATTTCTCAAAGACTTTTATTGTATCAAAATAAGAATATTTTAAACACATTATATAGGTTTAAAAGTATTGGAATTAACAGCTCTCTAATACACCATAGAGCATAGGCATAAACAAACAGTTGGATGGTAGAGGGAGCCTTACACCTGTAGTCCAGTTAGCACTTCCACTGTTGTAGTAACATTGCTATTGGAGCTCAACTGGTTATGCCACAAGCTTGCAAGGCTGTCCTTGTGCCCAGACAATTTCACTGGACCCAGTATGCATTGGCAGTCCTCTTCAAGTTAGGTCCCTGTGTAAAAGCCCAACATGCTCTGAACTCCTATTAGATATCAGACTGTTTATGGGGAATATAACTAGGGAGTAGCCCCTTCCTCTGTCACAGTATTCACCTAACTAATATAGAGGGGATAAGGACACAGTTAATCCCAGTACAGTAAGAAGATTCCTATATTCCAGCAGTTGTTGTGAAGAAGGCTTGTATTCAGTGTGCAGCTGCACCAGTAACCTCTGCTTGTAGATAATCCAAAAGAGTTACCGGAGATAATTACAGTTACACTGACATGTTTAGGCTAAAGCACCTGCTGACAGTCAGTCCAGGACATAGAATCAGGTGTATTCTACCATAAAGTTTCAATAAAGTTTCATTATCATTTAAAATGAAAACCAATCTGGCTCCAGAAGTACCTGGCTCTTAGCTTGGTTTGTGAACCCTACCCTATGAGCTGAACAGCCAATTCTGCCCTCCAGTCTGCATCTTCTACAGATCTCTGCGTTGTGTAACACGGAGACAGTTGTTATTCTACTATATATATATATATATATATATATATATATATATATATATATATATATATATATATATATATACACACACATACAGGCAAAAAACATTATTACCATGCCTGCATTGCTTTAGTTGCTTTAGAAAAAGCAGTCTTGAACTTCCAATTATTAGAATCACTAACACTGATTAGGCTTTCCATTTCATGTGCCAAACTAGCAGCAAAAAAAAATCTCAGAACATTTGTGTCAAGTGCCAGTGGATGTAATCACTTCCAGAATATTCTAGGAAATTAATACTTTGAAAATAAATTACTGTTCACTGTTTATATGCCCCTTTTAGTCTTGATAGTCTTTTTTAGAACTTTCCATATTTACACATTTCAATTTGAGAAAAATCAAACATCCCATTTGAGAAAAATCAAACATCCCATTAGCTATAAACAAAAAAAAGGTCCTGATCAGTTTTCCAGAGTTTAAGTCACATGACCTTATGGGGTTTGTATATGGTTTGCTAGAAAATTAAGAATTTGGTTGAATCCAGATCCTGCAAAAAGTGCTGGGATTTGGCTTAATCCTGAAACTATTTGAAACTATTTTTTTTTTGCATTTGAAGAAAATTATTTGCTGTAATTGTTAATGACCAATAATGTCCTAAACGGCTTTTGTTTATTAGGATGTGTCTAGAAACTATAAGAGGAAAAACATTATAAGCCTTCTTAAAATTCTGCATGCCATGTTTCAAAAAGAGTGTTCTGTAGTGCTGTCATTGCGTTATTATATAAAGATTTGTAACAAATCCACTTCTCTTGATAGGGTGAAATGGGACCTAAAGGGGACAAAGGAAATCTAGGTACTGATGGCAAAAAGGTAATTGTAAGAAAAATGGATTTGTCTTCCTCATGTAGCCTTGCTACCCAGTGGTATAATTGTTGGGAGAGCAAACCCCATGCTATGATTTCTATTTTTCTAAGAACCAAAAGCTTGTGTAGGTTTAGACCTGAGAAATACCACACGTACAGTATAGAATCCATTATCGGAAAACCCTTATGAGAAGGCCATCTCCATAGAACCTATTTTAATCAAATAATTAATTTTTTTTAATTATTTCACTTTTCTATGTTATAATAAAACAGTAAAACAATTCCTTCAAAAATAAGATTTAATGCACTCACCAGCTTTTTTTAAAAATAATGCAAAGTCCTATTAGGGGTAGTGTGTGAGGTCAAAAGAAATACAAAAGTTAGGTACTGTTTTATTATTACCTGCCCTGATGAAGCCGGATGTGGTGAAACGCATATTGGCGTGGTGTAGTGTTGCGAGGGAGACCTGTGGAGTGGTACAATTCCAGTAATAGAGGCCAAAGTGTAATAATAAAACAGTACCTAGAATTTAATCTGAATTAAGATATAATTAATCCTTATTGGAGGCAAATCTAATGGGATCATTTGTAGGCACATTTATTAAAGGTTGAATTTCAAAAATGTTTAAACTCCTTTAAATTCAAATAAACTCGAAATTCAATTGGGGGGTTATTTAATGAAAAAAATCAAATATCTAAACTCGCACAAATTTTACCAACTTAAAAACTCAAATCGAATTTGGCTAAACTCGATTTGAGTTGTTATTCCCAGTTCGAATTTGAGAGTTTTGACCATAAAAAAAAATTGAAAATTCAAATTCTAACTTTCAATTCGACCCTTAATTAATCTGTCACTTAGTGTTTAAATGATTTTTGTTAGACTTAGAGGCCAATTTATTAAACTGCAAATTTTTTAAGCAAAAAATTCAAAAAAGTTGATGGAAAAATAGCTTTTTCAAGGCTTATCATTTGACAAAACTGCAACATTTGCGAAAATACTCCAGCTAAAACCTGTTGAAAACACACAGAAGTCAAGAGCAGATGTCCCTTTTACAACTGGAAGAGCTTTCTTTGATTTGTGGTTGTAGAGGTTTTCAAGTATTTTTGTGCGACAATATGAAAGGGTCATAGTTATTGTGTGACACGTTAAAAAGTCAATTTTTTCCCTACTTTTCTGAGACTTTTCCCGTTGATCCTTTTTCATTTTTGGATTTTTTAACATACATTTCATGACATTTGTGGTTTTATAGAAAGTGAGTTTAGTCATGGTTTCTAAAACCTCTAAAAGCACTAAAATGAGACTGTTGATAAACAGGCATCCAAAAGTATGGAGATCCAAATGATAGAAAGACCACTAATCTGGAAAACCCCAGGTCCCAAACATTCTGGATAGCAGGTCTCATACCTGTATTTCGATATGTAGGTTCATTCACCTACCCTGTTACAGTGTAAAAAAGGCTTTAGTTATAAGGTTTAGTTATCATAAAATGATATGTCTGATTGGGGTACTTCACCAATCCTAATATCAGATGGGGGCCGTATCCACCTCAACAACCGTTAGTACTAAAAATAATTCTTTGTTTAATTATCAGCATGTATTTATGATAGTGTTGTATACAGAAAGTGGAATTTACTGTCTCACAGATACAGAAGCAGCAAATTAGTCAAATAATTGCTTGTTTAAATAGAACTATGGGAAATGGTATTGCGACTTTTTGGAGCCCCCCAGGTTAGTGAGTTTCTGGATAAGATAGTCATTACTCCTACAGGCCTGAAATACATCTTAGCATCGACAATATGTTTACAAAATGAACTACTCTTGCCACATGATCCATTACAATCTGTACTGTTAGAATTCAACTTCAACTTTATTGCAGTTAGTTACAAAAATGCTTTATTACAAACTATTTAAAAACAAAAAGATTTTTAACACTTTTTTTTATAGGGAACTAAAGGTGATAAAGGAGTTAATGGTGTTACTGGAAAACCTGGGAGACCAGTAAGTACACTTCTATTGCATTTCATTATTAATCCCCAATATCTGTTAAAAGACAGTTATATTTTACTCCACCAATTTATTTTTATATATATCTTAAAATAGGGAGAACCAGGATCTCATGGGAAGGATGGAATTCCAGGATATCATGGACAAAAAGTAATTATCTAAATATACTATAAATAACTGTACTGGAAACAATTATATTGGTAAATCAAGTTCTTTAACACAATATGTTATCATTTATATTGCTACCTTACAATGTTTTATTCACAAACTCCTTTACTTGTACCATCTGGTGATACTGTATTCCTTTACCACATTGTCATTGGTTACCGATTGGTCATGTGGTCCGAAACAGGATTGGATAGATCTGCATTCCATTATCTTTTTATTTGTTAATCTGAGCTCAGACAGGAATTAGGAAGAAAATCTGTTTTTACCTTACTAAATATCCTTTGGGTTACGATTTCTGTTTTTACCTGAAAATTGGTTTGCTTGAGCATGCTTTAGCTTTGTGCCCATTTGGTTGCAGATGTAACAGACAAGGTTAGGGTCACCTCCCTCCCATATTGTTTTAACAGGGGTGCTGACCTTCATCACATTTGGGCTGACACTAATGTTTCAGTTTTCTTTTTAACTGGGTTTTAAACCCAATAAAAGTCACTTTTCCATCACCTTGTGTGATATGGATGACAAAGGTTTTAAATATTTTTGTAAGCCCCTTAAAAGCATTGCAATTAACAGTTAATCGCTTTGGGGCCCATTTTCTAACAATTTCCATTTTTTCCATGAATCTCAAAAAAATTGTGTTTTTTCTATATTTCTTAAAAGCTCTATAAATGCAAGCTTAATTAAGTATAAATACCGTAAAAACCTCTAATGCAAAGATTTGCCAAGTAAAAGTTGTCCAGGTCCTATAGAAGTCTGTGGGCGCTGTGTTAATCTTATTGTGCTCCTTTTAATCAATTTGGATTTTAAGGGGCACATTTACTAAGGGTCAAATATCGAGGGTTAATTAACCCTCGATATTTGACCATCGAAGTAAAATCCTTCGACCAAATATCGAAGTGGAAGGATTTACCGCAATTCCTGCGATCGAACGATCTAAGGAAAAATTGTTTGATTGAACAATTAAATCCTTAGAATCGAACGATTCGAAGGATTTTAATCCATCTATCGAACGATTTTCCTTCTATCCCAAATTGGTTAGAAAGCCTATGGGGACCTTCCCCATAGGCTAACATTGATATTCGGTAGGTTTTAGGTGGCGAAATAGGTGGTTGAAGTTTTTTTTAAAGAGACAGTACTTCGACTATCGAATGGTTGAATAGTCGAACGATTTAGTTTGAATCATTCGATTCGAAGTCAAAGTCTAAGGTCGAAGTAGCCAATTCGATGGTCAAAGTAGCCAATTCGAAGTAGCCAACAAAAATACTTCAAAATTCAAAGTATTTTTTATTCTATTCCTTCACTCGAGCTAAGTAAATGTGCCCCTAAGTGTTTTTAGGAATTTTTTTTCAATAGGAATTGTCCTAAACTTGAATTTTTAGACGTTTTAGAGGTATATGTATTTTTAGATGCATTGTTCAGTGCTTTTTTTTTAAGTTTGCACTTTTTATATTCATCTCTTTCACTAAATTTATTAACATTCATCAGGAGCAAGTTGCCTACACATTTTGTCTCCCATAGTTCATAGTTTTTTTTATTTAAGTCAAATAGCAGCCTGTTCCTTTGGTTTCCTCCAACTCTCCTGGGCCTATAACCTGTGATTCTGTTTAAGAGATAGGATAAAAGTTATGTTGCATGGGAAGTGTTATCTGGAAATCCGTTATCCAGAAAGCTCGGAATTATGGGAAGGCCATCTCCAATAGACTCCATTTTAATCAAATACCTGTAATTCACATTTTTAAAAAGTTTTCTCTGTAATACAAATGTACCTTACACTTAATCTTAACTAAGATATAATTAATCCTTTTTGGAGATAAAACCATCCTATTTTAAACTAAAACATTTTTTTCTTAGGTTTAAGATATGGAGATCCAAATTAAAGATCTCGCATCTGGATTATTCTGGATAACAGATGTAATATCTGTTCTGCTTTTTAGGCATCCCTACCATTTTTTCTTCATTTGTCATTAAGGATAAGTGAAGCTAGGATTTATTGATACAAGCAACACAAAATGCAGCAGGACAGTTATTTAAAAATATGCACATTCTTTAAATGCATTCTCTGTATACTGAGTGTTCATGATGAATCCACTGAAATAAAAGGTGGTTGTTGGTATGCTTTTGTTATACAGAACATTATATTGGATACATTTCCTTTTCACATCTGCTTTAGTTCTGCTTCATTTAAATTAATGTATTTTGAATATTCCAAAGTGCAGAGAGATACATTAATAGAGCGTTAAGTGAATGTGTATAAGGAATGTAATGCGAATGAATTGACACAAAATTATTTTACTAAATGTCCTCTCTCTCATGGTGGGACATTGCATGCTTTCAAAATGTAATTATCTCTGTATGAAATAATTAATTTGAAGTTAAAGTTGCCAAGTCTGGCATTGGTTTAAACAATGAATAACAATGTTTTATTGTAATGTTTGTTGTATGCATATTCCAGCAAAATAGCTGTGCCAAATGTCTGTATGCAATTCCCTGAGAACATGTGTTTCTTGTTTAACATCTTTATAAATTGAAGGTGCTAATAAATACTCAGCAGTTGTATGTTATAGGATATAGATTTGCATTTCAACTTAAAATCTTACATTTTGTTGGCTTGCTTATTAACAGGGAATAATATAAGCGACTTCTAAATAAACCACAGACCAATCTCCCTGGTGGGAGAGCTTAGGGTACATGTTTGCGCTTTAAATAATTAATTCCTGGCAGTACCTAAATTTGTCAGTTTGGAAGAAAATGTGCAAACAATAATATTCTGTGGCAGCAACTGTTTCCAAATGTGTTATTATGAGATATATATTTTCCTTTAACTTTGCTTTCTAGTCATATTTATTCTATTCATCCGCAATATAAGATTTTTTTAAAAAAAATTTAGCACTTTCTTGCTTATCCATTGTTCCATTTTAGTGTATAGTTAATTGTTTCTGTGGAGTAACTTAGCTGCTATAATGGTTTGGTATTTATAAAACAGCCTTTCTTGTGATTCAGGGGCACATTGCATTGAAAAGTCAAGACATCAGTGTTGTGTCATGATTTCCTTCTTATTATTTTACAGAACTGTAAAAATGCAGATCACAAGTGTTTGAAAAAGTTTTAAATAGAACGGTACTACTACTACATTTCTCACATGTAGCAAGAATTGTTACTAAACTATTCCACATTACCTCTCTACCACTATTATTTTTGATCAAGTTGCTTTTTTTGTGCTACAGCAGAAGTTGTCCTGTGGGTGGGGGTTGTTTTTTTGGTTGTTGGTCTGTAAAAAAAAGACAAGATTGTGTTAATAATCCATACGCAAATGTCAGAATGTTCATAAAATCTTTTTGATTTAGTATAACCTTGTTGCTCTCTTTCTCTCTCTTGTTGGTTTACTTACCAGAACCTTATAATTAAACAAGACTCCAAGACAAGGAAGGTTCTTTAGAATAACTGAAATATATATTAAACAAAACATTGGAATCTTGGGAAGTTTGTCACAATGTCACACTTAGCAAGTATGACACGGAGAGCTTCAAACGTCATGCCTATTTGTCTTTATTGGAGCATCATTAACCTCCTGCACCCATTGGAGCACCATTAACCTCCTGCACCCATTGGAGCACCATTAACCTCCTGCAGCCACCTGGCTTAGGTTTTGTCTCTGCGTATTAAGGAACTGGGGGTGCAGTTGACATTTTATATTATATTATTTATCCCTTTATACAGACAATTACTCGTCATGGGTGGGCGGTTCTCCTTATTATTTATATTATTTATTTCATCACTCTCCTCCCCCTCCCTTTACCTAGAAATTAGATACTATTTAGGTACAGTATATATAGATGGCTAGATTACATTTACATTACAGTTCAATTAGATGATTAGTTGATTGACCTTTACTATACATTTTGCAATGTTAGATCATGTTTTTATTTTTTGGGGGTTAAGAATGTTAACATTTTTAATGTGGAAATGTTCATATAATTTTTCACTTTTCCCAATATTTGCAGTTTTTAAATGGGCTTAACTGCAACACTAATATTTGTGCGTGAGGGCCATATTTAAATGTTACTATAATTTTTTCACACTTGGCTTCCAATGTAGTTCTTCCTCTAGGCATCTTTATGTTTCTGTTTCCAAACACTGGTGGCTAGGCTCCATTTGACCCTAGCAACCAGATACATGCTAACAGTAAAAATAGGAGATGTGATGCAAAGGGTTATTCTCCAAATATAGATACAACAGCAAGACTGGGTGCAAAGTATCAATGGGAAACTATGTTGACATCAGAATAACTGTTAAGGTCAAGTACACCTTTACAAAATCAATCATTAGGCTATTTTGGTTATAGTTTAAGGCAAAAAAAACCCAACTTACCAGGTGTTTGAAAACTGGATGGATCTTCTGTATCTTATGGCAGCAGATACCCCATATCATTTTCTCTGATAGCAAGGATTCCCGCACAGACCTCATACAGTTTTTTGGCCTAAAGGGCTTCTTCCGTCATTTTTTGTTTGACTATTCTTTTGCAGTTGTTACATTTTTTGATTCCATCAGCGGTTGTGTGTACACTGCTCATGCTGTTGACAGATGCTGTGATTTTATTCTGCAGGCTGTTTTTGTGAATAGGATGTACGCAGATCATCATATCTTTCAATGATAGCTGTGATTAGTGTAAAATTTTCTTCAGAGCTAAACCTGTGGCCTTGTTGCCTATCATCATTTGATTGATATTGGTGTGGTCTGAATGGATGTCGTCTCCTGATCTTTGTGGATTGAATTGGCTTGAAGAACTACATGAGCCACGTCTGGAGGTGGTAATGACCTGATTTCACTCACTGTGCTAGGGTCCATTATACTTAAAAATTTCTAAACAAATTTCCATCTAACTGGAAAAAATTAAGTTTACGCCTTTGAGACACACTTATAGGCACAGTGACATTAACATCAAATAATGACACAGAGACAATTCAATGTAATTAAAGGTTTCAAACAAACCTAACATAGTGACAATGCTTAGCTTCATTTTGGTTAATTCATTATATTTTTGTGTTGCATCATAGCTACAGCTTCTTTTTTGTACCTATACACCTATCTTGTTGTTATAGTATGTGACCCTAGCAAGCAGCCTGGGTTTGTAATGGCAGACAGGAATAGTATTAGAAATTAACACAGACATAAACTATTTAAATCAAAACTGACACCACAAAATTAACTGTTAACATTATCTCCCTGGTCGGTATTGGGTACCCTATAAAATTATATAGAGGATATGGACAAGTGGATAAATATGTAAAAGTGTAAAGAAGAGTGAAGTTGAGGTTGTTTTTGTACACCGTGAAGTGAACATGGTTGTCTTGTGGGTTGTTAGAATGCACAGGGGTTTTATGGTTTACAAGGCCAAAAGTAAATCAAAGAATAGCCGGAGAGCACACCTTTAAGTATTAAAAGGTTTCCATTTTTATTTCGCAGACAATCCTGCACTAGTGCAGGATTGTCTGCGAAATAAAAATGGAAACCTTTTAATACTTAAAGGTGTGCTCTCCGGCTATTCTTTGATTTACTTGGAATCTTTTGCAATCTGGCATGGGGACTGCGGCTCGTTGAGAAGCACTGAACACACGGATAATCACTATAAGGACAATTTGATATTGAATCTGATATTTACAAGGCCAAAAGTACCAGGAATAGTGAACATTAAGCACTCAACCATCTGCAGCATAGAGAGCAAAGACAGTCCCACAAATTTTACAGAACAGCAACTCCTTTTTATAGAGTTTCTATGTCTGGGTGTAGTGTTTAAATAATAACCTTTGTTTGGTTGCGATGAGCCAATAGAAGATGTTGATAGAAAGCTTAGGCAGTGTTGAGCTTTAGCAGAATTATTTTTCGTAGAAAAGAAATTAAAAACGAATGAACTTGACATATGTTGTATTTATGCAATTGTAGACGGAGGTAGAATTTCACGTGTTAAGTTGCTGCATGAAAAAAAGAATCATGACAACCATTTCTGCACAAAACAGAGTCAAAAACAGAAACCAAGATAACAGCAGTACCACTTATTTTAATGTTTTTTTGCATTCACTAAATTCCATATCGCAATTAATTGAATTAGGTACAATAGCACCTTATTCAACGCATGTAAACACATTTTATCTTTACGCACATTTAGTGCATTGAATTGAATCAAGCCCATTACTGGATAAATTATTATCTTTGTACACAGTATATTATCTCTATACATAAAGGGGTTTTTTTATCAAAGTCCCAATTTATCTCAATATTTTCTGAAAAAACTCTGACCAAATCCGCACGGGTTTTTTGGGCTTATTTATTAATACACTTTCCCCGAAAATTTTGTTTGCGGTAAAAAATCGTGAAAAATCTGATTTTCGCGATTTTTTCGGATCTTTCATCCGATTTTCACGATTTTTTCACCCGAAAACTCAGAATTTTGCCCGAAAACTCCAAAAACTTTGGGGTATTGCCAAAAAAACAGCGCACATCAAAAAATCATTGGAACTCCTCCGATTGACTTATATGCAACCTCAACAGGTCTGAGATGCCAGATTTTCAGATTCTGACTTTTCCATCCTCTGGGTTTAATAAATTCTGAAAAATTCGTCCGATTTTATATATAAAAAAAAAAAACAATAATTTTGTGATTTTTGCATTCAGAGTTTAGTAAATAACCTCAAAAGTGTACATTTATGGTCAGAATAACAAATAACATTAAGGAATCTATATCTATAATCTCTATCTACAATATATATACCTATTACTAGATACTGCAAAAGAGGGTAAGTGGCAAGTGCTGTATTTAAGCAATACTAGGGAAATTAAATACTGTGCTTAGCCCATATTTTAACAGAAAATGACTTTTACACCTCAAAACATTTACAAATTCAGTTTAATAAGAAAATAATTTTTGTGGGAAAATCTGAATTTATGAGATACTTAATGAATGAGAATCTTCACAAACATATACTTAACCTGAGTTGATTTTAAAATCCCATGTTTAAATACCATACAATATGTGAAAACAATGTCTTAGGAAAGTGACATTCATGTAATACTGGAAATTAATACATTGACGTATTCATGTCTTTTCTAAGGGTGAAGAAGGAAAACCAGGTGCTCCAGGAATGGAAGGTCTCCGTGGATTACCTGTAAATACTAATATTTTTTAGTGAAAATATTTTCCACATGTCAAAGTTCTTAATTTTAGCAGGTTACTAGTGAGTTTTTGTATTATTGATACCCAATGCCAAGATTGATGAAAAGATTATACTGGATGAAGAAATGTCTAACTCATGCTCGGAAACACAATTTTTACTATACACACCATCATATGTGGAAATTATCTCATGAAAAGAAAATGATTTACATTTTTTCATTAGATTGTGATTGTAAAGTTTAATTTTACTAAAGATCTTAAAAGTATTTTAATACCAGTAATAGATGAATCAAACAGGGTACTTTGAACACTACTGTATCAGGGGGAAAATAAGTGGCATCAAAATATTTCTATCTGCTTGCTTTAGATGGGAGTCTTTCCCATAGATTATTATAGCATGCAGTGAAAGGCAGATGGGCACTTCAACACTGTTTTTTTTTTTTCACCTAAAGCAGCTACCAAAATACCCATTTGTGATTAGCTTAAGTGTTTCAATACGCAAAGACCATTATGGCATACACATCTTTTCCCTGGGCACCCTTTTCCTTCATCTGTGTTTTGTCTACTTCTTATGTTGGCTTGTGCCCCCTTCCCCAAGTACCTCCATCTTAGTATGCCTGGTTCTCTTTTGTATTATTGTCAAGTGACTATGTAGAGAATTGTAGTTTATATGTTCTATATAAAAAGTAAAGATAAATATTGTTCTAAAATAATTTTGCTTAACAGAAGGAACATAATTGGACAATTTATTTTTTCCATACACCATTATTAAAGACAAATGTAATCCTGCAGCAATGGAACACAAGACACCTTTAATGTTATAATGTGTACAACATGTATAATATGTGCTGTAAGAGTATTTTTTTTTTTTTATCATTTAAGGGAATACCGGGAATTCCTGGAAATGATGGTGCAAATGGAATCAAGGTATATGACTTTGCTATTATGTAACTGATAGAAGTGTAACATGTATTCATTTAAATGAAATGTAAAATTTAAAGAAACCATTTTTACATAAAATGAATATTAGCTGCATATTTATATTTCTTTGTTTTTGCATCATATAACTTGCTTCGTAATTCTTCTAGCTACAAAAAATACTTGTAGCTGTCATTAAGATGCACCATCTCCATGACAAGGGGCAGATTTTATATTGTCATTGATATTGGATGATGTATCAACCTTATGCTACTTGCTTAGATTAACATTCTCCAATGTCACACACACATTGCTGCCTAGAAACAAAAAATAGTGACTACTGTTCATTATTTGCATATTTTGTTATTAAAATATGCATATCCTTTAAAGTATGTAAAGCATGTAAAAGTTGCTTTAAATGGCATGTAAAGGCAAAAAAATAAAATACAATTTTTACTTTCTTTAATGAAAAAGAAACCTTTATAAAGAATACTTTAATTAAAACATGTGTACCATTTTTATAAGGAACCTGACTGTATGCATTGAAATTCTCCCTTCATTTACTGCTGTGGATAGGAATTGTCAGACGGTCCCTAACTGCACTGCAGGGAAACGATTATACTTATGAACAGCAGGGGGAGGCCCCACCTTACTTCCCAGCCATGCAGAATTCAATGACGAGCCCTTAGCAGCCCAGACCACACTGAGCAGGTGCATAGTCTTGGTCTTGCAAAGTTACAAGATGGTGACCCCCTGTGGCCAACTTTGAATATAAATCATTTCTTTGATTAGGTTTGTGGTGCAGTAAGTTCATGTTTTTGTTTAGTATACAAAATACAGCATTTCTAGCATTAGTCTATTTTAGACTTTACTTCCTCCCTTTAAACCACATATATTTTTTTTTCATGTTTGAAAAAAGTAGAACAATTGTACAGGTATGGGATCCGGAAACCCATTATTCAAAAAGTTCTAAATTATGGAAAAGCCATCTCCTATAGACTCATTTTATTGAAATAATCCAAATACAGGTATGGGATCCGGAAACCCATTATTCGAAAGTTCAGAATTATGGAAAAGTCATCTCCTTTAGACTCGATTTTATTGAAATAATCCAAATTATTAAAAATGATACTTTTTTTCTCTGTAAAAATAAAACAGTGCCTTGTATTTGAGTCAGGAGGAAGCTGCATCAATAATGCAAGAGAGCAATAGCGCTCTCTGCACTAGAAAAGCCAAATTTCTAGTTTAAAGACTGGAAATTCAGCTGTTAAAGTTACAAGGAGCGGCATTTTGATGCCCCTTGTAACCTATCTGGCGCTGCTGACTGAGGTGAGATTTTCACCTGTATTTATGGATTGTGCTCTGTGCAGAAGAGGGAACAATATAAAATAAACAGTATTTAAAGTGAATATACCCCTCTAAACATATACACCATTTTAAGCATAGAAGGTTTAGGGTAAAGAAAGGAGCAGTGCTCTTGTAAAACTACAAATGAGTTGTAAAACTTCATTTCATAGACCCTCTGTAGAACATAGGCACATCACAAATCTTGGTTAAAACAGCATTTTTCACAAAATTTCTTCCACGTGCTGCAGGAGATAAAAATGCTGTTTAACCGCAATTTATGATGGGAGGGGATTGGGTTTGAGTATATACACACCTAGGGGCAGATTTATCAATGGTCTAATTTCGAAGTTAAAAATACTTCGAAATTCGTCCATTGAATTGGAATATTTCGACTTTAAATATCGAAGTCAAAGTTTTTTTCATTGAATTTGGGTATCCTGCAGTCGAAGTAAAATCATTGGATCGAATGATTAAGTCCTTCGAATCAAACAATTTGAAGGATTTCAGCAACAGATCGAATGATTTTACTTCGACTTCCAAAAATGTAGAAAAATGCTCTTGAAGGTCCCCCTAGGCTAACATTGCACTTTGGCAGGTTTAATTTGGCGAAGTATTGAAATCAAAGTTTTTTTTAAAGAGAGAGTACTTCGGTTATCGAATGGACGAATATTCACTATTTTACTTCAAATCAAATTCGAAGTCCTAGCATCCTATTCGATGGTCTAAGTATCCAAAAAATTACTTTGAATTTCGAATTTTTTTACTTCAAAAATTCCCTCGAATTCACTTTGACCCTTGATAAATCTGCCCCCTATTGTTTGGTTGTTTCTAGTTTTTTAGTAGTTACATGTTTTAGCACTGCAAACTGAAATTATATCTTGTTTACTACCTACAGTACCTACCTATATTACCTACCTATAGTGTTTATGTTATAACTGTATTATTTGCTTTATTTGTCACAAAAAGTTTTGTACAGAATAACCACAGTAACAAAATATATTCAGTGAAATAGCACAATGAGGAAGTTACGGAGAACTAAAGCTTAACTAAAGAAGTAGGCTAGAAATGTTGTACACTTTGTTTTGGACTTCTGTACCAGCCCAAGACAAACACAGCCCTTTAGCAGGAAAGATCTGTGTCTCCAAAGATGCCCCAATAGCTCCCCATCTTCTTTTCTGCTGGTTCACTGCACATGCTCTGTGCTGCCGTCACTTACTGAGCTTAGGGACCTACTCACAATATACAGTACACATAGAATAGAAATGTCACAATATAAGGCTGATTAGTAATTAATACAGATAATTACTACATGACAGGACAGAAACCAGTGCAACTAGCATCAGAATTTAACAAACGGCCTTGTAGCATCAGCTTCTATTACAGACAAACCTTCATTTTCTGCTTGATACGACCCCTAAGCTGAAGGCCTGGATCATTGCTGCTATTGAGAAGCTGAAACTTTAGGCTGGTGCAATACATTCAGTATATAAAATATGGCATTTTTAGCCATATTCATAATAGGCTTTAGATCTGCTTTAAGTATAGTTAAATGCTTCAAAAATCGGAAGGCTGAATAAAAGTGTGAAAATATTATTAATATCAAGGAGGTTATGATATATGAACAGATGATCCTGGAAACAACTTGGAAACAATGCATACATTAGCACAAAGATCAGTGTCTGTGAGTGAGCTAATGAATCTTGTTGGAATGTTTGTTTATTGAGGTTGGCAGAATAATACAGTTACAAGGAGGCTTATGAAATCAAAACTGCTACATAACAAATAAAGAAGCTGCAACAGGAAAAGGTGGACAGTATGGGCTTAAAGTAACATTTATAACAGTTGGCTGTGAGACTGTGTGATAATCAGTGTCGGAGTGGCTACTGGGATACCAGGAAAACTCCTGGTGGGCCCAGGTCTCAGTGGGCCCTTATGCTCACCCAACTATTTGCCTTGTATGCCTATACAACAGCAATTGCCCCATTTTTATATAAGAATAAAGAGAAGAAATGGAGGGAAAGACTGATGATAATATTTGAGGAGAAGTGATTAAAAGTATAAAGAAAGTGGATGACAAGTGGGCCTGGGACCAAAGGTTTTCTGGTGGCCCCCAGGCATCCCAGTCCAATCTGTGTGATATTGATCATTGGCTTTGGAGTTACTCTGGTTTCCCCCACATTCCAAAAACATACAGGCAGGTTAATTTGTTCCTGATCAAATTGCCCATAGTGTGTGTGTGAATGTGATGTGAATTCAATTTCTGTTTAGTTTATGTAAATGTGTTGACTTTATATAAATGACTGGAAATAAATGCTACTGAAAACACTTTCTATTATAATTTAGAAGAAGTAAAAGTAAAACAGTTCAAACTCACCCCTGTTCCAATAATATAGTGTTAAGACGTGTTAGAACATAATTATTGATTAAAATTGATTAATCTTCTAGGGTGAAACTGGACTTCATGGAGAACCAGGTGCCAGAGGACCCACAGGGACTCCTGTAAGTTTAACTATCTGGTATTTCTTTAACTGTAGCATAAATTAAATGGAGATCAAAGAAGCCATGAAACTATGGTAAAAAGTAATATTTTGCAGGCCTATGTTCACCACTTTAAACTATTATGTCCGTTTGCACAATTCTGAGCATTTGCATGTACTGGCATTAGACAACATATACAGTCGGGTACTGTTTTAAGTTAATTTAATGATATGTTTCATTACATTAAAACAAAAAACTGTTGTGAAACCATGGAACATATGGTAGAGAATGCAGCACATATTTAAGCAATACTGAAAAAAAACCCAGGGGACTTTTAGAATTATAATAAAACATTAAGATTACTATAAATCCCCCTTCCTGCACAGTGCCTGCCTCTGTTAAGAGTCCTGATCTGAAATAAGAACCATTCAGGTTTAAAATTGTAAACATTAATCTGAACATTACAAGTGGTCCTTTTTTCTGTTGTAGACTTGTTATACAGTATATTTTCTGCTCATTAAAAAAACAGAAGGAATGGATAAACATAAAAGGTGATAGGTGGAGAATGAGAACATATTGGGGAGATTACTGGGAGCCAGATGTGAAATTATTTTGATGCAAGGGAAAAAAACTCTTTTAAAATAGAAAGACTCAGTTGAGACATCCCTAGCCAAGTCAAAACAATCCATCAACCCAAGAAAGCTTCTCCTGAGAGCGTTTTAGGATTAGGATTTTCCTGAGTGGTTTCATCATAAGGAATTTCCAGAAGGGGTTTTTTTTAATACTGAATGACTAATCCAACACACTCTGTTCTGAAAATTTAACTCTTTCTTCAACAACCTTTCAAGATTACACCTTGAAGACCATTTAAAGGTTTACAAGAGAGGACAAGTTCACCAATAGCAAAGCAGGCTATTTACATTGTCTATCTGGCCTTCTTTATGACATCAGAGATTATTACCAAGGAGAACATATATTATGAAACAAGCATTTAATCTGTGTATAAACATAAACATTTGAATTAACACCATTCAAACTATAATGATATATATACTGGTATATAAAATATTTTTCTTTTTCACATTATACATATGAAACAGTATGACTATACAATGGTTGCCACAAGAAATGTATACTATAAGGTAAATAACCTTTAGGGCAGAACATTCAAAACATGAAATAAATGTAAAAGGTCTCTCAAGACCCACAATATCAATTCTTTATTTGTATATTTTCCTGGCTGTGGTAGTGCTTTAATACATGAGTCTTATAGAATTGAAATGACAGTGTCTGCCCCTTAATGTATTGTGAGGAGCCAGGGATTCAGTTGTTCAGTTCATGACAAACATATTTGGGAAGGAGTTATGCCAGGAGGCACATTGCTAGGAAGGCACAGAGTGAAAGCTGGGAGACTACAATATGTTTCCATAAGATATGGTCATGGTCAGTTATTTATCCCTTAAGCTGAGGCTTAATATGACTTAATATGCTATCATACAATAAATCTGTTCAGCAGATACAATAGCCTGTTTTTTTGTCATGATCCTTCACAACAATAATTTATCTTTTAAACATTTTGGAACATTTGTTCCAAACAGATATTTTTGGATGGGAAGAGTAGATGGAAATAGCAATAAGGAAAAACTACATTGAATCCAGATGCAATATGAGGTTGGGAATTCCCTTTTGGAAAATATGACTTTGGAATAAATGTTGTGCATTCCAAACTATTCTTGGAGGTAACAGTTTCTGAGGGAAACAATGATTTATGGATGTTTTTAAGAACAGTTTAAAAACAATATCAGTAAAAATGTAGAATTTGTTTTTTTTTTTTGGTAAATAGTGGTGTAATATAGTTACTTTCCCTATTTGCCCTGTTAAAACATCGATTTTTTTGTGATTCAAACAACAGCCACAAGCACCATTCACTAAACTTGTGTCGAATAAGAGGGTGGACTGTCCTTTAAAAGAGAACTAAAGCCTATCTAAAGAAGTTGGCTAGAAATGTTGTACATTATGTTTTGGGCTTCTGTACCAGCCCAAGGCAACTGCAGCCCTTAAGCAGTAAAGATCAGTCTTCAAAGATGCCCCAGCAGATCCCCATCTCTTCTGCTGATTCACTGCACATGCTCTGTGCTGCTGTCACTTACTGAACTTAGGGACCAAAGCACAATATACAGTACACATAGAATATAAATGTCACACTATATGGCTGATTAGTAATTAATACAGATAATTACTACATGGCAGCACAGAAACCATTGCAATTAGCATCAAAATGTAATAATCAGCCCAGTTGCATCAACTTATATTACAGGACAACCTCATTTTCTGCTAGATAATTTGCGATGACTAGTGATGGGCGAATCTTTCCCGTTTCACCAAAAAAATTGCATTGAAGTCATTTTGACGCGTGACAATTTTGACGAGATTGAAAGTTTTATATGTGCGTCGATTTTGTCCAAATGCATTAAAGTCAATGGGCATCCACATTTTTCGCTAGTGAATTTTCATCGCGGTTTTGCGAAGACATTCGCGATCAGTGAAATGCAGAAATTCGTAGCTAATCCATGTCTGCTGAATAAATTCACCCATCACTAGTGATGACCCCTAAACTTAGCTTCTGAACAGCTGATCAGATCCCCTGAGCATGTGAGTGTCACAAACATTTTCCAAGATGGTGACCTCCTGTGACAAGTTTAAAATTCTGGATCATTGTTGCTATTGAGAAGCTGAAAATTTAGGCCGGTGCAATAAGTTCAGTATATAAAATATGGCATTTTAAGTACGGATGGGCACATTTTTTCACCTTGTTTCGCCGTGGAAATGACTCCCATAGACTTGTATGGCGGCTTGCATCAAAAAAAAAGAGAAACTATTTTTTTTTGATGCCCATAGACTTGGGCGTTGGCGACAATTCACTGGCGGCGAATTTTTGGCGAAATGAAATGGCTCGAATTCGCCCATTAAGCCATATTCATTTTTAAGGTTTAGTTCTCCTTTAACCAGTAACATTCCCTAGTAGTATCAGCATGTCAATTAAGGTGCACCCTAGCATGAACACAGCAAAAGGACATAGAGAAAAAAAGTTCACCACTTTTTCTTCAGATAAGTAAATCTGTTTTTGATCAGATTTGACCATGCAAATTTGGGTTTGAATTGGGTTGGGTTGCAGCATCTTTTCTGGAAGATTTATTATTTGGTTAACTTCAACCTTTATGGATTTTGTGGATCCCAAGAATTTACTGCTAATCAAATCAGGTACCATCTCAGATTGCTGTAACTTTTTATTGATACTGTTGCCAAAAATTATCCACTTTTGGCCAAATATATATTGACTTTTTCCAATTCTTTCCAGCCACCATGTTACAATCAAAAATTTACAATATTTCGTATTATACATAGATTTCACTGGCTGAAATCACTTTTTAACTTCTTTTTGTGGGCTAGGGGATCCAACTGAAAAAAGAAAATTGAGCCAACTGTTGTTAAAAACAAAATTGGACCAATACAATAATGACTGCAAGGGTCAGAACCTCCCTTAGAAACATGAGTAATAATCTATAGCACCTGTCTGAATTTTTAGCCTAGTTTGTTCTACTAGCCAATAAAAAATGACTGTCAAACAAATCATATTTGTAACACTGTTCTATTCTGTACAGCTGTACATGCACTGAAGATAAATTGACATAACGTTACTGCTAAAATCCTGCAGATATATGACTAGCCATGTATTTAATCTATAAAACAAAAACTCAGGAATAGCCAGGGTGAAGGAGGATTCTGGGGAGTAGTGCTCATTCAAATAATATTTTTCATTTGGTGCAATAAAGTATAAAGGTGCCTTTGTTTACTTATACATTCATATTGTGTAAATTCGGTAGATAATCCTTGAAGGCTTATATTTCATTGATATATTAACAAACACGGATTATAGAAATGCATGTCATTCACTATTCCATTAGTAGCAAGCACTTCCAATATTCACCTTTAACATGCAAAATTAAGCATTCTGCAATCTCCTCTGTATTCACATTGGATTAGTATTGTGAATTATGGATGGAAACAATATGGGGCAAACTCTGCATACTACATTGTTCCAATTTAAAGGAAAGTGCTACAAGAAAAGCTACTTAGTTGTACATGAACAGCAATGATCATCATAATTACTAGTTCGTAGCTTAGCAAATATTTAGTTGTTCACTGCAGTTTATGACTGTGTAGGTTATTGGAATTGAGGATTGCAGGATAACTAAGCCATTCAGAGGAATGTCAGTAACAGTAGACACCAGAATTCATTGGGGTTTTTTTTAATAGATGCTGTTTCTTATATTTTAGGGGATATCGGGACCTGAAGGCATATCTGGCCCACAAGGACCTGTGGGTCCTAAGGTAAGACTAAATAATATAAAACATTTGCTGTGCATGCAGCTTGAGAGAAGAGTAAGGAGCCAGTTACAAAGTAAAAAGAAAGTAAAGAACTCTACACCAAGGGGCACATTTACAAAGGGTCGAATATCGAGGGTTATTAAACCCTCAAATTCGACCCTCGAAGTAAAATCCTACGAATTTGAATATCGAATTCGAAGGATTTACCGCAAATCCTACGATCGAAGGAAAAATCGTTTGAAAAATCAAACGATTTGAAGGATTTTAATCGATCGATCGATCGAAGGATTTTCCTTCGATCAAAAAAACCTTTGAAAATTGATGGGAAAGGTCCCCTAGGCTAACAGTGTACCTCAGTAGGTTTAAACTGCCGAAGTATGTAGTCAAAGTATTTTTTAAAGAGACAGTACTACGACTATCGAATGGTCGAATAGTGGAACGATTTTTAGTTCAAAGTTTTTTTTACTTCGAATCCTTCACTCGAGCTTAGTAAATGTGCCCCATAAAGTATTTGCTTTTACTCTGCACACTTTACCCTATTTCAAGGAGGCAATTTATTAAACTATGACTTTTGGTTGACAAATCCCAAAAAAGTTGCGGGAAAAAAAAAGTACAACCTTTTCCAGGATTTATTATGCATCAAAACTGTGACAATAGTGAATATGAAGATACTCCAGCTAAAACCGTTTGAAATCATGTAGTATTCAATGGCAGATGTTCCCTTTTACAACTGGAAGAACTTTTATTTGCAGTTTTAGAGGTTTTAATATGTTTTTGTGTGACAATACGAAAAAGTCATAGTTATTGTGCCACAAGTTGAAAAAGTTGCGGTTTTCTTTTCTGCAACCATTCTCGGTTCATGCTTTTTTTCAGTTTGGATCTTTTTAATAAATTTCATGACATTCGTGACTTTAGAGAAAGTGAGTTTGGTTGCTAAAATAAATCTGTTGATAAGTAGGCCTCCATGTATATTAAAGGGTTCATTTATGACTACCTGCCTTGCATAATTATAGCAGACCTGTAGGTCCCCCAATGAATATAGTGACACATTTTTCACATGATCTGGTTACCTCTTAATATTCCTCTCTAACTGGTTGTGTAACATATTATAGAGTAAACAGTTTTAGGGCTCATTTACTTCCACAAGTGCAGTGTGCAAGTGCTATTTTGAGCACAGTTGCCATGCTTTTGCCCACAATGTAGCATTTTTTTCCAAGAATTCTACAGTCATTACGGGCACATTGAATCTGATGCATGAAAATTGGGCCCTATTTGCCAATATTATTACAATTGCAAATATGCTTCAGGTGCAGTTGTGCTAAATATTTTCAAAGTCGGTCTGGCATTGTTTCCAGTGTTCAGAGTTGCAACTGACATGTGCACCCTCTTTTTTGTCACAACTGAATCATACAAATTGATGCAGGGCCCTGTGGGAACCTTGGAGCTATAACCTGTTCAGGAGGTGGTGGTTGCTCCTTGGTTCCTCTGTGTCAGTAGCCACAGCAGAGCTTGATTTGGAGCAGAAGTCTGTAAGAACTGAGAGGTGGTGATCACAGCTATACAGCAGTACGAAGATCACATTTTTACACAAATACCTTAAATGAATTAGTTTTTTTACGCTCAATTCACTGCATGGTAAAGCACAAGTTGTTCACTGTTGTGGACATACCTGAGCAGTAGAGGTGTATTTGCACCTTCTATTGTAAGTGAACACAGAAATCTCGCACTATAAAAGCTCAAGATATTTAAAAACGGCCTCTAAATGTGAGTTTTAATTACTACTCAATAGTTTCTTTCATCTGTTTGCATTTAAACTGGAGATCTCAACTGATCACAAAGAAACATAAAAAAGAAGAAGGCTGAAACTACTGTACTGAGATGGCTGTACTACTGGAATTAGTAAATTACTATCATCCTTTATTTAGCTACAGTACTGCTGACATATTCTACAGAAATGATAAATCAGACCTTTCCCCAATGTTATTAACAATCTAAGGTTCCTATCACACACAAGTACACTATAATGGAGTACCTGAAAAATAAGCATTGGAAGAACATTGCAACACATTACAGATGATGAACTACAGTATATTGGGGAATCTACATGTCATTTATAGAGTTTGCAACTGTATCATAAATTACTGAAAACTTTACAGGGAAATAAAGGAGAAACTGGTGCAACTGGCAAAGCAAGCCCTGCAGGAATGAAGGTACAGTTTATCATTTTATTTACCTTATTTAATAAGAATCAAGATGTAAAAAATAAATTAATCACAATGTTTAGTAATTTGGAATTAATGGCTAAATTTGTTTCAGTATTCAATATCATGTTTTTAATGCATTTAGCATTATTAAAGAGGACATATGTTTAGTAATTAGTGCCCTAGACATGTTATCCTGTATCCTTCTCATGGATCCCTGACATAGTGGATAAAGCAGGTGAGCTTGTCATTCATTTGTCTTAAAATATCTGGTTGAACAAAAGAAAAATGGTTCACCAAAATGTCATATACTTTCAAGATGGCTGTTCTGCTGTTATTTTATGGGATGAATGTTCAGAAGAAACCCTCAATGTGCAGTGCCTCAAGTTTATTACTACTTACAACTCCTGCTTCAACTTAAATTTGAACTTAATTTTCATTTTGGTGAAATTAAAACTTGTATACTTTAGCCAATCACTCACTAGCATCTGTATATATGCTTATAAATGAACTGAAACAGAACCTATCCATGAATTCCCCAAAAATGTACTGTACATATATAGATCCCTATATAGGCATACTATGATGAATTATTGTCAAATAAAAAGTTCAATTTATTAAACACCTAAAGTATTGACAGTACAAACTTCAACGAATAAAAATACAGAAAGATAAACTGGACTTGCCTCCCTAAATACTGCAACTTCAAGCTGACCCACCATTCCTACAAGATTTTACCTTTTGTCCCCTCTCCCATCTTCTATACTTGGGCCCAGTACTTTGCAATTTTAGAAAACTAAACAGGTATGAGACCTGTTGTACAGAATGCTCTGGACCTGAGATTCTCTCGATAAGGGGTCTGTAATCTGGATCTCCATGCTTTAAAACGAATAAAAAAAAAATCAGTTAAACATAAAATAAACCTAATAGGATTATTATAATTATATCTTAGTTGAGATCAAGTACTTGTACTGTTTTTTATTATAGAGAAAAAAAAGGAAATATGTTTTTAAATTTTGAATTATTTGATCAAAATGGAGTCTATGGGAGATGGCCTTCCCATAAGTCGGGCTTTCTGGATAACAGATCCCATATCTGTATACAGAATGTTCAACACACCCAATTAAAGGCAAAAAGTACAACAATTCTACATTTTCTCTTACTGTTCATGTTATGTGGTGCCTGATAGAACAATTTGTAAGGCCATGTTAAACTGTTCACTTATGCAACCTTAGTTGTCATTAGACTTTAGCTACATGTGAATAAACATATTTATAAAAAAATCCTCTTTTGCTTATTTTGGGCTGTGTGTTATATATTCTGATTAATGGTGTTTTGTAAATGCAAAGTTTCTTTCAATAAAGTAGGTTACTAAAAAAAAAAGACACAAAAAGTACATTTTGTTCATACGGCAAATATTAAACACTATTCTAAAGTTAAATTACCCATCATGGTTATTATTACTAGTGTTTTCATTTAACAAATTATTGGTGAGTATCATACTCACTCATGTCTGTTATGTTATGATACCATCTCCACTCATATCTATTGACTAGGGAGAAAGGGGTGAAATGGGCCTCCCAGGGCAACAAGGATACACAGGGATACCAGGACTCATGGGTCCAAAGGTAACATTCAGCATGCCAGTTAAATGCTCTTGTTCTAAAGCATTGCTTTATGTAATTGAGCTTAAAATTGTAAGGGGGTTATTTATTAAAAATGTGGGGTTTTTTTCACTTGAAAACTCGAATTTTTAGAGCAAAAAGAAGTTGAATGTTTCAAGATTTATTATACCTCGCTGCACCTAAAAGTCCCAATCTGAAAATACTCCATCTCCAAGCTGTTGAGGTCCTGTATACAGTAAGTCAATAGCAGAGGTCTGATGTCAAATTTGAAGAAATTATGGTCTGCGCTGGGTTTTGTCCAAAAATCTGAAAAATGTGTGGTTTTCAGGTAATATCATGAGAAATTTGAGCATTTTTTACACAATTTCTAAGAGTTTTTTTTTTCAATTTGAATTTTTCGAGTTTTTACAATGATAATTAAGGTAAAATCGTGGATGGGAGTTTGCTTTGACTTATTTTTTATTAAACTTGTGAGAAAAAATTGGATTTTAGTAAATAACCCCCTAAATGTTATAGGGGCATAAGAATAAATATAGTAGATCTGGGGCTGGGGGAACATAGACATTCTGATAAGAAACACTGATTGATGTGCCTAACACAATTCTTTTTTACATATATGAAACCTTCAACAAACTCACAACAAACTATTAAAGGGATACTGTCAAGGGAAAACGTGTTTTTTTTTTCAAAAATGCATCAGTTTAATAATCAGCCACTCTTTACTGCTGCAATGCAAGTTGGAGTGATATCACCCTCCTGCCCTCCGCCAGCAGCCAATCAGCAATAACAATGGGAAGGTAACCAGATATCAGCTCCCTGGTAGATATAAGAACAGTGTGTCCAAAGAATATATAGTCCCAGGGTCCAATTTTGTTCACAGTCCTTATCCGACTTTTACTTGTATCCCCTCAAGCCCCAATCACAGTACCTTTAACAAAAGCCAGCGCAAAAGGCACAGTACCAAGCAAACAAATATATAGGGTAATATTGTTTTAAATATCTTACCCCTTTTTGTGCTCAAAAGATTTGGTTAACTCTGCCACACTATAGGGCCCATTTACTTAGCTCGAGTGAAGGAATAGAATAAAAAAAACGTTTAATTTCCAATTATTTTTTTGGCTACTTCGTCTATCGAATTGACTACTTCGACCTTCGACTTGGACTTCGAATCGAACGTTTCAAACTAAAAATCGTTCGACTATTCGACCATTCCATAGTCGAAGTACTGTCTCTTTAAAAAAACTTCGACCCCCTACTTCGCCATCTAAAACCTACCGAGGTGCCATGTTAGCCTATGGGGAAGGTCCCCATAGGCTTTCTAACAATTTTTAGGTAGAAGAAAAATCGTTCGATCGATGGATTAGAATCCATCGAATCAAGCGATTCGAAGGATTTAATCGAACGATCGAAAGATTTTTCGTTCGATCAAAATATTTGCGGTAAATCCTTGACTTCGATATTCGAAGTCGAAGGATTTACATTCGGCAGTCGAATATCGAGGGTTATTTAACCCTCGATATTCAACCCTATGTAAATCTGCCCCTAAGTGTAAATCCTTCCAGTTTCACTACCACCATAGGCAATATAGAAAAAAGGTTTTTTTTTAAAAAAAAACTCTCCTTATATAGGCTTTTTAAATGGGTACTCATAAACAAAGTATTTTCAATTTGCATATAATGATCTCATTAAATGACATATGATATGAACTGTAGAATATACTGTATGCAGCAGCAATAGTATAAAAAATACCCTTTTTAATTTTTAAAACAAAAACAAAGTATTAAAATGCACTCACGTGGCATTCCCAGTTTAAATGCAAATGCATATCTATGTCTCGTCCTGTTGGGACCCATCCCCCAGTGAACTGTCCACACAGAGGGGCTCATTTATAAACTTTGCGCAGGGCAGATTGGTTCGCACAGTGAATATATTTGCCCTGCGTATGGTTATATTTATAAAGCTGAAAAAGAGTGTGCAAACAGAATTGTGAATTCTTTTTCACAATGCAAAAGTCATTAAGAGCTTTTAAATATGTCAAAAATCGCAAATTACGAATATTTATGTGCACACTCTGCATTTGAATTACGCCACAACTCTGGTGGCGGAGAAAATATTCGTGAAAAAAAATTAAGTTGTCATTGCTATTTTCACGCACAGCAACCTCGCACAGTGGGCGCTCTCACACAAACACCCGTGAGCCATTTGCAAAAATTTATTCACAATACAAATTCTCAAAAAATGGAAAGACGGGCATGGCAGTGCAATATATTAGCGTTCAAGAAAAATCATGGGAAATAACTCCATTGCAAATAAATATGCAATGAACAAACTTTATAAATGTCCCCCAGAGTCTTTACAAGTCAGAGCACTCAAATGGACTTCTTGCAGCTCCTTGCAGCGTTCTTTCCTCGCGTTCTCCGATGGGGTGCCCTCCAGTGACATCACCAGCCTTACGTGTTTCGTTTGCACCTTCTTTGGAGGCTTCAAACTCACAACAAACTATTAGAGGGATACTGTCAAGGGAAAACATGTTTTTTTTCCAAAATGCATCAGTTAATAGTGCTGCTCCAGCAAACATCTGAACTGAATCCGTTTTTAAAAGAGCAAATTGTTTTTTTTAATTTTGAAATCTGACATGGGGCTAGACATATTGTCAGTTTCCCAGGTGCCCCCAGTCATGTGACTTGCTCTGATAAACTTCAGTCACTCTTTACTGCTGCAATGCAAGTTGGAGTGATATCACCCTCTGCCCTTCCCTTCCCCTAGCAGCCCATCAGCAGAACAATGGGAAGGTAACCAGATAACAGCTCCCTGGTAGATCTAAGAACAGCTTTCAATAGTAAAAATCCATGTCCCACTGCAATGACTTCAGTTACATTGAGTAGAAGAAACAATAGCCTGTCAAAAAGCAGTCCCATAGTGCAACACTGGCTCTTTCTGAAAGCACATGACCAGGCAAAATGACCTGTGATGGCTGCCTACACCAATATTACGACTAAAATAAAATACATTTGTTGGATTAAGAATGACATTTTACATGGTAAAATGTTAAATGGATCCTGGTAATACTATAGGATTTGTAAAATCCTTTGCTTCAGAAATCATTCTGTACCTTTGCATGCACACAGTAATTTTATGTTCTATAATTATGTTGTTATAATAAAAGTAAAATATTTTTTCATATTTTTTTCAGGGCGATAAAGGGAATCATGGAGAAAAAGGGTCTCAGGTATATCTATGTACTGGTTGACTATAAATAAGGAAAACTGGTTCTTTTATATTGGTATTGTATTTACCAAATTTATTTTATTTTCCCCAAAAAATGTTATGGGTCTGTACATTTTAGGTTAGCAAAAAGTAGGGAAATGTGTAAAATAGTGTGAAAAGTGGTGAAAATAAATGGCTTATTTGTAAACCTCCATAGTGGTCCTTCAATGTGAATTAATGCCATGCATTTTGTCCTTGTAAAAGTGTGTATTTTCTTTAAAGGATGTTGTTAAAAAAAGGACAGCATTATTTCCAACATTTATGTCAATGAGGCAAATTCAAACAGAAGAACTTTAAGTGCAAAAAGCTGTAAAGTGTTACAAAGCGTTACAATGACATGCTATTTTACACCATGGCAATGGGTGGTGTATTTGAATTATAAATGCTTGAGCGAATGACTACAAAGTCAATACCATGCAATCTAGAGAGGGGCATCAGTTGTTTTACTTGCATGATCTTTGTGCCTTGTTGGACCTAGTATTCTCTGAAAATCTCTTGTACTGCCAAGAGGATTAAACAATTAAAAACTATCTTTTCTGGCTCAGGTTGTGAAATTGATAACATGATATCAGAAATGAATTTAGTTAAAGACTTTTGTTTTCTAAAAATAAAACATATCTCACTAATGATATTTCAGTTATCATCACAAAGTACTTAACACCAACAGCAAAAAAGATTTATCTCGCTCTTAATTTGTTTTTAAGATTCCTTTTTGGGAAATGAGCCAAGCATTCCATCCTACTAGGAAATTTCCTGAAGGGACACAGTATTTACTCTAACCCTTATTATGCCTTTACACACAATAGTTTCCATCCCCTGAGCTTGTGCTGTTAGCAAGGAGGCTGCAAGGAATCAAACAGTCTTTACAATGACCCTTCCTGCAGAATCTCTGGAATTTGTAAAGAAAATGCATTCAGATGATAAAGCAGACATGATTAGCTATTGAAGATATTTCAATGCTTTAAATGCATATCTTTGTTTAACATGAAGCCAATAAATAGGGCTTGTAATGAGAGTACACTTTACTTATTAAATAAATATGGGGAAATGTAATAACAGTCATTAAGAGAAAAAATAAGCACAATGCATTCAGAGTGTTCTCTGGTAAGCACATGTGTTGAACTAGTCATTAACCACTGGAAAACATATTTATACTGGTAGCATTTATTTTGTGACAGAAAGACCATACCCCCCTCAAGCAATACATTGCTAAATTCTTAATTTTGCTAATTTTAAATGAGTGCTTGTGTACATTCTATTGATTTGGGACCATGTTCTTTCTACATTTCTCTGAGTTCTAGATATTGTCTGAGGGGTCAGATCCCTTGTCAGTGAAAGGTGGAATAATAAGCATCTCACTAGGGTTCCTATGGTTTAAATGCAGAAGAGATAAAAAAAAATACATTTGTTATTCAGGTGTATACATTACACCATTAATAATGTACATCTTTATCTGATAATATGTATCATAACTTTGGGCAAGGGCATTCCTGCTGTTTTGCCATTGCTTTATCATTCATATTCCTGTTTTCCCAATTCATGTCTAAGATAAGAGCAGCATAGACAGTGTTGGAATGGGACCCACCAGAAAACCTTAGACCATGGGCCCATTCTCCAAGCTAATTTTCATCCACTTCTCACTCAACCTTTTTATTTTCTTAGTACTTTTCTTTACATGGTATACTATATTATCCATCTATCTGGCCCATTTATTTCCATAAAGAATTAGAGAATGAACATGAAATTTTTACAAATGCTTAGAAGCAGGAGAGCCCACTGACCCCTGGGCCCACTGAGAGTTTCCCTGGTGGGCCAGTCCGATACTGAGTATAGAGCAGACCAATCTTACCTGCCATGTTCTAATAAAAGTACCAAATGTTTCTGTGCTTCACCTGAACTAACACAACAGAATCATTAACCCACTACTAGCCAAGCAGTTTATCACAATAACAACTTTATTGCAGTTTATACTAATATATCATTTTACCACTTTTCCTTATATTGTTGTATTGTGACAACATTAAAGGGTCAAAAAGGAGAACACGGTTCCTCTGGCATGCCAGGATTAAAGGTAATATATACATTCAAGTACATTAATCATTACATTAATAATCATGTAATATATGGTTTGGCAAAATATATCCCTCCCAGAATGCAGGATGAACTCTTGTGGTCTTCCTGCTGCACTTGCCCTGTGTGCCGGTGAACTTCTTTTCTATTATATGGTAGGGTTCCAGGCTATACAATTTATTGAGAACGTGAGGGCGTGGGAGCATCGCCTATGGCTCCATGTCTCTGCAAATGGTCTCCAAGCTGGGATTGTGTTGTGGGGCTGGAGTTAGAGATGGCGCGAACTGTTCGCCGGCGAACTTGTTCGCGCGAACATCGGGTGTTCGCGCTCGCCGGAAGTTCGCGAACGTCGCGCGACGTTCGCCATTTTGGGTTCGCCATTGTTGGCGCTTTTTTTTGCCCTCTCACCCCAGACCAGCAGGTACATGGCAGCCAATCAGGAAGCTCTCCCCTGGACCACTCCCCTTCCCTATAAAAACCGAAGCCCTGCAGCGTTTTTTTCACTCTGCCTGTGTGTGCTGAAGAGATAGTGTAGGGAGAGAGCTGCTGCCTGTTAGTGATTTCAGGGACAGTTGAAAGTTTGCTGACTAGTAATCGTTTTGATACTGCTCTGTTATTGGAGGGACAGAAGTCTGCAGGGGTTTGAGGGACATTTAAGCTTAGGTAGCTTTGCTGGCTAGTAATCTACCTTCTACTGCAGTGCTCTGTATGTAGCTGCAGTGGGCAGCTGTCCTGCTTCTGATCTCATCTGCTGACTGCTGCAATAACAGTAGTCCTTGTAAGGACTGCTTTTATTTATTTTTTTGTTGTTTTACTACTACTACTACTACTACTACTACTACTACTATAAGAGCCCAGTGCTATTAGTCTAGCAGTGTTGGGGAGTGGGACTGGTGTGCTAATCTGCTGCTCCTAGTAGTTCAGCAGCACCAACTGTAATTTTTTTTTTTTTTAATATTCATTTTTTTTTTATTTTACTTTTTTTTATTTTACTACCGCTGTAGTAGTGTATAAGTTGACCTTTTAGGCATTATTTGCCCTGTAGGCATTTTTTGCCCAGTGTGTTATTCAACCAACAGCCATCTAGCTGTGTGACCTTGTTCACATTCTGTCTAAATATCCATAATATTACCGTCTCCAGAAAAAACACCGGAGTGACTTTTTTCAAGCAGCCATAATAAATTTTACGTAATCCGTATCCATCGCTGTAGTAGTGTATAAGTTGACCTTTTAGGCATTATTTGCCCTGTAGGCATTTTTTGCCCAGTGTGTTATTCAACCAACAGCCATCTAGCTGTGTGACCTTGTTCACATTCTGTCTA
The DNA here is from genome assembly GCA_038501925.1 of Xenopus petersii. Classification (NCBI taxonomy): domain Eukaryota; kingdom Metazoa; phylum Chordata; class Amphibia; order Anura; family Pipidae; genus Xenopus; species Xenopus petersii. The sequence continues at coordinate 63,399,532 of CM076681.1, read as the reverse complement.
AATATCCATAATATTACCGTCTCCAGAAAAAACACCGGAGTGACTTTTTTCAAGCAGCCATAATAAATTTTACGTAATCCGTATCCATCGCTGTAGTAGTGTATAAGTTGACCTTTTAGGCATTATTTGCCCTGTAGGCATTTTTTGCCCAGTGTGTTATTCAACCAACTGCCATCTAGCTGTGTGACCTTGTTCACATTCTGTCTAAATATCCATAATATTACCGTCTCCAGAAAAAACACCGGATTGACTTTTTTCAAGCAGCCATAATATATTTTACGTAATCCGTATCCACCGCTGTAGTAGTGTATACGTTGATCTTGTGGGCATTATTTGCACAGTGTTTTCTTCAAACCGCCATCTAGCTGTGTGAGCTTGTTCACATTTTGTCTAAATATTGATAATATTATCGTCTCTAGAAAAACCACTTGAGTTACTTTTTTTCAAGCAGCATTCTTATATTTTACGTAATCCGTATCCACCGCTGTGTATACGTTGACCTTGTAGGCATTATTTGCACAGTGTTTTCTTCAAACCGCCATCTAGCTGTGTGAGCTTGTTCACATTTTGTCTAAATATTGATAATATTATCGTCTCTAGAAAAACCACTTGAGTTACTTTTTTTCAAGCAGCATTCTTATATTTTACGTAATCCGTATCCACCGCTGTGTATACGTTGACCTTGTAGGCATTATTTGCACAGTGTTTTCTTCAAACCGCCATCTAGCTGTGTGAGCTTGTTCACATTTTGTCTAAATATTGATAATATTATCGTCTCTAGAAAAACCACTTGAGTTACTTTTTTTCAAGCAGCATTCTTATATTTTACGTAATCCGTATCCACCGCTGTGTATACGTTGACCTTGTAGGCATTATTTGCACAGTGTTTTCTTCAAACCGCCATCTAGCTGTGTGTATTATCGTTTCCAGAAAAACCAACTGAGTTTTTGTTGTTGTTGTTTTTTTAAAAATAATGCCAGGCAAAGGCAGGCCGCCACGCAGAGGCCGTGCTAGGGGCCGTGCTGCTATGCAATCCTGTGGCCCTAGCAAATTGCCCAGTTTTAAAAAGCCAATGACCCTGAACTCCCAAAATGCTGAAGAGGTAGTTGACTGGCTTACACAGCACACCCCATCCTCTACCGTTTCTAACTTTACCACAACATCCTCCTCATCCTCCACTGCTATGGCCACCCCACGTAACACTTCCTCCACCACCGGTGCCCCTTCTTCACTGGAGTCAGAGGAGTTATTTTCCCATGAGTTTCTTGAACTGAGTAATGCGCAACCATTATTGGCAGAAGAAGATGAAGGAGATGAGGACGTTACACCAGATTTAATTCTGGCAGAGAACACGACAGAGATGGACATAATGATGAGTGACGAGGAGGAGGTCCCCGCTGCTGCTTCCTTCTGTGATGTGTCAGAAGAAATTGATGCATCTGAGGAGAATGATGATGAGGAGATTGATGTTTTGTGGGTGCCTAGTAGAAGAGAGCAAGAGGAGGGTAGTTCAGATGGAGAGACGGAGAGTCAGAGAGGCAGTAGGAGAATAAGACTTAGAAGAAGCAGGGAGGACAGCCCGCAGGGATCAGTAGGGCAACAACATGTATCGGCACCTGTGTTCAGCCAGCCAACGCACCCGCCATTGCCGCCAATGCCGCCAACTTCTACTGTTACCGCCAGATCGCACACTTCCAAAAAGTCAGCAGTGTGGGATTTTTTTAATGTGTGTGCCTCTGACAAAAGCATTGTAATTTGCAATGAGTGCAGTCAGAAACTGAGCCTTGGTAAGCCCAACAGCCACATAGGTACAACTTCTATGCGAAGGCACATGAGCGGCAAGCACAAAGCACTTTGGGAGCAACACCTCAAAGGCAACAGGCAAACTAAAAGCCACACTCCTTCTGGTCCAGCATCTTACTGCTCTACCTCTGCTCTCCTTGACCCATCTGAACCACCCTCCACTCCGCCTTCCACCTTGACCACCTGTTCCCATTCCCAGTCATCTGCCACCAGCCAAGTTTCTGTGAAGGCCATGTTTGAGCGTAAGAAGCCAATGTCTGACTGTCACCCCCTTGCCCGGCGTCTGACAGCTGGCTTGTCTGCACTCTTAGCCCGCCAGCTTTTACCATACCAGCTGGTGGACTCTGAGGCCTTCCGCAAATTTGTAGCAATTGGGACACCGCAGTGGAAGGTACCCAGCCGCAATTTTTTTTCTAAAAAGGGAATACCACACCTGTACCAACATGTGCAGAGCCAAGTTACCGCATCTCTGTCACTTAGTGTTGGGCCAAAGGTCCATATGACTACTGACGCATGGTCCTCCAAGCATGGTCAGGGCAGGTATGTCACCTACACTGCCCACTGGGTGAACTTGGTAATGGCTGGGAATGGGAAGCAGGGAATGGGTAGCTCAACAACAACAACAACAGTGGAGTTGGTGTCACCGCCACGGATTGCACGCGGTTCTGCCACCACCTCTACTCCTCCATCGCTCTCTACCTCGTCTTCTTCCTCTTCTTCTTCTTACTCTGCTGCTGGGTCCTCCTTCTCCTCCTCCACACCTGTGCACCCCCAGCTCCCCCTAGGCTATTCGACGTGCCAGGTACGCCGTTGTCACGCTGTCTTGGGGATGACGTGCCTGGAAAGCAAAAACCATACCGGATCTGTACTCCTGTCATCTCTGCAGTCACAGGCCGATCGGTGGCTGACCCCACACCAACTGCAGATCGGAAAAGTGGTGTGTGACAATGGAAGCAATCTGTTGGCAGCGTTGAGACTGGGAAATTTAACACATGTGCCCTGCATGGCACATGTGTTAAATTTAATAGTCCAACGTTTTGTCTCCAAGTACCCAGGATTCCAGGACGTTCTCACCCAGTCCAGAAAGGTGTCGGCCCATTTCAGATGTTCCTACACAGCCATGGCACGCCTTGCTGACATTCAGCAGCGCTACAACATGCCAGTCAGGCGTTTGATTTCTGACAGCCAGACTCGCTGGAATTCAACGCTCCTTATGTTGGAACGTCTGCTGCAACAACAAAGGGCCGTCAACGAGTACCTTTTTGAACTGGGTGGTAGGACTGGATCTGCAGAGCTGGGGATTTTTTTCCCCCGTTACTGGGTGCTTATGCGCGATGCCTGCAGGCTCATGCGACCTTTTGAAGAGGTGACAAATATGGTCAGTCGCACCGAAGGCACCATCAGCGACCTAATACCCTTCGCTTTCTTCCTGGAGCGTGCCGTGCGACGAGTGACAGATGAGGCTGTAGACCAGCGTGACGAGGAGCTGGAAGCGCACGATTTATGGTCGGAATCACCAGAACGAACCCAGGCACCTGCTGCAACGCAGGGAGAGGTGCCAGAAGTGGAGTCAGAGGAGGAAGGTGGCTTTGTGGAGGAGGAGGAGGAGGAGGACCAACAGGAGCAGGCTTCCCAGGGGGCTAGTGGTGACCTTTTGGGGACCCCTGGTCTTGTACGTGGCTGGGGGGAGGAGACCGTGGATGATGCAGTCCTTGATAATGAGGAAGCGGAGATGGATAGCTCTGCATCCAACCTTGTGAGAATGGGGTCTTTCATGCTGTCATGCCTGTTGAAGGACCCCCGTATCAAGAGGCTTAAGGAGAAGGACCTGTACTGGGTCGCAACGCTACTAGACCCTCGGTACAAGCATAAAGTGGCAGAAATGTTACCAACATACCACAAGTCCGAAAAGATGCGGCATTTACAAACCAGCCTGCAAAACATGTTGTACAATGCTTTTAAGGGTGATGTCACTTCAGGAACTCATCAACATTCCAGGGGCAGAGGTGCCAGTAATCCTGCCACGAGCACACCTGCAAGGACAAAGCCCTGTGGCCGGTCTGTAACATCAGACATGCAAATGTTTTTCTGTCCAAGGCAGCGCCACAACCCTTCTGGATCCACCCTCAAAGAACGCCTCGACCGGCAGGTAGCGGACTACCTGGCATTAACTGCAGATATCGACACTCTGAGGAGCGATGAACCCCTGGACTACTGGGTGCGCAGGCTTGATCTGTGGCCAGAGCTGTCACAATTTGCCATGAACCTCTTGTCTTGCCCAGCCTCAAGTGTGCTCTCAGAAAGGACCTTCAGTGCAGCAGGAGGGATTGTAACTGAGAAGAGAACTCGCCTAGGTCACAAAAGTGTCGATTACCTGACCTTTATTAAAATGAATGAGGGGTGGATCTCGGAGGGTTACTGCACGCCGGAAGACTTGTTCTGACTTCTATGCAGCTGTCCTTCTCTTCAAGCCTCATGACTCCACACACAGCTGTCCTTTAGCGTCCTCCTCCCTCCGCCACCATTACAAACTAGGGTGCAAACCCTACTGGTTTAATTTTTTCTGGCCTCTGTGCTTCAGTGGCTGCAACCAAAAAAACTGGGCAAACAATGTCTACAAGGTCAACGTATGGCGAAAAATGACTATTTTCAGCATTTATATGGCATATTTTTTCTGGCAACTGTGCTTCAGTGGCTGCGTCCAAAAAAATGCATATTTTCTGCATTTATATGGCATAATTTTTCTGGCCTCTGTGCTTCAGTGGCTGCAACCAAAAAAATGCATATTTTCTGCATTTATATGGCATAATTTTTCTGGCCTCTGTGCTTCAGTGGCTGCAACCAAAAAAATGCATATTTTCTGCATTTATATGGCATAATTTTTCTGGCCTCTGTGCTTCAGTGGCTGCAACCAAAAAAATGCATATTTTGTCCATTTATATGGCATAATTTTTCTAGCCTCTGTGCTTCAGTGGCTGCAACCAAAAAAATGCATATTTTCTCCATTTATATGGCATAATTTTTCTGGCCTCTGTGCTTCAGTGGCTGCAACCAAAAAAATTTATATTTTCAGCATTTATATGGCATAACTTTTCTGTCAACTGTGCTTCAGTGGCTGCGACCAAAAAAATGCATATTTTCTGCATTTATATGGCATAATTTTTCTGGCCTCTGTGCTTCAGTGGCTGCAACCAAAAAAATTTATATTTTCAGCATTTATATGGCATCATTTTTCTGGCAACTGTGCTTCAGTGGCTGCGACCAAAAAAATGACTATTTTCAGCATTTATATGGCATATTTTTTCTGGCCTCTGTGCTTCAGTGGCTGCGGCCAAAAAAACTGGGCAAACAATGCCTACAAGGTCAACGACGTTGACCTTGTAGGCATTGTTTGCCCAGTTTTTTTGGCCGCAGCCACTGAAGCACAGAGGCCAGAAAAAATATGCCACATAAATGCTGAAAATAGTCATTTTTTGCCATACGTTGACTCAACGTATATGGCAAAAAATGACTATTTTCAGCATTTATATGGCATATTTTTTCTGGCAACTGTGCTTCAGTGGCTGCAACCAAAAAAACTGGGCAAACAATGTCTACAAGGTCAACGTATGGCGAAAAATTACTATTTTCAGCATTTATATGGCATATTTTTTCTGGCAACTGTGCTTCAGTGGCTGTGTCCAAAAAAACTGGGCAAACAATGTCTACAAGGTCAACGTATGGCGAAAAATTACTATTTTCAGCATTTATATGGCATATTTTTTCTGGCAACTGTGCTTCAGTGGCTGCGTCCAAAAAAACTGGGCAAACAATGCCTACAAGGTCAATGTATGGCAGTTGTTTAAAGAGAACAGTAGATTACTAGCCAGCAAAGCTACCTACATGTAAGCTAAAATGTCCCTCAAATCCCTGCAGACTTCTGTCCCTCCAATACAGAGCAGTATCAAGCAGATTACTAGCCAGCAAACTTACTATCATCTGTCCCTGAAATCACTAACAGCTCTCCCCCTACACTATCTCTTCCAAGCACACACAGGCAGATTTTTCAGATACATTTTTGCCCTTGATCCCCCTCTGGCATGCCACTGTCCAGGTCGTTGCACCCTTTAAACAACTTTAAAATCATTTTTCTGGCCAGAAATGTCTTTTTTAGATGTTAAAGTTCGCCTTCCCATTGAAGTCTATGGGGTTCGCGAACCGTTCGCGAACCGCTCGCATTTTTGCGCAAGTTCGCGAATATGTTCGCGAACTTTTTTTCCGACGTTCGCTACATCCCTAGCTGGAGTTACTTGGAGAGATATACAACCAACTAGATACTATGGGGCAGATTTACTAAGGGTTGAACATTTTTTACTCATTTGATTCGATCGAATCCCATCGAATTTGACCCATTCGATGGTCGAAGTACCCAAAAAAAACTTCGAAATTAGAATTTTTTTTATTCGAATCCTTCACTCGAGCTTAGTAAATCGGCCCCTATGACTGTGACAGTGGTTGTTTTATTGTGTTAAATGGTACAAAGTTTGCTACAGGTGTAGTCCCGTTTAGCAACCAGTTAACAGATAACCACCTATTTAAAAGCAAGTATGTTATTAGTCGCTATGGGTTCCGTCATCTGGACAAACTTTGTACATTTTATTATATATGGAGGTAACAGTATTATGACATTGCATTGAGAATAATCTTTTCCGATAAATATTTTTAAAAATATGGAAAATTCTCACTTAGTCATATGAAAAAGCAAAATCTACAACCTCCTAACTTAGATTATACTAATAATAAAATAAAAATTTCTTTCGTTTTGACTATATACTGTAGGAAAGTAAGTAAGACCAATGTTTTTCTGCTCATGACTGGGCACCCATGCAAAAACTGTTAAATCATCATACTATCTAAAGAGGGTGGTCATTTAATACAAAATGTGCAATTGTGCAGAACAGCAGTAACCTACAATAACCATTCAGCAGTTACCTTGTTTTTCAAGTCCTAGCTAGAAGATAAAAAAGTAATTTCTCATTGTAAATCCTTCAAATGGCCTCTCCATTTGCTACAATGGCAATCAAGGTACAATTGTGGGTCAAGCAATTATCTGCATCAATAAGGGGCAGATTTAGTAAGGGTCAAATTGAAAATTCGATTCAAATTTGATTTTTTGAAAAAAAAATTTATGGTCTTTTAACTGTCAGAATCGACTAGGTAATTATCCAAACTTGATTCAAGTTTTTTTAAAAATTCTAATTCGATTTTCATAATCTGAATTACTGTTTAAGTCAATGGGAGAGGTCCAGGGCTCAATTTGGAGATGTTTGCAACCTTTCAGAGAAAAAACAAGTTTGATAGAATTTGAATCAAATTTGATTCGGGTTTTCAGGTCATTTAAATTGTCAAGATTTTTAATAATTCAATTTTATTAATAATTTTTGCCAGGTGGAATTTCGAATTCATTCGAATTTAAAAGACTTAAAAAAATTAAAAATTCCATCGTTGATAAATGTGCCTCCCAGTGTTTCTGACTCATAAACACCTGAACCATGAGTGTACCATGTTGGTTCAGGTAATTGCCATTCAAATCAAGGATGGGACAGTGCTACATGTTTTTCCTACAATGCCCCGAGCTGGAAATTGCATGGGCAGTAAAGCATTCCAATTCACCCTGTGTGTCATTGCCCTTATGAACATTTTAACCTAATGTACAATAGTGAATAATACCCAAAGATTGTCAACATGAGAGGTCACACAGTATGTGGTCCTGTTCATTGTTTGCAGTAGATCTGGTGACACGTTTGATTCAGATGCATGTCTACATTATGTTTTTTTGACCAGTTTTAATTTCATACTGATACATGTCAAGTGATAACCCTACTGTTTTCTGTTTTCTCAAGGGTGAACCTGGAGTCATTGGTTCTAAAGGAGAGGTAACTTTTTATTAACTGAAATAAGAGCTGAACTTTGTCATGTGACTATTATTCCTGAGAATGGAATAAATCTACATATCAATGAGTTAACCCACTAATAATTAATTGGAGCCTTGGTAAATTGTATGCTTAAGCAAGGATAGCTGTACACATCAGAAGAAAAGAAGGCTCTTTTTAATTAAAGTAAAACTATACCCCCAAAATGAATACTTAAGCAACAGATAGTTTATTTAAAATTGAATGACATATTAAAGAATCTTACCAAACTGGAATATATATTTACATAAATATTGCCCTTTTACATCTCTTGCCTTGAACCACCATTTCGTGACTCTATCTGTGCTGCCTCAGAGATCACCTGACCAGAAATACTACAACACTAACTGTAACAGGAAGAAGTGAGGAAGCAAAAGGCAGAACTCTGTCTGTTAATTGGCTCATGTGACCTTACATGTGGTTTGTATGTGTACACAGTGAATCTTACGATCTCAGGGGGCGGCCCTTATTTTTTAAAATGGCAATTTTCTATTTATGATTACCCAATGGCACATACTACTAAAAAAGTATATTATTATGATAATGGTTCATTTACATGTAGTAGGGTTTTACACATGAGCTGTTTTACTCGGTATCTTTTAATAGAGACCTATATTGTTTGGGGGGTATAGTTTTCCTTTAAACACTGACAATGTCATATTGTGCATCACTTCATCTAGTGTGAACAGATTTAATTTTCTTGTGTGCAATTGAAGGGAATAAACAGATGAATAACCTTTGACCAGTTGAGGTGAATTTTCGAATGAAAAAATTCAAACTTCGAGCTATTTTTTGTGTAAAATTCGAATACCGAAATTTATCATGTACTGTCTCTTTAAAAATTTGACTTCGACCATTCGCCATCTAAAACTTGTCGAATTGCTGTTTTAGCATTTGGGGGACCACATAGAACCTATTTGGAGTCAATTGGTGGACTTTGAAAAATCAAAGGTTTTTTTTGGGGAAAAACTTTGAATCGAATTCGATCGTATGCGATATTACTTTGATTCGAATGATTCGAATTGGGCCGAATACGGACCTACAGTATTAGATCGAAAATGTACCGATTCTACCAAAAAAAACCTTTGACTTAATTTCAGTTGGTCTTTTTGGATTCGAATTTCTAAGTTTTTTCAATTTGAAATTTGACCCTTGATAAATATGTCCCTTAAGGTGGCCATACACGGATAGATCCGCTCGTTTGGCGATGTCGCCAAACGAGCGGATCTCCCTCCGATATGCCCACCTTCAAGGTGGGCAATATCGGGCAGATCCGATCGTGGGCCCTAGGGCCCAACGATCGGATCCTAGCTCTCACAAACGGGCGGTCGGATCGCGGGACCGCATCAACGAACAGATGCGGCCGCGATCCGACGGGATTTTTAACCCCATCCGATCGAGATCTGGCCGACTTTCGGCCAGATCTCGATCGGGGAAGCCCGTCGGGGGCCCCCATACACGGGCCAATAAGCTGCCGACACGGTCTGTCGGCAGCTTTTATCGGTCCGTGTATGGCCACCTTTAGTGTGCATTAGGGCAGTTAGATATTGAACTAATTACTAACATACAGCAGCCCTATATTAAGTTGGTACTATCCCTCTTTCTTTGAGGGTCTTGCCTTGACTTTGTGAGGAGGGCTAAAACTTAAGAGGCATAAAGCTGCACTAACTGAGAAAAAATGTTCTACGTATTCTGTTCCATTGTAAAACCATAGTAATGTTTTTAAAATAACTTAATAAAATGTCGTGGTTCTAAAATTCAGATATGTTGTAATATTAATGTTTCTTTTAGAAAGGAGAATCTGGTGAGCCTGGACATCGGGGATTAACTGGACCAAGAGGAGAGCCTGGCAATATAGGATTAATTGGTGCCCCTGGCCCCAGAGGTATGAGTGGTGAAAGAGGGATGTCGGGACTACCTGGACCAAAAGGACAGCAGGTAGATTATATAACTTTTTTGCTTCAAATACTACAGGGAGTCACTATGGTATTACAACTACAGTTCTTAAATAATTTTTTCCAGGGTAGAGAACAATCTGAAGAATTTATAAGGCAAATCTGCCTGGATGTTTTGAAAGGTATGTTAATACAATGTGTTACAGTAGTATGCTTGCAGTAAAATAACTAAACTAACATAATTCCATGTTAATTACAATACAGTCATATTGTTTTTTAATTGTAAATGTTCTTCAGTAGTCAAATCAGTTAAATCATATTACCTTAAGAGCCCTTTTCTGGAAAACCACAGGTTGCTATCATTTCAGGTAATATATCCTTTATCTGTATAAATAAGAAAACACAAAGAGAAAGATAAAGCAAAAATAATATAGAAAAAGAAAATTAATACTTTTTATTACTGTATTTGTTTCCTGACAGCTCATTTACCATACTTAATTCGGAATGATGTCCGCCAAAACTGTAATCAGTGTAAGACTCAGGAAGGGTCACCTGGACTCCCCGGTGCCCCAGGGCCAGGAGGCCCAGAAGGTCCAAGAGGTCACCCTGGATTACCAGGAAGAAATGGTTTTTCTGGTCTTGTGGGGCAACCAGGTGTTCCAGGTATCCCAGGAATTAAAGGTAGGTTTTACGCTAACACAAAGTCATATTGTTGTATGCTTTAGCCTTTGACCTTCTGGAGCTTAATATTTAGATGTTCAAAACCAACATACACAAAAGTACATATAATTGCCCTTTCAGTCAGAAAGTACTCATGTGAGCATTACAACATGTGCATTCAAAGTGTGTGCTAATAAACATTGTGCAGAATTAAATACCTAAAACTTTATATAAAAGGAACATGCAATACCAATAAGTAAAAAAGCAATATCAAAATATAATGAGTAGAAAGAAGTCACATGGAAAGTTAAGAGAAGTGGACAATAAAAATACAGACAAACACATGGAGAAGGACATTAATATCACATAGTAATGTAGGGGACCAGGAAAGTCCTTCCCCTGTTTTTCTGTCTTTGACATCATCCAGCTCAGTTACAGGCTGGAGAGCCATCCGATTGGTAGGGCGCCCCAGTGCATCCTTGGTAGAGAGGGTGTGCCTGACTTTGGAGTCAAATGTACGGGATCTCCAACAGAGCTTAACAGAGCCAGAACCAGTTGGTGTGTCCAGTGTAGAGATGCTGCTGCATCACTAAAAGTACAGAGAGAGACCATCCTTTTCCCTGCCAAGCTGCTAGAGACTCAGGAGGTGAAGAGTGCCATTGGTGAGATTGATCGTGCTGCAGAGCTGCCTGTAATCTCCAGTGTGACTGCCTCTGAGAGCACCCCAGGGAGTGAGCCACCCAAGGGAGGATACTGGCAAGGATACAAGTGTGGGGCCCCGATTTGTGGACAAGTCTTGTGCATTTACCTGCTGTGTGGGAGCGGCTGCTAAGTTCCAAAGGCAGAGGTACTTTTGGGAAAGGTAGGCGTACCTGGGGTATAACAGCTCTTGGGAAGGGACATTCCATTTGATCTAAACTGTGTGGTTATTAACCCCTTCCAGAGGATTGGGACTTTGATAAAAAAGGACTGTGTTGGAGAAACAGTCAGGTACCTAATAGTGAGTTAGGTAGGTCCCACGTGTTCCAAGTGCAGGAATGCATTGTGTATTAGATTGCCCAAGATCTTTTACTACTGTTTAAAATAAAGTTTATATTTGTTTCATTTGCAAACGGTGTGTTTTATTTTTCCTAGTGGAATCCCCCTGAGGTGTGCTCTGTAAATCCCAGTTTCCAGTACTTTTCATATGCAAAAGGGACTCAGGGCCCCTTGATTGCCATGGGTTAATTGCTATAGATATAATGATAGTGATTTTAGAATAGAGGAATATTGCATTTACATTTACTTTTACAATAACTATGAAGCTATTTTAAACTTTGCAGTTTTGTCAGCGAATGCTAACTAATCACTATAACGTTACAGTTATATATTTTTTTATTTTCATGTCCTCCACTATTCATTTTCCATTTTCCAACTGCTCCCTGGTTCTAAGGCAATTAGGAATATGTGATGCAGGCAACATAATAAGTTCATTTCTAACTGAAAACCCTCATTTGTTAGTTATTTTCTCCTGTCCAACAAAAGGGCTTTGATGATCAATTTCTGGAGCTTAATTTAGAGTAGGTTTCAGCTGTATTTTCATTTTACAAAATTTGGATCTCAGTTCACATAGTTAGTAAATATTAATACTGCTATTTATTTTTAGAAAATAAACTTGCTGCTCATTTATGCATCTATAGCCAATGCCTGCTAAGCACTGCTGACAAATAATAGTTTATATCAACAATTGTTTTTCACTCCATACTCTGCTCATTTTATTGTCGTTTAGAAGATGATGATCTGCTTTTGATCATACAGCAGTTCCGACTTTAAGGTAGAGTAATAGCTATGGTACACTGATAAGATTTTTTTATCTGATGACCAGATGAGTCTTTACATTTTTTAAAAAAAGCATAGAAAAAGGAAAATCTGGGACCAAATGATTTCTGACTTTGGATACTAGAGATGTCGCGAACTGTTCGCCGGCGAACTTGTTCGCGCGAACATCGGGTGTTCGCGCTCGCCGGAAGTTCGCGAACGTCGCGCGACGTTCGCCATTTTGGGTTCGCCATTGTTGGCGCTTTTTTTTGCCCTCTCACCCCAGACCAGCAGGTACATGGCAGCCAATCAGGAAGCTCTCCCTTGGACCACTCCCCTTCCCTATAAAAACCGAAGCCCTGCAGCTTTTTTTCACTCTGCCTGTGTGTGCTGAAGAGATAGTGTAGGGAGAGAGCTGCTGCCTGTTAGTGATTTCAGGGACAGTTGAAAGTTTGCTGGCTAGTAATCGTTTTGATACTGCTCTGTTATTGGAGGGACAGAAGTCTGCAGGGGTTTGAGGGACATTTAAGCTTAGGTAGCTTTGCTGGCTAGTAATCTACCTTCTACTGCAGTGCTCTGTATGTAGCTGCAGTGGGCAGCTGTCCTGCTTCTGATCTCATCTGCTGACTGCTGCAATAGCAATAGTCCTTGTAAGGACTGCTTTTATTTATTTTTTTGTTGTTTTACTACTACTACTACTACTACTACTACTACTACTACTACTACTACTATAAGAGCCCAGTGCTATTAGTCTAGCAGTGTTGGGGAGTGGGACTGGTGTGCTAATCTGCTGCTCCTAGTAGTTCAGCAGCACCAACTTTAATTTTTTTTTTTTAATATTCATTCTTTTTTTATTTAACTTTTTTTTTATTTTACTACCGCTGTAGTAGTGTATAAGTTGACCTTTTAGGCATTATTTGCCCTGTAGGCATTTTTTGCCCAGTGTGTTATTCAACCAACTGCTATCTAGCTGTGTGCCCGTGTTCACATTCTGTCTAAATATCCATAATATTACCGTCTCCAGAAAAAACACCGGAGTGACTTTTTTCAAGCAGCCATAATAAATTTTACGTAATCCGTATCCATCGCTGTAGTAGTGTATAAGTTGACCTTTTAGGCATTATTTGCCCTGTAGGCATTTTTTGCCCAGTGTGTTATTCAACCAACTGCTATCTAGCTGTGTGCCCGTGTTCACATTCTGTCTAAATATCCATAATATTACCGTCTCCAGAAAAAACACCGGAGTGACTTTTTTCAAGCAGCCATAATAAATTTTACGTAATCCGTATCCATCGCTGTAGTAGTGTATAAGTTGACCTTTTAGGCATTATTTGCCCTGTAGGCATTTTTTGCCCAGTGTGTTATTCAACCAACTGCTATCTAGCTGTGTGCCCGTGTTCACATTCTGTCTAAATATCCATAATATTACCGTCTCCAGAAAAAACACCGGAGTGACTTTTTTCAAGCAGCCATAATAAATTTTACGTAATCCGTATCCATCGCTGTAGTAGTGTATAAGTTGACCTTTTAGGCATTATTTGCCCTGTAGGCATTTTTTGCCCAGTGTGTTATTCAACCAACTGCTATCTAGCTGTGTGCCCGTGTTCACATTCTGTCTAAATATCCATAATATTACCGTCTCCAGAAAAAACACCGGAGTGACTTTTTTCAAGCAGCCATAATAAATTTTACGTAATCCGTATCCATCGCTGTAGTAGTGTATAAGTTGACCTTTTAGGCATTATTTGCCCTGTAGGCATTTTTTGCCCAGTGTGTTATTCAACCAACTGCTATCTAGCTGTGTGCCCGTGTTCACATTCTGTCTAAATATCCATAATATTACCGTCTCCAGAAAAAACACCGGAGTGACTTTTTTCAAGCAGCCATAATAAATTTTACGTAATCCGTATCCCTCGCTGTAGTAGTGTATAAGTTGACCTTGTAGGCATTATTTGCCCTGTAGGCATTTTTTGCCCAGTGTGTTATTCAACCAACTGCTATCTAGCTGTGTGCCCGTGTTCACATTCTGTCTAAATATCCATAATATTACCGTCTCCAGAAAAAACACCGGAGTGACTTTTTTTCAAGCAGCATTCTTATATTTTACGTAATCCGTATCCACCGCTGTGTATACGTTGACCTTGTAGGCATTATTTGCCCTGTAGGCATTTTTTGCCCAGTGTGTTATTCAACCAACTGCTATCTAGCTGTGTGCCCGTGTTCACATTCTGTCTAAATATCCATAATATTACCGTCTCCAGAAAAAACACCGGAGTGACTTTTTTTCAAGCAGCATTCTTATATTTTACGTAATCCGTATCCACCGCTGTGTATACGTTGACCTTGTAGGCATTATTTGCCCTGTAGGCATTTTTTGCCCAGTGTGTTATTCAACCAACTGCTATCTAGCTGTGTGACCGTGTTCACATTCTGTCTAAATATCCATAATATTACCGTCTCCAGAAAAAACACCGGAGTGACTTTTTTTCAAGCAGCATTCTTATATTTTACGTAATCCGTATCCACCGCTGTGTATACGTTGACCTTGTAGGCATTATTTGCACAGTGTTTTCTTCAAACCGCCATCTAGCTGTGTGAGCTTGTTCACATTTTGTCTAAATATTGATAATATTATCGTCTCTAGAAAAACCACTTGAGTTACTTTTTTTCAAGCAGCATTCATATATTTTACGTAATCCGTATCCACCGCTGTAGTAGTGTATACGTTGATCTTGTAGGCATTATTTGCACACTGTTTTCTTCAAACTGCCATCTAGCTGTGTGTATTATCGTTTCCAGAAAAACCAACTGAGTTTTTGTTGTTGTTGTTTTTTTAAAAATAATGCCAGGCAAAGGCAGGCCGCCACGCAGAGGCCGTGCTAGGGGCCGTGCTGCTATGCAATCCTGTGGCCCTAGCAAATTGCCCAGTTTTAAAAAGCCAATGACCCTGAACTCCCAAAATGCTGAAGAGGTAGTTGACTGGCTTACACAGCACACCCCATCCTCTACCGTTTCTAACTTTACCACAACATCCTCCTCATCCTCCACTGCTATGGCCACCCCACGTAACACTTCCTCCACCACCGGTGCCCCATCTTCACTGGAGTCAGAGGAGTTATTTTCCCATGAGTTTCTTGAACTGAGTAATGCGCAACCATTATTGGCAGAAGAAGATGAAGGAGATGAGGACGTTACACCAGATTTAATTCTGGCAGAGAACACGACAGAGATGGACATAATGATGAGTGATGAGGAGGAGGAGGAGGTCCCCGCTGCTGCTTCCTTCTGTGATGTGTCAGAAGAAATTGATGCATCTGAGGAGAATGATGATGAGGAGATTGATGTTTTGTGGGTGCCTAGTAGAAGAGAGCAAGAGGAGGGTAGTTCAGATGGAGAGACGGAGAGTCAGAGAGGCAGTAGGAGAATAAGACTTAGAAGAAGCAGGGAGGCCAGCCCGCAGGGATCAGTAGGGCAACAACATGTATCGGCACCTGTGTTCAGCCGGCCAACGCACCCGCCATTGCCGCCAATGCCGCCAACTTCTACTGTTACCGCCAGATCGCACACTTCCAAAAAGTCAGCAGTGTGGGATTTTTTTAATGTGTGTGCCTCTGACAAAAGCATTGTAATTTGCAATGAGTGCAGTCAGAAACTGAGCCTTGGTAAGCCCAACAGCCACATAGGTACAACTTCTATGCGAAGGCACATGAGCGGCAAGCACAAAGCACTTTGGGAGCAACACCTCAAAGGCAACAGGCAAACTAAAAGTCACACTCCTTCTGGTCCAGCATCTTACTGCTCTACCTCTGCTCTCCTTGACCCATCTGAACCACCCTCCACTCCGCCTTCCACCTTGACCACCTGTTCCCATTCCCAGTCATCTGCCACCAGCCAAGTTTCTGTGAAGGCCATGTTTGAGCGTAAGAAGCCAATGTCTGACTGTCACCCCCTTGCCCGGCGTCTGACAGCTGGCTTGTCTGCACTCTTAGCCCGCCAGCTTTTACCATACCAGCTGGTGGACTCTGAGGCCTTCCGCAAATTTGTAGCAATTGGGACACCGCAGTGGAAGGTACCCAGCCGCAATTTTTTTTCTAAAAAGGGAATACCACACCTGTACCAACATGTGCAGAGCCAAGTTACCGCATCTCTGTCACTTAGTGTTGGGCCAAAGGTCCATATGACTACTGACGCATGGTCCTCCAAGCATGGTCAGGGCAGGTATGTCACCTACACTGCCCACTGGGTGAACTTGGTAATGGCTGGGAATGGGAAGCAGGGAATGGGTAGCTCAACAACAACAACAACAGTGGAGTTGGTGTCACCGCCACGGATTGCACGCGGTTCTGCCACCACCTCTACTCCTCCATCGCTCTCTACCTCGTCTTCTTCCTCTTCTTCTTCTTACTCTGCTGCTGGGTCCTCCTTCTCCTCCTCCACACCTGTGCACCCCCAGCTCCCCCTAGGCTATTCGACGTGCCAGGTACGCCGTTGTCACGCTGTCTTGGGGATGACGTGCCTGGAAAGCAAAAACCATACCGGATCTGTACTCCTGTCATCTCTGCAGTCACAGGCCGATCGGTGGCTGACCCCACACCAACTGCAGATCGGAAAAGTGGTGTGTGACAATGGAAGCAATCTGTTGGCAGCGTTGAGACTGGGAAATTTAACACATGTGCCCTGCATGGCACATGTGTTAAATTTAATAGTCCAACGTTTTGTCTCCAAGTACCCAGGATTCCAGGACGTTCTCACCCAGTCCAGAAAGGTGTCGGCCCATTTCAGACGTTCCTACACAGCCATGGCACGCCTTGCTGACATTCAGCAGCGCTACAACATGCCAGTCAGGCGTTTGATTTCTGACAGCCAGACTCGCTGGAATTCAACGCTCCTTATGTTGGAACGTCTGCTGCAACAACAAAGGGCCGTCAACGAGTACCTTTTTGAACTGGGTGGTAGGACTGGATCTGCAGAGCTGGGGATTTTTTTCCCCCGTTACTGGGTGCTTATGCGCGATGCCTGCAGGCTCATGCGACCTTTTGAAGAGGTGACAAATATGGTCAGTCGCACCGAAGGCACCATCAGCGACCTAATACCCTTCGCTTTCTTCCTGGAGCGTGCCGTGCGACGAGTGACAGATGAGGCTGTAGACCAGCGTGACGAGGAGCTGGAAGCGCACGATTTATGGTCGCAATCACCAGAACGAACCCAGGCACCTGCTGCAACGCAGGGAGAGGTGCCAGAAGTGGAGTCAGAGGAGGAAGGTGGCTTTGTGGAGGAGGAGGAGGAGGACCAACAGGAGCAGGCTTCCCAGGGGGCTAGTGGTGACCTTTTGGGGACCCCTGGTCTTGTACGTGGCTGGGGGGAGGAGACCGTGGATGATGCAGTCCTTGATAATGAGGAAGCGGAGATGGATAGCTCTGCATCCAACCTTGTGAGAATGGGGTCTTTCATGCTGGCATGCCTGTTGAAGGACCCCCGTATCAAGAGGCTTAAGGAGAAGGACCTGTACTGGGTCGCAACGCTACTAGACCCTCGGTACAAGCATAAAGTGTCAGAAATGTTACCAACATACCACAAGTCCGAAAAGATGCGGCATTTACAAACCAGCCTGCAAAACATGTTGTACAATGCTTTTAAGGGTGATGTCACTTCAGGAACTCATCAACATTCCAGGGGCAGAGGTGCCAGTAATCCTGCCACGAGCACACCTGCAAGGACAAAGCCCTTTGGCCGGTCTGTAACGTCAGACATGCAAATGTTTTTCTGTCCAAGGCAGCGCCACAACCCTTCGGGATCCACCCTCAAAGAACGCCTCGACCGGCAGGTAGCGGACTACCTGGCATTAACTGCAGATATCGACACTCTGAGGAGCGATGAACCCCTGGACTACTGGGTGCGCAGGCTTGATCTGTGGCCAGAGCTGTCACAATTTGCCATGAACCTCTTGTCTTGCCCAGCCTCAAGTGTGCTCTCAGAAAGGACCTTCAGTGCAGCAGGAGGGATTGTAACTGAGAAGAGAACTCGCCTAGGTCACAAAAGTGTCGATTACCTGACCTTTATTAAAATGAATGAGGGGTGGATCTCGGAGGGTTACTGCACGCCGGAAGACTTGTTCTGACTTCTATGCAGCTGTCCTTCTCTTCAAGCCTCATGACTCCACACACAGCTGTCCTTTAGCGTCCTCCTCCCTCCGCCACCGTTACAAACTAGGGTGCAAACCCTACTGGTTTAATTTTTTCTGGCCTCTGTGCTTCAGTGGCTGCAACCAAAAAAACTGGGCAAACAATGTCTACAAGGTCAACGTATGGCGAAAAATGACTATTTTCAGCATTTATATGGCATATTTTTTCTGGCAACTGTGCTTCAGTGGCTGCGTCCAAAAAAATGCATATTTTCTGCATTTATATGGCATAATTTTTCTGGCCTCTGTGCTTCAGTGGCTGCAACCAAAAAAATGCATATTTTCTGCATTTATATGGCATAATTTTTCTGGCCTCTGTGCTTCAGTGGCTGCAACCAAAAAAATGCATATTTTCTGCATTTATATGGCATAATTTTTCTGGCCTCTGTGCTTCAGTGGCTGCAACCAAAAAAATGCATATTTTCTGCATTTATATGGCATAATTTTTCTGGCCTCTGTGCTTCAGTGGCTGCAACCAAAAAAATGCATATTTTCTGCATTTATATGGCATAATTTTTCTGGCCTCTGTGCTTCAGTGGCTGCAACCAAAAAAATTTATATTTTCAGCATTTATATGGCATAATTTTTCTGGCAACTGTGCTTCAGTGGCTGCGACCAAAAAAATGACTATTTTCAGCATTTCTATGGCATATTTTTTCTGGCCTCTGTGCTTGAGTGGCTGCGGCCAAAAAAACTGGGCAAACAATGCCTACAAGGTCAACGTCGTTGACCTTGTAGGCATTGTTTGCCCAGTTTTTTTGGCCGCAGCCACTCAAGCACAGAGGCCAGAAAAAATATGCCATAGAAATGCTGAAAATAGTCATTTTTTGCCATACCTTGACTCAACGTATATGGCAAAAAATTACTATTTTCAGCATTTATATGGCATATTTTTTCTGGCAACTGTGCTTCAGTGGCTGCGACCAAGAAAACTGGGCAAACAATGCCTACAAGGTCAACGTATGGCAAAAAATGACTATTTTCAGCATTTATATGGCATATTTTTTCTGGCCTCTGTGCTTCAGTGGCTGCAACCAAAAAAATTTATATTTTCAGCATTTATATGGCATAATTTTTCTGGCCTCTGTGCTTCAGTGGCTGCAACCAAAAAAATTTATATTTTCAGCATTTATATGGCATATTTTTTCTGGCAACTGTGCTTCAGTGGCTGCGTCCAAAAAAACTGGGCAAACAATGTCTACAAGGTCAACGTATGGCGAAAAATGACTATTTTCAGCATTTATATGGCATAATTTTTCTGGCCTCTGTGCTTCAGTGGCTGCAACCAAAAAAATTTATATTTTCAGCATTTATATGGCATATTTTTTCTGGCAACTGTGCTTCAGTGGCTGCGTCCAAAAAAACTGGGCAAACAATGTCTACAAGGTCAACGTATGGCGAAAAATGACTATTTTCAGCATTTATATGGCATATTTTTTCTGGCAACTGTGCTTCAGTGGCTGCGTCCAAAAAAACTGGGCAAACAATGCCTACAAGGTCAACGTATGGCAGTTGTTTAAAGAGAACAGTAGATTACTAGCCAGCAAAGCTACCTAAGCTAAAATGTCCCTCAAATCCCTGCAGACTTCTGTCCCTCCAATACAGAGCAGTATCACGCAGATTACTAGCCAGCAAACTTACTATCATCTGTCCCTGAAATCACTAACAGCTCTCGCCCTACACTATCTCTTCCAAGCACACACAGGCAGATTTTTCAGATACATTTTTGCCCTTGATCCCCCTCTGGCATGCCACTGTCCAGGTCGTTGCACCCTTTAAACAACTTTAAAATCATTTTTCTGGCCAGAAATGTCTTTTGTAGATGTTAAAGTTCGCCTTCCCATTGAAGTCTATGGGGTTCGCGAACCGTTCGCGAACCGCTCGCAATTTTGCGCAAGTTCGCGAATATGTTCGCGAACTTTTTTTCCGACGTTCGCTACATCCCTATTGGATACACAGTCTTTGTGCATAATAATTGAAATGCCTTCCATAATGTTGTTCCTCCTGATGAAAACAGATAAAGCTCTTGACCACTTTTCGTTTAAACATACAATTGATTAATTTATTCATTATCTGTAATAAGCATAAATGCAGTACTGTATATATCAGGTATAAGGTATGAATTCCTGTACTAAGAATGAAGGTTCCATGCTTTAGGAAGAGGCTTAACAGAATTAATGCAACAAAACATGAATTGCAATGGTGAACTGGGTCTTCAGCAATGCCATTAAATTTAACATATTAATTTAACATAGGCTGTGCAATTGAAACCCCAGCTTGCATTCTGCATTGTAGCCTTAGAGCAGCTTGGCTAATATCAGACTGTTGATCGATAAGGCCAAGAAAACATTCTTCCACTTTGCAGAAAAACGTGGCAACATTGTGTATGGACTTTCCTTCTACCCTCTCTTTTAAAAGTTTGATTTCTTTTTATGTTACAGTTTCCCAATACTAAAATGGCTGTTTTTAAATCTAGGACTTCCAGGTAAACCAGGTGCAAAGGGAAATAAAGGTGACAGTGAGCCAGGACCACAAGGTGCCCCAGGTGTTCCAGGTAATATATAAACTCTGGTGCTTTGTCATAACTAACAAACTACAATTCAATTCCACTTTGTCAATAGCTTTTGATCGTCAGAGGAGTCAACCATGAAAATGACAAGGCTAAAAGATAGAAAATGGTGCAACAAAATTAGCATAGGGGGTTGTGGTCATGTGAAAACACTGGTTTAGCTTTTAGACCTAACCAGTGGTCCTTTTTCATGATGAAATTACTCACTTAAAATTGATGGGATGTGCGAGGGAGGGCTCCGAAACCAGGTTACTCCAAGGTAGTTAACATGTATTTATCCTTTAATTTAAGTCACCACATGGAGCATACATGGTAGCAATAGTAAGGATGGCTGCTTGTGAATCTACCTAACACAATATGCCAGACATCTTTTTTTGGTTATTTTGGTAACCTGACCAAGAGGAAGAATGATTTTTAACTTTTGAAATTAAGTGATCAATGTCTTTCTTTTGTTTGGTCTTTAATATATTTGTTTGAAATTACTGTTCTGCCTTATGCAAGCCCATATACATAGATTAAAATTACTGTAAGGTACTTTCAGCTTCCTTTTTTATGATTCCTTCCTTCCTTCTTCTCCCTTTTTTAAACTTTATATGTATTAATTTTCTTATGTCTCTATCAATAACAAAGAGACTTTACACATGTTCCCTATCCCAGATACACAGACAAACTATAGATAAAGGTGTTATGTTGGTTGACAAGTTTGCCCTTGTAACATTGATTTGCGACAGTGTCCTCCTTTGCTTGACTGACATTTTTTTTTTGTGACAAGCAAAAGGACATGAACAGAGTGATATGTGCTGCCACCTATAGGCAACGCAAGACATGCAAAGCAGTTAAGATGGATATTATCTAATAATTGTTCTGTAGAGTTGTATATTAATATTTTTTTTAAATGCACAAAGTGTATCCTATAACATGTATTGCTATTGACATGTGGAGCAGAACAGCGGATTCTACCAACTTAATATGACTTTGTGTTGATCTAAGCTATGAAGTGATCATTTAGCTTTAAATTTAGTCATTTATACTACTAAGAATATACTAAAAAGATTCCTACAACATTGGATTCTGTAGGATGGTTTAGCATCAATACTATTTTTAAAAAAGTTATGACTAGAAAGGTAGAATAATATTATGAATCCTTAATTATACATTCTCACCTATTTAAGGACCTGTAGGCCTACCTGGCATAGGTAAAGATGGACAAACTGGACCACCGGGACCTCCTGGTAGAGAAGGAGATCGTGGGCCTCATGGAGCTCAAGGTCCCCCTGGTGATGCAGGAATTTGTGATCCATCTTTGTGTTATGGTGCAGTCATGAGAAGAGATCCATTTAGAAAAGGACCAAATTATTAGTGAATATCAGAAGAAGCAAAACTATGTGTTTTTTAGTCTTTTATGCCTCAGGAAATGTACTAGTTGTCAATTAAAAAGGAACACAAGTACCTCTGTTTTTGTAAATGAATTGTCTGCTTTTTAAGGAAAAACTGTCTTTAAATTTGAAATAATATTTCTCAATTAAAAGTATATGTCTTTTTACATTGATGTCCTTAATATGTACCTGTATTTATCTATCTGTAAATTTTACAGATGTAATTAACTGTGAAATTGTTTCACAAAATGCTTCATTACATGATCTGTGCAATTGGATTTCATGGAATGATAATGCCAACATGTATTGTGGTTTTGATTATTTGTAAATGATTAAAAGGGATAGTTCACTTTTAAATTCAAACATGTTGTAGACCAGTGCTGTCCAACTTCTGTGGTACCAAGGGCCAACATTTTACTGGCCCATGTGGTGGAGAGCCGATAATATAAGTCAGTGTTGGCCACTCCCCCTTTTAAACCACACCCACTGCAAACCACACCCATGTTACCACAAGAACTTTTAAGATCATATCCACATTAACATTGGTAGCACACCAAAAAACCAAATGTTTGGTGCTCACTGCAGGGAAATCCCTCATCACTCATATGTGAAAAATTGAAGTCATGTTAAAACATACCCTTAGATTCATATGCCTCATCCTCCCCTATGGATAATACAACAACCCCCCAACACATGATTAAACACCTTAGGGGCCCTTATCAACAATTTCCAAATTCTAACAAACCCCTAACAGGCCTACAGGTAGAGTAGGGCAAGCAGAGAATGGCACACACAAGCAGCACTGGGCAAGCAGAGAATGGCACACACAAGCAGCACTGGGCAAGCAGAGAATGGCACACACAAGCAGCACTGGGCAAGCAGAGAATGGCACACACAAACAGCACTGGCAAAGCAGAGAATGGCACACACAAACAGCACTGGCAAAGCAGAGAATGGCACACACAAGCAGCACTGAGTAAGCAGAGAATGGCACACACAAGCAGCACTGGGGAAGCACAGAATGGCACACCCAAGCAGCACTGAGTAAGCAGAGAATGGCACACACAGGGAGGGAAGGCAAAACAGAGCAGGAGACAGGGAAACCTTTCATTCTAATATGTACTACATACAGCGATACAGTGCTGGTGCCCCATTAGCATTTTGAATAAGGTGTGAACAGGTGAACAATGTGGGCAGTTTCAGTCTGGATCTCAGGTGTGAAGAGTACAGGGCTATATGGGTGTGAACAATACAGGGGATTAGTCTGAATTTGAGGTTTAAACAATGCAAGGGCTAGGTAATCTCTGTAGTGATACCTTTTAAATCTTACATATGGTAAACAGACACAGCATGTAGGGGGCCACAGAAGGGGGGGTTGCAGGCCGCCAGTTGAACAGCCCTGTTTTAGACAATAGTATTCTAAGACAACATGGAAATTAATCCTTGGGGATCATTTCTAAACTTCGTTCAAGGCACATTGATTTGCAAAGTGAATATATTCGCCCTGTGCATGGTAATATTTATAAAGATGAATACGTGTGGTGCAAACAGAATTGCAATTTTTTTTAACAATGCGAATGTCTAAAAGAGCTTTTTAAATATGTCTAAAATTGCAAATTGCGAATATTTATGTGCACACTCTGTGATTGAATTACACCACAACTTTGGTGGCAGAGAAAATATTTGCAAAACAGTTTTGCAAAGTGCAAATTTAAGTTACTGTCAACGCTATGTTCGCGCACAACAACCTTGCACATTGGGTGCTCTTGCGCAAACTCCCGTCTCATTTGCACAACCTTTGCAAAAATGTATTCACAATGCGAATTCGCAAAAAACAGAAAGACAGGCAGAGAAGTGTAATACATTAGAGTTCAGGAAAAAACATGGGCAATACAATCATTTGCGAAAAATACGCACTACATGAACTTTATAAATGACCCCCCTTGTGTTTTTATCTTTTGTCTTTTTAAAAATAAATAAGGTACAGGCATAGGCTCTATTATCTGGAATGCTCGATACTAAAACTATAGGGGGGTATTTATTAAAACTCTTTTTTTTTATTTTAATTCAAAACAAATTCGACCAAACTCCTAACCATGAATGCCCTTAATTTACTAAAAAATCAAAACTAAAAAAGCATGTTTGACAATTTTCTAATTTGTCACTTGAAAACCACAACTTTATTGGATTGTCGCACAAAAACCAGAGTCAAAATGCCCAAAAAACTTGAAGAACATGAAGGCAAGAAACATCTTCCAATTGGAAAAGGTACATCTGCCATTGACTTCTAGATGACTTCGACAGGTTTTAGCTGGAGTATTTTTGGATTCCAATTTGTCGTATAATAAATCCCAAAAAGTTGTGTTTTTTTCCCTGCAACTTTTTTGGATTTTTTACAACAAAAAGTCCAAACAGAAGAATTTGACTTTTAATAAATGTGCCCTATAATATTGAATAAACCCCATAGGATTTTTTTGCCACCCATATAGATTTATACATTTTAGTTACCATCCAGAGCAAGGTACAGTTTTATTTGTGCAGAAATAAAAATGTAAATTAGAATTATTGTCTTAAAATCAACTTAATGGGAGATGACAATCCTCTAATTTGTAGCTTTCTGGATATTGCTTTCCAGATAAGGGATCTTATACCTGTGTACCTTTTTTTCTACAATCTTTAAACTGTTATCTAGTTGCTAGGGCTTAATTACACCAGCAATCATGCAGTAGTTGCAAAGTTAGAATGAAAAATGAATGAGGGCCCGAGCAGAAAAAAATACTCATAAAAATTATAAGAATACCAATGAAATTGAAGCCTGATGGTTAATTTGTTTTTTCATTACATATATATATATATATATATATATATATATATATATATATATATATATATATATATATACAGATGAAGCCACTTGGATTTGTGAGTTAAATGCGTCATGACTCAGGGGTAATTGAAGAAACTGTGTTATCTTAAGTCATCTTAACTCATTTAATGCATTTAACCTTTTCCAAGGTGAATGCTTTAATTAGATGGGATGTTGTGACGCAGTTTTCTGTGTTAAATGAGATAAATGGGATATCTGTGTTTAGTTATTCTGTGTCAAACAGACAAACCAAAGTGGCTGCATCTGTATATATATATATATATATATATATATATATATATATATATATATATGAACAATATATATTCCATTTGTTAGTCACAGAACAGCATCAGAATTCCCTTCTAATGTGAATCTATGAATTTTTAATTATGCGTCTTACATGGTATAGCATTTTTTGTCAATGAAAATGTTATAAACACAATTTTTTTATGTTTAAAGATATGAAAGGCAATATTGACAGTTGCAACTGCTTAGCTATGCCAGAATCAGCCTTTACGAACATCGATTTTCCTTGACGTTTTGTTAGACCTTTCGGATATGTTTTAAATATTGTATGGGCAGGGCAATGTTGGCTCCAATAACTGTACTGCCAAAATGTATGGTAATTGTTGCTTTAAGTCTTATTACATATGTATATTTATAACCACTGCAATTGACATATTTTAAGAACTTTTAAAGTAATTTTGTTAAGTTGATAGTTGCTACCTGTACCTTCTCCTTAGAAATAATAAATAAATCGTTTCATTTTGTTAAGTTGATAGTTGCTACTTGTACCTTTCCTTAGAAATAATAAATAGTTTCAAGTCCATGCTGCCTATGAGTTCAATATGGTTTACAGTTACTACTTTTTTTTAAGTATGTTTAAAACAGTACTTGTCAAATAAACAGGGGTGGATACAATGTTATGTCATTGTGGCCTAAATTATAATTTCAATTCAAAAGTTCATATATTAATATTTTATTGCATAATTTGATTTACCCTAGTCTTTCTTTCTATCAGTAAGTTTCATGTTGTAATAACGATCTTACTATCAATACTATCTTTCCTTGAATTCTATATCTTGTCATGGTGCTTGTGGCTGTACCTTCTTGAAGAATTAAATAACTTTAATATAATATATAATATTTAATTAATATAACTTTAAATAATAAAGCAGTCTTTGTAGCCAATGCTCTCATATGTCAGACACGTGCAGGTACATTTATCAAGGGCTGAATTTTCAAATTTTCAGTTTTTTTAAACTCCCTTAAATTTAATTTAATTCGAAAGTCGATTAGGGGAAATTAATTTTTAATGTCAGGAAGGCTACAAACATCTCCAAATTGATCCCTGAACCTCTCCCATTGACTTATACGTGAATTCAGCAGGTTTTAGGAGGCTAATAGTCAAATTCAAATTCTTAAAGGGCTAGACTATACAGATGAAGCCACTTGGATTTGTGAGTTAAATGCGTCATGACTCAGGGGTAATTGAAGAAACTGTGTTATCTTAAGTCATCTTAACTCATTTAATGCATTTAACCTTTTCATTAGCATACCAAAGCTCCATTGTTCACAATGGTGAATGCTGTAATTAGATGGGATGTTGTGACGCAGTTTTCTGTGTTAAATGAGATAAATGGGATATCTGTGTTTAGTTATTCTGTGTCAAACAGACAAACCAAGGTGGCTGCATCTGTAAGTCTCGAAAATCAAATTCCAATTTTTTAAAAAGCTCAAATCGAGTTAGGATAATTCCCTAGTCGAATATGACACTTTTGGCCATAAAAAAAAATCAAAACTTTGATTTGGAATTTTCAATTTGACTCTTAATAAATCTGCCCCTTAGTAACTGGCCTTTATAAAGACTTCATTAGTTGCCTTGTGTTGCTCTTGATGTTCTATATTCTTTTATATTTGACTCATAATGCTAATTGGAAATTAAGGGAAGTATTCCACTTATCCCTAGTACAGATGTAAGTTTTAATAAAGTCTGTTTTAGAACTCTAATCTACTATTAAATGACCCCCAACAATTGTTTTGTTCTTCTAGCCACCCTTTGTTCAAACCATATTGTATTTAGTTTAGTATAAGGTCAGGGCAGTACTCTCTATGTTACCCTGCAAACCTTCCATAAAAAAACTTGAGTGCGTCTTTATTATTATTTCTTCTTTCAAGGAGTCAGAACAAGGTCTACACAGCACAACGAGCCTGTTGTAAGTCACCAGACACTTACCACATATACAGTATAACTCTTAAATCTGAATAACAAAAATTACTGTATTATATACAAAACATCCCACATAGTTTGGAATGTTGTGGATGGAAAGCATATAACAAACTGTAGTGATGTGCAACAGTTAACTTTTTGTCTCATTTACAGGATGTGGGGTAATCTGTATCCTGTAGGAGCAAGGTTTTCTCTAGTTGCCCTAAGAAGTCTAGTTGATAAATATGGTGTGATCTCTTGATGCTCCACCTGAGAGGACACCATGTGTACAAACATTAATTATTGTCAGACCCTCTCACATTATTACAGGCAGGATCATTGAACAAGGGCAGCTCAGTGCCCCAATTTAGGACAAGTAGTGGGGTTAGTATTCCCCAGGAAATACTGGGATAGTGCTGGAACCACTATGGAAAGGCAGCCAATGTATCCTCCCATCACCTGGATGTCATTCGCTGAGGGGATATCTGAATCAAGCAAGTTTTAAACTGTAAGTGAGACTGCCCCTTTGATGTGTTCTACCTCAACCTCATTTAAAGGAGAAGGAAAGCTACAGAGGCATTTTATTGCCAATAGATTAGCTGCAATAGTGGAAGCTAGAATGCTATATTTATTCTGTAGAATGTTTTACCATACCTGGGTAAAAAGCTCTAGAAACTCTGTTTGTTAAGATAGGAGCTGCAGTACTAACGTGGTGTGACATCACTTCCTGCCTGAGTCTCTCCCTGCTCTGGGCTCATGTAAAAGTCAATGGCAGCTGTCCCTTTTGAACCATTTGTAGATGTTATTAAACTTCACAAATTTTTGGAGATTCGAGGTGTTTGACACTGGTTTTTGCTCAAAAACACGATGCATTTGAGGTATTCATGGTTTTTTAAGCCCATTTGTAAATAGTAAATTAGCCATATTTATGGATGGGAGTTAGGTCGAGTTTGTTTCTGGTAAAATATGAGAAAGAAACAAGTTTTAATACTGTAACCCCCTAAATGTCAGCCATTTCTTCTTTTTTTTTTGTTTTTAGTGGAAAAGTGGTTGGCTCTTCAACAACCTGTGTCATAAAATGATTTCTGGTTGGCTTCTCAATAACCTAAGACATAAAATTGTAATGCAACAAACTATAAACTAGTTTCCATTTACTGTCCAGGAAGAACTATTGCTTGAGTCAATATCTGGGTAATTAAAATCCCCATTATCATTAGTTGCCCCAAACCACCAGCCTTTTCTATTTGTAACATACAGTAACATTATATTCCAACATTATAAACTGAATAACTATTTAATATATAAAAAATATACTGGCTAGTTGTAATGCAACTGTTATCTCTGTCTCTCAGTTTTAATAATTTTGGAAATGTAACAGTACACAGTTTCATCGAATTAAATGTAATCAGTTTGCACTAGAGTGTAAAACAGCTCTTACTTCTACCATATTATGCATTTGTAAGATTCTTGAATAAAGAACTTTTTTTAATTGTTCTTAGAAAACATAAGGATGTAATCACTGATGAACTGTTGCTGTTTATTCACTGAAAATTCCCATATAAAAACATGAAAGGACAAAAAAAATGACACCAAATAAATTTGTTATATGTTAACATGTATTAAGAAAATTGTTTCTAATTGATGCTTTCAGTTGACTTACTGTCAAAGCTATCCTAAAAAAGCATCTGCGGGCAACACCCTTGAGAGAGTTAGAAAACAAAATCACCAAGAATTTCAAGTTATGTCAAAAAGATATTTTGATATTCTCACTAAGATTAAAATGTCTTTTGTTACTGGAAAGATATTATGCTACTTGAATGTGGGCAGGCTAGAACATCCAACATATATTAAAGTGGACCTGTCACCCAGACACAAAAATCTGTAAAATAAAAGTGCTTTCAAATTAAACATGAAATCCAATTTCTATTTTTATTAAAGCATTCATAGCTGTTGTAAGCTCATTTAAACATCTCAGCTGTCAATCAAATATTGTCTGCCCCTCCTCTATGCCTTAGGCATAGAGGCGGGACAGACAATTACTTTCACTTTCCATTCGGCACTTACTAGATGTCACTGCCCTCCACACATTCCCCCTTTCTCTTCACCATTTAATTGTGCAGCCAGGGCATGGGGATGGTCATCAGCTCCCCTATTCTGGTGCACAAACAAGATTCTGAGATGATACAAGGCTTGTCTTAATTACAGTGTCCACAAAATGGCTGCTGCCTGCTTGCTTTAATTATGAGTTCCTAGACTGAAGGAAACAAGATTCAAATAATTTATATAGTGTAATTAAAGTTCTTTTTGCTTGACTAATGTGATAAAATTGGCTTTTGAATAATTAATTTGGTCTTTAGCCAGTATATATTTAAGTAACTGGCTGACCTTCTTTTGCTGCTTGGTTTTGTTCTTTTTCTGTCTGCACTCTTTCAGTTGTATTACTGTTACCTTATTGTAAACACACATAGGGGCAGATTAACTGCGAATTTTCGAC